>MU391966.1:0-403044 GCA_022578705.1 Xylariaceae sp. FL1019 | reverse complement strand
TCTGTCAATATCGTCGATTTCGAAAATGGGGGGGGGGGGGGAGACACAGGGAAATTAGGGTATCCACAGCGACATTCCGTTTGCAAGTCAGTGTACCGGTTTAGTTAAGGTGGCGTCCTTATGTAATCAATCCGGCCCTCAAGGTGCGCACTGCGCAGGTGGCTCGCCTGGATACCTTCCATTCCATATGACTCCAAGCGCCTGAATCAAGCTGCAGCAAATAGACTAGTAGACACAACAGATATCTGCATTCTCTTTCTACAAGCTGCCTTATACAATACTGACCTAGATAGGATGTTTGTGTGACATATCTTGCAGCATTTGTATTTCGGACAGATAGCCATGTACATTTGTCTTACTCCTTGAACATGCCGATTTACTTGTCAACCTAATGAGACGGATAGCTTGATGTGCCCTCAATTAAGTATATGTTAGTAAGGTATCTTCCAATATTGTTCTTCCAGCCCTGCGGCAAGCTGAGAACCCTCGTGCATAGCTCAAGCCAGTCGCCCAAGCAGAGTCTGGGTATATCCCAAGCAGACTTGAGACAGACGAAATAAAATGGCAGTCCTACGAAGCCAGCCAGAGACCTGTCGGTTGGCATTAATACATGAAAGGATAAGAGGTAGCTGTGACGGTGACAGGAAACCGGGTCGACTCTGTTGAGTTATCATCAGCATCATACTGTTACATTCATCCGCCGCACTCGCATTACACCATAAATCACAGCTCCAGTCAGTCAATGCAACCTCAACGAGGAAAGCAAATGTAGTCGATCGTCTGCGAGACTATAGTTGATCCCATTTCTTTCCCTTCGAGATGAGAGCTACAGCGGTCGTGGTCAACCGCAAAAGCGATTCAGAGCAAGACTCTTGGGTGCTTTTAGGCAGTGCCGTGTACCTCGTCAAGAGCTCTTTTCGCGAACCTTCAGGCTCCGGTCATTGACTATCCGACTTAGGATAGTTGATGATCCTTGATTATGCGAAATACGAACCGTCTGCTCATATACAAGGCCGTATCACACTGTTTCGCGATACCAATCGAAGTGCCATATGGCAATCAAGTCGTACTTTTATTCTACCAATTACCGCTGTTGGAGACCTTAGTCTACCTAGGTATGCTTGATTATACAGAAATCAATGTCCAGTCCAAAACACCTGCGCTATGCAACCAGTACTTGTAGACCACGACACAACTTATCTCCCTGATTTCGTCGAGAGCTGCTGGGTGACTTTCATCCATTTGTCGTTGTCATCCCTATCCATCTCTGTTAATTATACGCCAATTTGGCCAAGGGAATGTAGACTTACGCTGTGAAACCAAGCAACTTGCCAAGCACGGGTATCATCTGCGGTCTCATCTCGCCCTTCAGCTCCAAGAACTGCAGCAACACGGCCTTGAGATATGCAACATCAACGCTGGGCCCTGATCCATTCTGTGTCCTATTGGAGTCGATGCTGGACCTGGACTGCTGCTGCTGCTGTTGTTGCTGCTGGGTTTTCAGTTTTTCGAACCGTGTACGCGTATCATCTAGGAGTTTCCTCAGTTCGACACATCGTTTCTCGGCGCCGCGCACCTCTTGTTCTGATTTGTCCAAAGCGTTCTGCAGATTGAATATCGTAGTTCGCATTTCCTCATCGTCGGCTGCGGCTTTCTGTTCGATTTGTTCAAGGTTTTGTCGTCGCTGGGCCCAGTCTTTCTCGCGCTGTTCCAGCTCATCGTTCTGACTGCTCAATGTCTTCACTTCGCGCTCGAGTTCACGTACTCTGACCTTGAGCTCCTCGATCTCACGAGTACGCCGTCGGCCTTCTCTCGATAGCTCCTCCTCAGCGCGATCACGTTCGTCGATGGCTGCGTCCAATCGACTCTGAATCTCTTGGATCTGACCATCGACTCGAGAATTCTCCTCTGCCAATAATCTACGCATGGACTCGGCATCCCTCGTACGCTCGTTGAGATGCTTTTTAGCATCTTCAAGCTCTTCGGCGAGGCTATCGGCAAGCGCCTGTGCTTCCTTGAGCTGGACCCCCAGCTCTCTGGCTTGGTCTCGCATGGATGCAACCAAATCTTCGCCCGACTTGACTTGTTTGTTCTTGAACTCGGCACGTTCCTCGGCGACATTCTTATCCTTTCGCAGTTGAGTATTATCTTGCTCCAGCATGTCGGTCTTGGCACGCAGCGTCGATACCTGTTCCTCCAAAGTTTCTAGTTTCCTAACAAGTTCGTTATTCCTGCCCGAGATCTCGACTATCTTGGCCGATTCGTGGTCTCGGTCACGCTTTGCATTATTTAAGTCTTTTTGTAAATTGGCGACAGTTTGTTTTTCGCCATTCAGTTGGTCCCGCAATGCTTTAGCACCAGCTTCGGATTCCGCCAGCAAGGTTTGAAGGCGTTTGATCTGGAGGTAGGATTCTTTTTCTTGCCTCGAAGCAGCCAAGATATCTTTCTCCTTTGCCGCAAGCTGTTCCTTGGTAGATCTTAAAGACTCAGCATCCTGACGTAGTGACTTATGCTCAGTCTGGAGTTTGCTGAACAGGTCGCCTCGTCTGGTTATTTCCTTGTAACGCTCTTGAGCCAGATCTTGGGAAGCCCCGAGATCGGATTCAAGTGTTTGAATAGTGGATTTGAGGGACTGATTCTCGGTTTCAAGCGCTTGTACTTTTTCATTCAGCTCCTTGAGCTCACCCATTCTAGATTCCAAACCTTTCTGTAGCCTGGCGTTCTTTTCTTGGTGGTCAGGGCCGGAGCTGGCCTGTTTCTGCAGTGCATCAATCCGAACTTCCAAGTCGGCCTTGTCAGTCTCCAATTGCACCTTCTGAGTCGAGAGCTCTTGATTCTTCTTTCTGGCCTCAGCAAGGTCCTTTCTGGTGTCGACTAGGCTTTCGGCTTCACTTCTGTACAGCTCCTCCAAGCTATCGATCTTCTCCACCTTTTGAGCAAGTTTCTTCTTAAGCTCACCAGTTTGAGTGGCGCGCTGCCTTTCAAGCAGTTCATCGATATAGGCGTTCTTCTCAACAAGCAGGTCCTTGAGCTTTTCGACCTCGGCTTCATAGCCTTCCAGAGCGGTGTTATCGAGCGGATGAGGTGGTGGCCCCTCAGACAGCTCACTTGGAGGCGCGGCTGACGCCACGGATTCGGCGGTCGGAGCACCGCCCTTCTTGTTCTTATTCTTTTTCTTATTCTTCTTTTTCGTGGCCCTGGTGTTGGCGGATTCTGGATGTAGCGTTTCAGAGACATCAGCTTCTTCGTCCGCGGGCTTGGCCTGCTTCAGCGCTTTCTCAAGATCCTCCTTAAGCCTCTGGCACTCTGATTCTGATTTAGTCAACTTTTCCTTGAGAGCGTCGTTGACTTCGGTTGAGGTTTTGAGCTTATCTAGGTGGTTCAGTGCGGCTTGGTGGGTCTCCTCGTTTGAAGTCAGGCGCTCCTTCAATTCTCTTTCAGCTTCGACGAGACGCTGGGACACACGTTTTAGTCCTTGGGCCTGTTCCTCGGCTAGCTTCTGAAAATCCTCGCTCTTTCCCATGAGGCGCTTAATCTCTTCATTGAGCATGTTCTTCTGGCTTCTGGTTTCTTCAAGGTACTTGACGAAGGCTGCGGAATCTCTGGTGTTGGTTAAGGGCGTGTGTTCACGGAGAACTGTCTCAAATTCGTCGAGTTTCTTACAGCGCGCATAGGCTGTTTTATAGCACCGGAGAAGCTCTAGCATTGAAGAGTAATTAGCACGCGGAGAAGCTGCTGATTGTGTAGCGCACACTGCACCGAATAGGAAGCTAGGAACATGGCGCGACGGGGGCCGTACTTTGGTAACCTCCGTCTATCTTGTCGAGCTTGTCCAGCTTAGCTTGGACTTCGGGAGAGACGGAAGCAGTAGCAGGAGAGGCAGCAGCAGCAGCACCGTCGCCATTCCGGCTGGGTGCTGCTGAGCTCTTGGTGTCGGCATCGGGGGAAGACATGGCGGCGGTGTCAGTGGTTGAAGCAGCAGTTGGAGCAGCGAGCTGGGGGGTGGCGGCGCGGGAGGCAGGATCGCCGTCTCCGTCGTCGACGGCAAAGACGACCTCGAAGTCGGCAGGGTTGATGGTGCCCTCGCCCTGAGCGGGCTTCCTCGCAGCGCGGCTGGCGGTAGCGTTGCTCTCCTGGCGCTGTGGTTGAGCGGCACGGTGCCGCGCCTGCTCTTCGACCAGCGTGTTCTCAATGACTTCTCTAAATCTGGAGAACATTACAATGCGGGTGAACGTCGACAGTCAATGGGGGGATAACTTGACGGTATTATATGGGGAGAGGGTATGGGAGCATATGTTGTATGGGGGATGACAAGCCAGCTTGAGCAGTCGAGCTCTCGGCATGTGCTGTAGGGCGTGATGCGCACTGCCGAGAACTGCCTCCCCTGCCGAGTGCCGTGCAGTAGCATTGGAACCTTCTACAGAGTACCTACTTTAACTCCGACCTGAACCTCCCCAGCTGACACCTCTCTCAGGCTCTCTGCCGCCATAACACAACCAATCTTTGCGCAATTGCCATCCAGGCCATTCAGGTGAGTTAGTTACCACCACTACCGACAACACATAACACCGTCGCAGCCAGCGGTGAGTTGTCTTCTAAGTACCTTGGCATGTGAATGATATTGGTGCCGGAGCTTCAACAAACTGCTCAAACATGTGCCATTGCGCTAGGATGTAAGCTGTAGGTTGTTGTTAATGGTCTAGGAGGACACTACCTATGGTCACTGATGTGATCCCTCGCATATCAGCGACTTCTCAACCTCCAATTTCTCATAAATATCAGTTTCCTAGTCACGAAATCAAATTGTGATATAACTTTTAGGCATTCACAGACCATCAGCCGGCCTCAGCAAAGCATTAACTCTCTCATGCCATGTCGGTTAGATACCTACCTATATATGGTATAAGTAGCTCGGCTGTCACTCGTAGACTAGAGGCTGATTGACGTGACACGATATCTTGCTCAGCTCATGATATCAGCGCAGGCTCTAGGTAGCATACCTCTGTTGGTTTTCGAGACGCCATGCGATCAAAGACAAAAACCCTAGACTATGCCGGCAAAAGAAAGACACTCGCCACCAGCTGAATCATCCACTCCTTAGCGCTATCGAAAACTATTTTGGATAAAGAATGTTCACAAGCTATATCCGACTGACCCAATTCCCGGTTCAGCACTAGATAGTAAGTCACAGCTAGATGAATGGGGTAGCAGTATTGGCAGTTCCTAAGGTACAGAACAGATAACGTACCAGGTACTATGAACATGGCATGAGCACTCGAACAATGATCAGTATAGCCTCGTAGCGCATCATAGCGATATCAACATTTCTCAGCGTCTCTTTGAAATAGCATTGCTAGCTGTTCTCGAGTTTCGGCTACAGTTTGCCTCTGGTATCAGTGATGTACTAGACGTGATCTAAACATTGACGTATAGTGCAGCTACCATAGTTCAACAAACCGAGCATATAAGGAAACCATTACATCGCAACTCAACCCGTTTTGACATGTGAAGGCGTTGATTCAACATCGCATTGGCAACAGCTGTTCCCTAGAAAGTACAGGGAGATAATCTGATGCAGGGAAAGGCTTTGTTGAAGCTGAATAACAAATAATACGGACAGTATTCATGTTACGCTGCACCTTTCTGGAGACCTCTCCGTGATGATTGAGATTGTGCTCTAGATAAGACGTTATTTGTACGACAAAATACCTCCCTGTCAAAGACATAATAGCTGACTTTTTAAAAAGCAAATTCTCGATGGCCGTTACCTCTAGCTTATTGGATCTTAATTGTGAGTCCAAGTTCCAGGTGCCGGTCGCGGACCCATTGTCAAGTATATGGTGTAGAGGTTAAGAGTCAGGTAGACTGACATCGCGAGCCAAAGTTCCGTTACTGTTAGGGTGCACAGCGAAGCTACGCGAGGGCTCTGATGCAAAAAGAGCATCAATATGATATTCAAGCTTCAGGACCTGTAAGTCCATACTTCGCATTACTTTCTCAGCGATTTTGCCTTCTGAACGATACAGAAGCAACAGCAGAGTCGGGAGACAATAATGGCTAAAACTGCATTGACTATCCAGGGTTTCGCCTCTGTTGAGGTACAACGTCGACTGGTATCAGGATCAGGACCAGGACCCCTGGTCATTCGAGAGCTTATTGCTGAAACTAATGACATTCTCGACAGTATCCTTAGTCCAACTTGAGTGCGGCGGGGGACCAGGAGGACATCGATACATGGTAGAGTCCCCACTTCCATGAGAGTCTGTGGATAATCTTTTTCTGTCCTCTAAGAATAGATACGCACATGGTAAAGGACTATACGCTGCATGCATCAGCTTCATGCTCTCATTTGAACATGAAGCCGTCGCTGGTGCCCGTCCAAGTTCTCCATGTTGGCTGATGCCGGCGTCTGTCTGCTGCTCATCGTCGCGACTTGCGGTTGACTGGCCAGCTGTGCCGTTTTTCTACAATTTGTTAGCGTTTCTGATGTGACGAGCTGGAGGAGACTGACATCACTCACCCAGACGCTGAAGAGACCCGGAATAACCTCAGCGTCGCTTCTAGCCGCCATGGGAAAGGTCTGTATTGTCTCTACTTTTGGGATTTCAAACGCCATGCAGAAGATGCCAATGACGCCTCCGATCAGCCCCCACTGTCTGCGTATTGGTTCCCGAAGCCCTTCTTTCGCAGCGTGCGTGGCGACTCGGCTTCTTGTCGAATGCGTGACTAGCAAAACTCTTTTTGACTGCTTCATGACTAACGACACCAGTTCGCTGAAGATGACATTGACTTCGTCCTCTTCGCAGTATGTGTCCTTCTCAGATCTCACATCAAGAATGGGATCGTTGACATCTCCGAGACTTAGATTCTTTACACTAGAATCCAACGTTCCAAGCGGTAGTCGAGGACAATATGCTTCAAACCCGACCGTCTGTAGAGACTCAACCAAAGGCACATAGACCGTCGGCGTCTGCTTGGGCCCATGACAGATTAACACCACAAGATCCGATTTTCTGATCATGATTATTTAGCGTTATAAACAAGTACCGCTCAAGTGGTAGGACAGAAACCAATGATTGAAGGCAGTTTGATCCTTGAAAAGTGATGATTTGTGAATGGGAGATGGGGTGACTTGTTATACTCTTCTCTGGTTACCTTCATGACAACTGCCACACTCATGTCATTAATGGTGAGCTTGACCGTCTGTGTTACGATGATACTCTCGTAGAAAGACAACTATTTGGGGGTTTATTTGGCCAGCCTTACTGGATTATCCCCGGGTTTCCGGAGCCATTCCGTGACTCTCCCAAGCATGCGTATAGGTACCCAATCAATGGAGGCGGTATTTTCCAATTACGAAGTCATGTTCTATGAGTCCTGGCTTTTTTGACCTTATGAGGAAATTTGTCATATGACATGGTATTTGGCGTGATACATGATTTACAGGGGCCTAAGTGACGTTTCCCGATTATACATCTGCAAGGCACGTTGAACAAGGGTAGTTTGATAGCAAGTGCGATACCGCATCCACTAGAGTCAGCTTATGACATTCTGCATGGACCCTGCGGCAATTGGTGTAGTTTATGTACCGGGTTGTGATGAATATTGACCCAAACTCCGGTTTTAATCCTCGCACAGACGGCTGAGGACTCGAGGCATCGTCTGGAATCTGACATGGGCTCCTTGCTCAAACTACCAGACCACAACTCGACAAAGTCGTACCGAATCCAGTGAAACCCACGCTGTTGGCGTCTTGACACACTTGGAGCAGACACATGCTCATCTCCTGTCGTCGTGAAACAGACAATGGTTTGCCGGCAACCGTGTTGCTCAAGCAGAATGAAGATCAGTGGTGAATAACACCATAAGCACTACGGAGTCATCTCCATGGTCCTTAACATGGCAGCGAGCAGCATAAGCGACGGCATTGGAGAGTCGATCAGCCCTACGTCGTATTCATGACTCAGGCAGTATCCACGGACTACTCGTATCGGAAAGACATTCGTCTTCATTATATCTCGGAAAGCCATATCTGGAATATGGCTACTCGAATGATGTTGACGTAGCGGACGGCTTCGAGACCCCTGCACCATCATGTCATTCTAACTTTCAATGCACTTAAGAAACAAGACTTGTAAGGCTGTTTACTAATCGTCGCTAAATCCACACTATCAGGCAACTAATTCCATCTATCTTATGAGTACACGATTATTATCAAGTTTCATGCCTACGATGTAGAGCAGTTGGTAAAGAGGGTTGACTCTTGGATCTCGCCGACCGGCCCCAAGCAGAGATCCGATAACTGTAAGGTATAAAGGGTACTGAACGAGACATCCACATTCCTTAACTCTAGTATAGCGATGATTGATAGTGACTTATGACCGAGTGGCGTCAGCAATGAGCCTACCTATTTACCTATTGAACGGATAAGTAGTTCAGCTCCATCCTGTTGCGCAAGATGACATTATCAGACAAAAGTTTGTCAAGACGCGTGGAATAAGGCTGTCGGGTGTTACCCAAGTCGGTGTATCTTAAGGTAGGCTCAAGCGGGATGCCAACAGCTTACCAAGCCCACATCACCTGATTAAAATCAATAGTCCATATGTCCCAACTGCGCGTACTCTGATACAGTGTATTGCTGGCTAAGCCAAACTGCTCATGACTGAATGTGCTGCTTTACTACGGGCGCAGTCCCCTTGACTCGGTAACAGTTAAAGAGGCAGATGATCAAGCACATTGCGATCGAAGACCATGTCTCGTTTCTGCGTGCTACCGATCTATATTATCGCCTTCTCCCATTCTGGAAGATGAGCTTGTTCCAATCTTCCGATTCACACCAACGACAGATCCATTGCATCCTCTCTGTACAATGAATGTTTCTATCCATTCAGTGTAAGCTTGTTCATGAGGGTATCTGGGACCCTCATGTACATAAGAGGGAGGTAATGCTGTGAGTTGTGCACATCGTGCTCCATAAAGCAACCGCGGTGATCATCATCCTTAAGCGTGTGTTTAGGGACGGTGATCTTGAAAGCCTGAGCCGGGTCGAAGTATCCAGCCCAGGTTACCGAATGTGCGGGGACACCCAGGGCATCGGCCGCAGATTCATAAGTTAGGAAACCCGAGTCCTTGACCCATTCGTAGATTGTCTTTGAGTCGAACATGACGTCGAACGTGATTTCGAACGGACCGGCATTCTTTGATCTCACGACGCTGGCTATCAAACCCAGTGACCCCGGTGGTAGATGAGTCCAGGCAGCATTTATATTCGGCGGGCATTGCATCCCTCTAGACTCAGAAGCGTTGGGAACAGGACGTTGTGGTATGTCATCGCCCATGCCGGAAGAAGGCCGAGCCTCACCAATGTCGAGATGTTCCTTGCGAAAGATGCGGTATTTTTGATGTATCCCAAGGGTTAGAAGATGGTACAGCGACCATTGGGGGCACAACCCCAAGGTCATCAATCCGCTGTCCCACCCGATACCGAAAGCGAAGTTGCCAGCGTTTGCTTTCTGCCCAGCGTAAGGTCCATGTATACACGCAATCTTGCCTGTAGAGGCGACCTCATTGGCCAGCATCTGCGATGAGGCAATGGCTTCTCCAATAACGAATACCTCACCGGGTGGACGTGACTGAGAACGGAGACTTGGATAAATGTGAAAATCAAAATCGTAGGTCGCCTCTCTTTGACTGTGCTGCTCCTTGACGTATGCTTTGACACGGGATAAGTAGCTGTCCAGCTGGCCGATCAATATTGCTATATCAGTCAGCATGCCAGTCAACACGCAACGAGAACCAGGGCGCCATGCGCCGTACGAAGAGTATCCACATACGATCCTTGAAACTGCCCATGAAGATGGAACGATGACCAATGGTCTTCGCGCCTTCCAACTTGACTAGATAACTCTGACCATACACAATGGAGTAGTGGAATTGGGCCCCATGGACCCTTACGCTCCCGCCATCTAACTCCGTGTAGGTAGCTGAGGTCATATCTAGCCAACCGCCGGGGCCATGTGATATATCGGGTCGCTCCTTTCCATCTGGTGTATCAAGAGTTGTCAGTCCGGGCATTGATTCGTCATGGTATGGAATGGAATCGTGATGCACTACAAACACCCAATCGTTACCGGGTCTTTTGATTGGAACAAGTGGCACTTACTACAATACGTGTTAGCATAGGACATGACGAATAACAAGATGGAATGGGGGATTATCTAGCACACACCAAAGCGCATTAGCTGCAACAGAGACCGGCGTACAACGTGCTCTCGCGTCAAGAGGCGTGATATCGAAGGTCCCATCTCGGTACACTGTTGCAATTGCGCCCTGGCACTTGGGAGTAGCACAAGCGCCTCCACACTCCATGATCTTGCCCATGTGAGCAAACCCTCCCAATTGCACCCACGACCTCCCAAGGTCCCAAACAGGCAGATTTGCCATGTGGCAGGCATAGGCGATGTAAGGCGAAGGATCGAATGCACGGCCAGCGATGATGATGTCGAAATTCGGCTCTATATTCATCGCGTGAAGGAAAGGCTCCGGGCCCATTTGCGCCACGATACGTTCTGACTCCCGAATATCTAATTCGGTGGCCTCAGGAACGGACGAGCCGCAGGGCACCAGAGCAGTCGTGTTGGGTGGAGGAAAATGGAATTGGTTCAAGAGAAAGTCTTTTTCGAGCTCAGCGAAGATCGTCAAGGTTCTGAAGAAGTAAGAACTGCGTCGATGTCAGCTATCGAAGCGATACTAGCACATGTAGCCTGATCGATATCGGGGTGGTTGGTTGTTTCGATATCAGGACACACGGTTGGGATCATGTTGAAATAAGCAGTGACAGCGATTTCTGTGTATCATGGAGTTGAGTGGGTGCATACTCGTTCTGTGCTGAAATGTCCCTGATCATGTCAACGAACATGTGCACATGCTCATCCGTACCGACTCCGCCGACAGAGCTTATGATCAAGGGAACTTTGTGGGCGTGTACAATGTATAGGAGCTTGGCCATCTCACGAAGATATGTCGATGTGTCTTGAGACGTGAGGCCAAGGGCAAGCCTCGATGGGCCGCCATCGGTTGAACCCGAGTCCAGAATGAGGGCTGTGGGAAGTCCGCTTTGCTTGCTGATCATAACCGCATCCCAGGTTGCGACCTCGTCGAATCCGTCCCCAAACATGCCAACGGGAGTGATAATTGAACATATTGGTTCTCCTAGGGGAGCATCCCATGGGTTACCAGTTAGTGGCTTTGGACGCGGGCGTCGAAGACTGGTCGAACCATTGGCTATGACTATCTGATCCATATTGAACAATTCAAGGTCGTGCAGGAGTGATGCTGTGATCTCTGTAATACCGATGGAGATACTGTGATCTCACGGTTGTGGGTGTAATGTCGGTGCAATGACTGGTGTAGAAGACAGAGTAGTGCCCTGCGTGATACTTCGAGAGGCGTCCATCTTCTCACGACCCGAGACTCTCTTGCGTAGTGTGTAACTTCCATACTCGTGGCTTTCAATCACCGTTGGGAAGGACTGCGTGTAATCGTGGAAGGCGACCACGTTGTGCAGCACACTCTTCAGAAAGGACCGCTGTGCAATGTAGGGGATGTGCGATCGTGTCTAAGCACCGAGATGGATTGCACCAGCGACTGACTCTTGGTTCCCACACCCGTGGTGATGGACAGAGGTTGCTTCCTCGACGTAGACCCGAAACTCGCGCGGCAAGACGAACACCGCAATTCAGTTCGGAGGCGACACTGGCTAATCGGTCACTACCTGCAGGTACACGAGGTAGGTACCTGCTTGTAAGCAACAACATTGGAATGAATAGATGGCATCGCATATGGCACCTGAAATAGTTTGTTTGATTGACTGAACCATTACTATATCCGAGATAAATTACGAATAGTGTCACGTACTAAATCACGCGTGGCTGCTTTTGTTGACCGAATAACTTGGTTGATGGTTAGGTATGTAGGCGGTGCGGTGCCAACTTTTATGGTCACAACTTTACTGCCCAGCAGGGTAAAGTAAGCACACACAGTAGGTCCTGTGAAGAGGTATAAGTAAGGTAGGTTAGGTACATGTACCCTACCCGCCTGTAGGTGTCTGAACTTATGCCAACCGTACTCCGACGGTACCGCCTACCGGTTCCAAAGGAAAGAAGAACCATTATTTCTCATCGGCGAGCATTACTTTCCCCCTGATAGAAGCGTTTCTGCCTGCTGGATCGCGATGATATGTTAGGTGGGGCCCAGCTACTACATGTAGGTAGTCGAACAAAGTACCTCACCCTTCTACATATAAAAGGGTTTATATCGGTGCACGCGGCTATTAGGCAAAGCAACCCATCGCACAAGCTGACAAGCTGGTACGCATAATGGTAGCTTTCGACACTCGCCGACCTGGCAGATGTTTGACTGCATCCGGAGACGAAGCTTCACTTCTGTTTACACAGGCACATGCTCAATGTACATTCGACACATTCCAGCGCGAAGCTTGGCGCAATCGCACCGCTGCATCTACAGTGTCCTCGCGCAGAGAAATCCTTGGAAATGTCATCTTCTATTGGGCCTTCTCATGGCTGCTCAAAGAAGGCATCAAATGGATTGTTCCAATATTGACCTAGGAATCCCATATCGTTGCTGAACGGATCTAGATCTAGAGGCTGCGCCATGCCACCGCCCACAAAAGCACTAGGCGACATCGTACGCGGGGGCCCGGTAGCAGTAGTAGGTGCGATTGGCAAAGTGGCTGGGATCAAACATTCGTTGCTGGCGAGCAGTGGTGTGGCAGTACGTGGCAATATTGCTGCTTTCATGGACTGGATCAGAGTCCGGGCTGCCATACCGACATGTGTCCGTTCGCTCTGCGTGTCAACAAAGATTGGCGTCTGTTGGCAGAGCTCTTCAAACGTCCTCGCTGCGCGCCCATACTCGTCCGTAGGGTACAGGGAGCATGATTTCATGATGGCATGCGCAATCACGACGTGGTTCGCTGCTAGCTGCTGCTCCTCGCCCGTTGCCGACGTGTTCAAACTGAAATAGCGGAGTAAGAAGGCCGTGATGAAGGCGATGCCTTTGAAGTACGTCTTGGCCATGGACCGGAACCGTAGCACGGGCGAGAGACGGGCAAGTTCGGGGGTATCAGGAGTTGACTCTTCCTCGTCCTTGAAATGTCTGTTGGCCAAGTGCACGATCCGGATGGAGGTCGATAAACAGAGTTTTAGCATAATGTCGCGCGTCGTCCTTTTCGTATGGTCGCGCGATACTACCCACGCGTAAATGTGGATTTTACCGACGAGACTGTTATACTCGAGCTTATGTGCCCATTGGTCCGGGTACTGCGCCTTCAGGTTCTCAAGCTCATGGTCTAAGAGATGTAGAATGGAGGAATCAATGGCACCACCATTGTTCGCGCTATGCGACAGCACATTCGTAAAGTCAGCAAAAATGGCTTGCAGTCTTACTTCAGCAGCGAAGTCCTGCGGTATTGAGAACTCAGACAGTTTCGAGGTCAAGAGTGACAAATCTGCTGAGGTGTTGATCATTGAAGGCACACCCAGATGCATGGCCAAACTGCTTTTCACTTTAGCTTTTGTGGCGAGCGGGAAACGAGCACATCGGTAGGTACGTACGTGCCGCTCACATAAAAGCATCCCAGCCATGTCAGGATCCTCTCTAACCTAGTTCCTGCGGGAGTGCCTAGACCTCTGGATGTTGGCGGCGGACCAAACCGGTGTAAGCCCATGTAGATAGCAGAATTTACAGCCATGCCACAATAGAGCCAGCTTGGGTCTTTTGGCTGCTCGGCACTACACATTAGTCTCGCTGCGACGCACATGCATCCTCAGATAAGCTGCACAGACTGACCTGTGAATCTATTGGCATGGGCCACATACACATGAATAACAGTGCTTGTATCTTGGAGATCGGCAAGGGTGCTTTCATAGCCTCGCTTCTCAGCATATTCTGGAAGGGGAGAGCGATCGCATTATACAAGTGCTCATCTGTCGGTATTGTTGTATGTGATGACACGACGATGATGATGACCCAAAATAGAAGAGGAGACGATCTGTAGATGTCATTGATGCTTATGGACCCGAGGATAGGGAGTTGAGGATGGATTCGCGCGGCGAATCTGAGATGTTGACGCAGTTAGCCTCGGGCGTCGCCATACTTCGATCCAACTCGACACGACATACTTACATCTTGAAGGCTTCCACAGCTGTCTCCGAAGCTACTGCGACTCCACCAATCTGGACGGTCTGCTCGGAGAAGTCAAAGTTCTCGTTGTAACCAGCTTCGGTTGGCTGTGTCACGGAGCTCGATCCCTCTCGTGAATGAGCAGAGGTACTGCTTCCTGTGGACGTTTCTCTTGTACCCCGGGCCTGTTGTATTCTGAGCTCGTTGAGCTCCTTGGACATGGCCTCTATGCGCCTGTCAGATGTAGCCGTATGTTAGCCTTTCTGCTGCTATAAAATTGTAACGTTGCTCATCTCACTTTCGCGCTGGTGTCCGCCGAAAGGACGGGTCGACAATGCATTGAAGATTCTTGGACTTGCATCGAGTGCACGGATTTGGGAAACTATCCTTTGAGTCGCAGCGTAACTATGACTTTGCTCAGTATTGGAATTTTGCATCTTGATGTGACGAAAGGACGCACTTTGGACTGCTTACACTCGGTACAGGTCTTGATCGTTCTACCACCAGGCCAAGGGGGGATTGGCAATGAAGACATTTTCCGGGCTTCCCTTGAGATAGTGAACACCGAACGAAGATGACGCAATTCAGACTTGGTTATTTCCCCATACAAGTTGACTTGTAGAGCAGCAGCGCGCTAGGATGAGAGAATCTCGTGCGTATATGAATTTGTTGATCCTCTTCTCTCATCAAGTCTCAAGACGACCTAACAAGACCTTCAAGTTGAGACTTGAGATGAACGCGCGGATTTAACTCAACCATGCGGGGGGCATCTCCGAACCAATGGCGGTCACCTTTAGGAAATCATTATAGGCCAGCGCGTATTCCGTACCATCTAGTAGGTTAGGTGGTATTTAACCCGAAAGCCAAGCCTTGTTACCTATATTCGGTATTCCGCTGACGGGGCCGATACGAACACGACCAGGGTTTTGCACAGCCCAGATTCAGGCAACAACAAGTAGATCTTCGTGAAACATTCAATTGATTGTAGGGACTAGGATGACGGGAACAATGCTGACGGCTGTACTGTATGTGAGGTCATAATTAACTGCCGGTGCATGTAAGAGTGTTTATTTTACGCAGACAGGAGTCTATCATTCTCCGGTAAGGTAAGCTGTACCTGTAGTCTTGGCAAGGTGCTGTGATCAATTACACTTTGCAGCTTGACAGTTCGATGATTAAGACCCTCATGCTAGGCTGTGCCCCCCTAGAGTCTTAGATTTCGAACTGAGGCAATGCATTTCTTCTATCTAAAGTCTGTGCCATAGCCCTTCGACGTTGGGGAATTGACATCTCCTTGTCTGTCTCATCTTCCGTTGCAGCTTGATAGTCAAATCGAGGTCAGATTTGTCTGACCACGTAACGTTCTCCCGGTGTCCCACGGATCTGGGGGCTATGCAACGCTGCTCACATCAGTCAGCAAAACGGCAAACAGTACTGGCACAGCGGTCATCATCCGCTATACCATGCTCATTGGACTTTGAAGATTTTCCTCATAGATCGATATACCTCCGACCCAACAGATTGACCAACCACTACTCGTCTTGCCGTCGCTTCTATCTGGGCAAATTTCTCTAATCCGGGCAAAATAGTCCTAAAACACCCTCTTGACGAATAAGATAGCATAAGCCATTGTGCCAACAACCATGGGGGTGCAGCTTGCCAGAAGGAAAAGTACCTAAGCTGCAACTTCTCTGTCTTGCGCGATTCGTCCCGCAGTCCACGAGCTGAATGCATGACATGTATTGGTGTCCCAAGCCCTTCAAGCCCTCAACGCCCCAGCAAATCATCGATGTGCTTTGGCTAATTTGTGTTCGTGTTCATGGGCTATGTTCCTAGTCACGGGTATAAGTGCTTTTCGGAAAGGTTCTTCGGAACTTTGCAAAATCCAAGCCTTATCATGATGACATTGCCATCATGCATACATTCTCACCTACTTCGCACTCTCGATACCGGCTCCAGAGCCTGAGCAGGTAGCCCTGCTATGATGCTTATCCGCGTTCTCCCATCCTTTTCAATACGAAGAGGAACATCTGCTTAGTAAAGGTGTCAGTGGAGTTGGACATCGGTCTTTAAGTCGTCTGTTTATCGGGAATCGTATAGTCATCTACAACGCTACTGTCAATGTCGAATCAGTTGTCTTTCGATCATGGGCCAGACCATGTCTTTCATCTCGGTATGCACATGGAACATAACACGGGGCTGAAACATATACAAGATAGCGTACAGAATAGATCACACACAATCGGCAAATGGATATATTATGATTTGTCAGCGAATCACGACTCAGTCGGTTACCAATATTGACCTCTCACGTAAACCTGCTGCGCTTTCCGTACACTTACACTCTCGGCTCGGCGTTACTCACCACTTGCGACCATGGAAATAGAACGGTACAGACGCGTAGAAGCTGCTTCCGCTATACTATCGCCTATTCACCACTAGGATTGTAACGTATGCGCTCAGATGTGAGAGGTAGCATGCAAGCTACAGCAGATTCCAGATGCACTTAAAGGAATGTTGTCCTTGTTCACAAGATTGACTATTGGGTACATGGCGTCGAAACTAATAACTATTCATGAAATATCTATGCACCACTGCCCAATATGCATCCCTACGTTCAGATACTCGTAGCCGTCCCTCAAAGCCTCGAGGTTCAGGATCTTTTGATCAAGCGTTGGTCTCAGTCGTTCAGCGTGACATCGATCGCACGATACAATTCTTCCGACTGTTGTCTGCTCCCGGCCCGGCTTCCACGACATACGAACAAACTCAGTCATGTATTGAGCAGACTCGGCACTGTCGCATCGACCTTACCCCTGGCGATAGCATTTACCACTAATATGATGCTATTCAGTCTAAGATTATCCATACTCTGTCCCAAGCCCGAAGACCCGGCGACATCTACTACAAGACCGTCACGTCTCTGGTAAGTCGAATTTGCCTCCAGTCCCCAATCAGGTTTTCGCGAAAATTCACCACGTAATCGCTCCAAGGTTCTTAGAAAAGTTATCGGTTGCCCAGTAAAGCGGACGACCGCTTTCGAGTAACGTATTCTATACCGTGAGACCAGCTCAGCGGAGCGTGGCCGCCTCGATGAACAACGAAGGTCAATATCCTAGGGCGAGCTGGCTGAAATGATAGATGTACATAAGATGTGACTGAAACCTTTTGCCTTTGAACTATGTCAGAGGTGCACTAACAGTGATGGGATCAGAATCTTGTGATGCATAATTCACTCTCTATTAAATATTTTCCCATAACGCTTTATACGCTATGACAATTAAACATTAATGCGTCAAAGACATAAAGCCAACTCTAATTAAAGAGTCTTGAACCATCTTGTAACTTCTCCTTTCCACATTATCTTATCGTCAAAACTGGCATCGTATCTTGGTGTCTGTAATCACACCATCAAAATTACGGTTCAAGAATTACTTAGTAATCATCATGAGTGCCCTTCGGACACGCAGGGTTGCCACCACAGATGGAGTTAGTGTATGCAAAGGCATACTCATTGGTGTAATGGTCGGTGCCTCGCCATTGTCCCTAAAGCAAGTCAGTGAGTCTTCTCCCTCCACATTCGTAATGGTATGGAACACTTACATCATTGGTAGCATACGACTTGTCCCAGGATTGAGTGTAGAGCGAGCAGTACTGGCCTTGCGGGGTTCCGTTTTCCGCAGCCAGGAACGTAACGAAGTAGTTGCAGATCTTGGGAGCCTCTCCTGCAGCGGTGTGCTCCACGTCGTACTTGGTCGTCGAGGCACAGGCTGCAGCGCAGAGGTTCGGGTCAAAATAACTCGTGCTGAAGATCTTGGAACCCATGAAAGTGTCCTGACCCAAGCAGTTGAGGGGGGCATTGATGGCGGCGTCCCCGAGGCTGACACCAGTGTAACCAGAAACCTCGGGAACACGGGTCTTCATATAGCCGTTGGAGCCCGCGATGACGACCTCGAACTGCTCTCTGTACTGACCAGCGTTCTTGGTGTTCGCCGTGTTGAGAGAGCCGCCCCAAAAGACGCACTTGATATTCGTGGTAGACGCAGGGTTGGGGCACCCATCAGAAGGCGTCAGGGAAGGGTCCCGCTCGAAATAGATGTTGATACCAGAGCATGCATCGCCAATGCTGTTGCACTTCGCGGCGCAGGCAGCTGGATCGTAGGAATCGAGGTTGGTGAACCCCAGATACCCGTAAGCAGAGCTGGAAGCTTGCAGGTCTGTGAAAGTGCTCACATATCCGGATGGCACCGCAGCATCATTCGCTGCGCTTGATAGGTCTGAAAACGCCAAAAACGCCTCGACCGTGTCAGGACTTGGGACTGGGCCGGCTCCGGCAGGCTCGGCAGTACAATTACCTCTCTTGTTCAGTTCTCGCTTCTCCACAAGAGGAACAGAGATAGCAGACTGCGTCGCTGCAGCAAGGTTGTAGGTCTGAGTCGCTGCTGTCGGTCCCACTGGGATCGAGGCAGTCACGGGATCGGGTGTATCGTCCAACAATTCGAAATTAAGAAGCTGACGTGGTTCCACGGGCGAGGCACCAACGATCGACACCAGAGTGTTAAGAAGCAGGATCTTAGACTTCATCGTGGAGACAATGATCACTTGCGAGTGTGACTCGGAACTACAGTGTACAACCCAGAAATGGAAATAGAGGAGGATTATGTAGGTAACGATCGTGATAATGGAGAGTTGGGAGGGAAAGAAAACCTCGATCGTGAGTAGGAGCACTCTGCTACTTATAATAGATTCTGTCAAAGTGTACGACGCTAAGATTTTAGAGTCGTGAACTAGACACTGTTCTTAACTTTCAAGCCTTTGCCCTGCAAGGCGAGGCTATCCATGAGACTGAGAGAATCAAGCCAAGACTAACACCAACTCTCTGACAACAGTGACCCGGCAAGCCCGAGAAAGCGGGAAGAAAGAGGCTGATAGAGCAAGACAAAGCAGTCCAGATCACGTCCCAAGTCATTTTCGCGCTGACTTCAGGTGATGCGCCGCTGCTGCCGAGCGACTAGCGCGGCTATGGAAGCCATCGTGAACGCCTGTCGGGCAGGGCATATGAGTTGCGCACTCTTGGCAGTGTCGCCGACGTAGCCAACATTCGTATATAGTCCTTCGCAGCACTAGCATTCTACGAGGAACCGAGGCGCGTGTCACGATTCGTTGTGTCTGTGCCAGGATATGGAACTGGGCTATTGGCGTGATGGATGTGTGAAGGCGTGCGCTATCTGTGCGCCATGTGTAGTAGGTGATATCTTAAGACATGATAAGTTGACCCGAGCGCCTGTCACCCGAGTCCCACAGTCTGCACGACACCACGTGTGTTCGCGCTTCAGGTAGCCTCAATTAGCATCGGCTGCGGGTGGTGCGGCTTTTCTACTAGTAACATAGCGTTGGACTTCCATGCAAGCCGAGCAAGAAAGCCACTTCATCGAATGAAAGCGCGCGGTCTGACAAGGCATCAGTGTAAATACACTAGTGATTCGAGGGAGACGTATTCATAACCACGACCGAGGTCACCGCATCGACTCGTGCCTGATACCTTTTAGGCAGAACGGAGACAGCCAAAACGAGTAAAGCGTCGGTAATAGTGCCCAAAGTCTTGACTCTTGATGCTGGAAAAGAGACAATCTTGGTAGACGCCGTGAGCAGCCGTACATAAAACCATAAGCAATCGTCATTCGTGCTGACTCGTAGCTGAAAGCGCCGCTGGCGGACGAGGCGGGTCTGCTATTCGGAGCTGACTTCGGAGTCGTAGAACCGATAGTCTGGACTCTGAGAAGCCCGGTCCGTGCCTAGCATCCCAATAGTCCCAGGTCTCATGATCTACTTCGAGATTCGTCAAATATTGTGTTGCAAGGCTCGCAAGACGGGTCGTGGAAAACAGAAGAATCTCTGGCGCCTGGAGTCCCAGGCTTGCCCAATGACTACCGTGCAAACTCCAAAGATATGCGATCTATCTGGCTGTGTGGAAATGACCTTCTCCTCAGCTGACAATTCAGCCTCCGCCTGCGACACAACTGAGACAACATGGCGAACAACATGGCGAACAAAAGTGACTGTGGGATGCCGGATGCAGGAACAGTCGAGAACAGGTTTGCACGAAATCCTTTGACGCTTGCATAACGGTGATGATCCGGTCTACTGCACATACAGCCGTAGCACGGAGGCTAGTTAGTAGCTGGTAACAGAGTTCATGCGATATTATCGCTCGAACAGTTTGCTTTCCGCTCCTGTCAAGTCCGAGGTCTGGTCCGTATATCGTATTCAAAACGGAAAACCAAGCATCGGTGAGAAGAAAGGATCTCACATACCTGGATTAACGGCTGACCAATATAGGCGGACTTCACTGTGCCTTGAAAAGCCAGAGCTCTTATCCAGTCAGCATTGATAACAGAGTATGGGGAGAGAATGGACTCGACATGGAGTCGAAGGGGGAATTGACGCCTAGCTTGATGGGTGAGGAGACAAGCTCGACAAGCCAGACAAGATCTACGATGTACTAGTAGTGAGCCCTGGTTCCTGGTTCCAAACGGTCTCGGGTGGCACCGAGCAGCTTTTAGGCCGGCCTTAAGGTCCCACAGACGAGTCATACATTAAGCGCTGGGTGATTAGAGGATGGGACCAGAGAGACTGAACACCTGTGTTATTGTTGGATTTTGGGATGATTGTTACTGCTAGAGATGACCAAGTTCGAGAGGATTGATATGTTACAGCCTGTCTTTGGTTTCACAGCCGAATGAGTAAGGAGGTCATATGCACATGTAGGACATAAAGCTGCCAATGGTCGTACATTACCACCCGCAGAAAGTTCCTACCTTGCCTACATATGGATCATTCTAGTACCTGCATAAGAGAACCCAATATAGGATTGACTCGGGACCGAAGGCCGCCTGCGAGTTTCGAAACCTTTACTCCGAACCACGATTGATTGCGCGCGACGCGGCTACTTATTAGCGGCACGAACCAAAAGACTTATCGCAATCGAAGAGTCATCACTATGTACCTATCTTGTTAACATGCCCCACGTACAAACGAGATTCAAGAATGTCAGAATGTCTGGATTCAAAGCCATAGAACACTGCAATCTCGAACAACTGAGCTGCCTCGCGCTCGAAAACGGAAAGGAGGAGTAGAAGAACACTGTCACATATTGAGTCTAGTATCTACAGCGCGGCTGATCAATCATGTGGCCGACCTGGCAGACATGGCAGACGCCAGTGCCAGAAGATGAGTCTGCATACGTGATAGCGGAGGTACACATAGAAGCAATTCTCGTGCACAGGAAATAATTTCCAGATGAAAGATCCTGACTGCGTTTGTGGTCCAAGTTCGACGCGAATCGAAACGCCGTTATTGGTTTTGCGGTCACAGGCTAAGAACTCAGGAGCGCATTGTATTTATTGTGAGATGCTGGTATCTTGAAGTGCCTAAGGTCGAAAACCGCGATGTCAAGCGCGGAATTACCAGTGCCGTCAATGCATAGAAAGAGCCTTTTCAGGATTAGCATACGGATTGCTCAAGTGAGGAGTCCTGTCGCAACACTTTCTAGCTGCGGACGGGCTGTCAAATTGAAGACATTGTACTTGGTCGCACAGGTAGCATGGCCAACCCGGCGGCATGTCTACCTGGGCACCTATGTTTCTTACTGGTCAACGATTGAGGATATTCCTGTTACCTGTTATGAACAGAACCGCCTACAGGTTGAATCTCACAAATAATCGTCAGTTTACAGCAATATCGATATACATCATAGGCAATGCTGAGCTGATACTAGACGACGATACGCTTGGTGGCCACTTGAAACTCCGCCAGAGAAATATTGTGAATATCCAGCTTTAGGTACCACCGTCGGCGGCGAGCAGGATTCTTCTGACATGCGTCGAATTGCATTGTTGTTCGTTACGAGGATTTGAGAGGTTCTTTCGACTCCATCACCTAGCCATCGACTTCTGACTTACATCTGAGCTGATGGATCGTTATCGCTATGAGTAACATTAATGATGAGAACTCACACATGCCACATATATACGCAAGGAGCATCGAAAGCAAGAATGACTGATGATTGCTGATAATTATCAGTTGCTGTTGCCAGCCAGGACCGCTTTCAACATCATTGTTGACCTTGCATTGAGCGGATTTGTCAACTGCCAGAGAAGTTGTTCATGCCACTCCTGATAAGCGGGTATGGCGGCCATGGTCAGAGAAAGCCGTCGTACCACTCTAGCTGTGTCCAGGCTCCGGTGAATTAATGATGCTCTAATGCGGTATAGCTTGTTTAACGGACTGGAAGCTCATGTGATTAATGTGTGACGAAACGGATAAAGCATTACGTTAGCGATCTGATCTGAGAGCTACGGGCGAGGGTGAGGACTTGGCTGGTCTCCTAATTCTATTCTGATGTCGTCTCCTATTTACCCAGAAATCGCTGGCTTACTGAGCAAACAGAGCCGGGTTTCATCTGGCGAGACCGTGTCGACCGTCAGGATTGCAGTCGGCGCAGGCTCCTTGAATAACGTCCTTGCTTCCACGGGTTAACATATCTAATATACCATGTCTTAACAAACTCCTCATGCTCCAAGAACTCAGAGTAGGGAGGTGCGGATGGGTTTCAAGGCTCGGGAAGAGATTACGTCCATGTCTGCGAATATGGGTCTCCCCTATATTTTTCTCATATGCTTGCAAGCCTCAGTGAACCTCTTTGGCTACCCACATCTAGCAGCCATGTTCCCGCAACAAATACCCGAAGGCGGTGTTACGGTTCGCCATATATCTCTGATTCTTCGCCAAAAGAAGTGAGTCTGCTTTAGTAAGTTTGAGCTTTGCTCACTCGTGCGTTCTACGACATCCCAGTTTCTGAGAATTATCGCATACTATCCTGCAGACCGTCGTCAAAGGGTATCATTATACTGAGTACCACAGTCCAGATCTATGGCGGAACCCCGAAAATTTTGACCCTGAGCGATTCCTAGAAGATCTTAATATTCCAATGACCATCATAATTCTCTCAGGCTGTTCAGCGTGAGGTCAAGGAAATGCATTAGCAAGAAATACGCCACATCCTCCTCAAAGAACGTCCCCCTTCATCGTTGCCCACTGAACCAATGACCAGACATTGCCTGGTAGCCTCCAATATGCTGAGATGCGACTGAATGTAGCAAACGTCGCTAGCGATCTGGGGATGGGACGAGCGGATGATAGCATAAAATGATTGTATCAGAAAATATGCAGCATTTGGGAGAGGCCACCATGAGATGTTTACCTCACCTGGACACTTTCCTAACGTCAGATGAATAGATACTTGTTACTTCGATTGAAGCGTTATGAGACCTCGCCATTGTTTATATGAGGTGAGTATATGAAGTGAAATGAATAATGATAGCTGTTAATTTTGGTTTTGGTGTGATTGGTACCTTGGCGATGAAGTGGAATGCGAATTTGGAACGACACCAGAGTGCGGCTTCGACTTGCGCCCGCCCCTTGCTTGCCCCCAGCCTCACCAAACGTTCAAACCACATGCTTAGCTACGAAATACTCCAAGTTGGATTGATGACTACGTACCTACCTTTGTTGTGAGGACTCCGACGAAAATATACTGACAGCGGTTATCGACGCAGTCTGTTTGGAGGGTATGCGACCGGCACAGTAAATGGAGCCATCCTGGAAAATGGCAGCGAACAGTCTACAACCCGAGCCACCGTCCCCACTGGGACTGGAATTCTAATGGCTAAGGTGTGACGAACAGCATTCTACAGGAGACAAAGAAGCTCTCGAGTCTTAAACATTCCAAGCTTTGAGCAGGCGATATGCAACGATTCTGCATGCTATCTATCCATTTCATTTCATGCTCCTTCAGTGGCAGTGATATCGTTGGCGATATAATCTGGTATTCTCTCGAATTCGGCACTATTCTTGATCTAGATTGATGTGCTACATCCCCTACCAAAAGGAGTAAGAATCTAGAGTTTTGAGGCAGCTGATTGGCTTTCTTCCCTATCCCCCCTGCTTTATACACCCTATGCAGCCTATACAGCTTGTTGGCCCCATCGACTTACAGGCTCCAGACAGTCCATCGACAGCTTGGTCTGAGATGACCTCGATGCTCGAAAAATGAGTGCTAGACCTCTTCCGAAGCTGCGATAATTCAGGTATCGGTGCTAGAGCTGCAGTGGTCATATCGACGTTCCGAGACGCTGTGTCTGGCAGACGTGTCTAGTGCGATAGCTACAATACCTACAGCAAACCTCTATCTCCCACCGTGTTCAAGGATCATAATCACTTTACACTCGGACTCTCTGCGTCGAAGCTCATACGCCATGCCGAAGCACAAGAAGCATCACCGGGGGAGGTGCGAGCAGAGGGTCGAGGCAAAGGCGGCATTGCAAGAAGCGGCAAAGAAGCAAGCCAAGGAGAAGGTTGCCGGGCGCAAGAAGAAAGAAAAGAAAGCCCAGGCCACCCAGCTCCCAACAGAGCCCACAACACCTGATCTTGGGTCGCGATTTGCAGCATTGCCCCCAGAGCTTCGCGCCGAGATCTTCGCCTGGCTCCTCGTTCGGCCCGTGAAATGGGACGCATCACATCTTCCAGCGTGTCCCTTGAACACGGCCCCGCATCGCGACATTCGCCCGCGGCTTCGACTCTCTACGGAAACCTGTGTATCGTTCAGTAGGTCCGTGGGCCGTTGGCGGTCTCGCACCAAGGCCATCCATGTAAACCCCTGGCGTAGCACATGGGCGCCACCGATTCGCAACGAGTTTCTCTGCTCCGAGTGCTGGGACAGTATGTGGTTGAATACAACCTATCCATCCCAAGTTATATCGCGGACTAATCGCGAGCATCAGTGCGGTTCCGGGGCCCCGACGAAAGGGAGCCAATGGTCAAGAGCCTCCCCTGTCTCTGCGCACGAAGTCGCCGTCAAGACGGGCTATCAGCGCTTCTCGTCTGCAAGACATGGTACGAAGAAGGCGCGCGCGTGCTATACTCGCGAAACACGTTCGCATTCGCCAACGTGCACGAAGCTGCGTCTTTCTTCGACACCCTCAAGCCACAGTGGGCTGCGCTCGTGAGCAAGGTCAGTCTCCTGGCTACTCCGAGGGACGGCCTGTATCCTGAGACGAGTTCTCAGGAGCTTCAATGCTTTGAGACCGGGAAGGGCTTTGTCAACCGACTGGAATATGTCTGGAGGCAACTTAGCAGGTTACCTGCGTTGAGCAATCTTGAGCTCGACGCTATCTTCCTCACTAGTCTAGCCTGTGTTCGGGTATTCCGTCGTCGCTCGCTGCGAAATCTCCGGGTTGTCAACTTCACGCAAAGTTACGCTACGCGTGCCGTAGACTCTCCCAAGGGTTATGTATGGCCGCGACAAGCTTGTAGAGTTGCTGTCGAAGACAGCCAGTTTGTAGAGGACGTTGCAAGAGGCATCAAGGGTTTGAGATTCGGCTGGGTCCGGGGACAAGATCGAGGGGACGCGCAAAGTACCGAAGGTGAAGAGGAGAGATATCGAACAAGATTGGGCCCAATCAATCCCAAAGAGTATGAATCACTCAAGAAGCGGGATACAGGCACTATGACGCCGGGTGTTGCGCCAATGATATCTCGATAGGTATGAAGTATTTGTACAGCTGTTAATTTACCAAGTGAAATCATTTCTATCTGTGTCGAAGTACATGTCCCCTCTCTGTTCGTCCAAGAGCCAGTGACAGCAGTTTCAAGCGATACAAACGCATTAGTAGCTGCTCTCTCTTGAATCGATGAACTGTACCACCTAAGGCATTCAAGAAGACTGGCGAGAGAGACCGGCAATACGAAGATACGTTATGACTTCCGTGGCCTAGTAGCCAGTTTGCTCGCTTTCGTATCATTCTACACCACACATGCGTCCATTTCGCGAATGACATGATACCGATAGCATTTTGTCGGTAAACATTACTATAGTCATACAAACGACCTACTACCAAAACCCAGGCGCTTAAATGGTGACGCTATTGACAAAATCCCAAAACACTGCATAATGCACCTTCGAACGCCTAGTATAACGCCTCGGCAGTACGCAAAGGACCAACCGACATTTTTCCGCGGTGGGATTCCACCCACATAATCACCATTGATGCTGCGCCTTGTCAGCCACGCGGTCAAAACGGCAAGTCATCGACCAAGCACCGATGCAAGGTCCCAAGTGGCAAACGACATATAGTAAAACCCTCCTCACAGGCTGCTACTATACCGTTCCATCTTCATCGCCACCCGATCAAGCGCCTCGGCTTTTCCATCGCCAGGCTCCTTCCATAGCTACCACTATACACTCGTACCCATTGACAAAACTCCTCCGAAAATGCTGTGGAGCGCGCCTATGAAGCATATGATTTCGGTCATACTGATCTGAGCTGCTCGAGTTGAGACCGTTCCAGTTCGATTTGTTCATTTGCAAGTTTCTGCGCAAACGGGGATCTGCGCCTCATTCTCGGTCCCATAGCGTAGATGTAGAACACAGCACAAACAAGCGGCACGCTCACCGCGGCCCATACCACGTTCCCTATCCGGAGTGCTTTGACATTGTCGGATGTCAGACTGTGAATGGAGCGCCAGTATGGGCCGTTTGCAAAAGTCAGAACGCCGGCCAAAAGATCTCGCATGAAACCGTTGCCGCCAGTGGCCGAAGCTGAATAGTCTCCATAAGCTTTCACCATGTAGTCGATCGTTGTCATGTAGACTGTATAGTTGGCCACACCAATGAATAGGCAGGCTAACATGACGACTATCCAATGAATCGCTGGGTTGACAACGAACGCGAACAAAAAGAGGCCAAACGTCAACAGAGGGGCACACCATAGAAGCCACCAAAGGCGAGACTCATATTGGGCCTTTTCCGAACCCGGATTTCGTTCGCGAACCTTCCGATTACGCTTGATAACCCAGAGATATAGCCCGTATGCGACGATATACGAAAATCCAAACGACAAGAATGCCAATCCGGCCTGGATGGTGGAGAACTTGTAAACGTCCTTCATCACGGCCCCAAATGATTGAATCATCATGAAGATCAAAGCATCGGAGAACCCAGAGAGCAATGAAAGCCAGAAAACGATGGGCTCGGTGAGAAGCATCTTGAAGGGTCGCAACCAGATCGTGAACACCTCCTTCATTTTGAAGTAGTCTCTCCAACTTCTGTGTTCGGTCGGGCCGACATAACTAGTCGCATTCGCGGGAGCGAGTTTTCGAAGTTTAGCGGCCCGGCGGTCAAGGAGCACGGTAGAACGCGTTTCGCCACAGAAGAAGAGATGAGAGGCCTGGACAAGCACACCAAGGATGAACTGGGCCCAGATAGTCCAGCGCCAGCTGTAATTTGCTTCGAGGAAGCCACCTAGGATGGGGCCGACGATAGAGCCAGCAACCGAGGATAGGACGATGAAAGCAAGGGGGCCTTCTTGCTGGTCGGCGGTGTACATATCTGACACGACTCCCAAAGTCACACTGCCTCCAGCAGAGAAGATGCCGCCGAAAGCTCGGGCGACTATGATCCGGCTGAACATACCATTATTGAAGATGACAGGAAAACACATCAAGTTCACAAGACCTAAAGATGCTTGTAGGACATATTTGCGGCCTAATTCTTCAGACCATGGGGCCCACCTAGGATGTGGTCAGTAGGTTTGGTCACGAAACCTCAACGACGGGGACGGTAACTTACAGTTCGCAGCCGAAAGCATATGTAATGAGGAATAGGCCGGCGCCCCAAGCTGCTTCGTCATAGGTACGGCCAAACTCTTTCGCAATTCCGGCCTGGGCGTTTGCGAAGATCCCCACGTTCATGTTCATGGACACCTGAACTACGAAGATGATGAAGAGGATGATCCACTTCTTCTTTCTGCTGAAGCTTCTTGCTAACGCCTCAGGGCACGAAGTCTCTGTTATAGTCGGGGCGAGCTTGTTCCCACTTCCGAAGCTATTACTCGTAGCTGCCCGTGGAACACTATCATGGGGAGTCCCGGGTGATAATGTGCTCCCTACGGGTTGGACCACTGGGGACTGTGGCTTTTCTATGGAACTGGAGGGAGACATTGTGTATATCGATGATGTGGCTTATGTGACAACCTTGTTCTACGCTGGTGAGGTGACTCGAGGATTATGAAGGGGTATCAATGCCAATTGCGTGGTCTCGTTTCGTCGTGTATTCGTGTACGCGTAAACCTTAGGGTGGTAAAAGAGGGAACTGCCAAGAAGGTAGCGCTTTGGGAGTTGTGCAGAAGCGTGTTCAGGAAAGGAAAGAAAAGGGAAGAACGAAGGTTATGGGCAGGTTTGGGAAGCGGCATCGACTGCACCTTAAGACATAATCGTGAGCGAGCATGCGTGCAATTTGGCACACATTTTAGGTACCTCCTACGCTAGCAACAACAT
Source organism: Xylariaceae sp. FL1019 (assembly GCA_022578705.1). Taxonomy (NCBI): domain Eukaryota; kingdom Fungi; phylum Ascomycota; class Sordariomycetes; order Xylariales; family Xylariaceae; species Xylariaceae sp. FL1019. Next base: position 374,448 of record MU391966.1, on the reverse strand, counting down.
TGAACTCAACATATATGAGAACTTTAAATATTCGACACCACCATATGAGGTGAGCCGGGTGTCAACCTCCACGTCGCGATGAGATCGATGTCATACTGTTACAAAGCTGACTGTGTTAATGCTTCTGACACTGAGCTTTTCGGTAGAGTGCGCAGATGGGTAAATAGCAAAAGGGGATCGGTAGGGAGATTCTCCAGTTGGGAAGGCCTATCGAGAATCTTTGGCATCTCGGAATACCATTCTGGATGTCTTCTGGATTCTGGAAACAGGTAACTTTTCAGACTGAGCCCGCGCACAAGCTTGAAGTTTCTTGAATGTCCTCACTGTCCGAGCTTTCCAGACACTGAACACACTGTTCTCGCACGTCACGCACACCTTATTGTACTATACAATAGGCAAGTCCCCGTGGGGTTGGAGTTCGTTTGCTCGCACGTGAGCTTTAAGTTCGACGAGCCTGCATCAACCGCGGCGCAACACATAGCGCATGAAAGCCTAGTGCACACTGTACCGCCATTAGAAGTCTCAGAATTACCATGCCCGTGAGATGGTATTAGAGTTGTTTCGAAATCTAGCGCCATCTAAGCTTTAAGGGCGCAAAACGTCGGCACTAGGAGCGGTCGATTTTGATTACGAGGCTTGGTCAAAATCCTAACAGGCCATCCGTCGTCCTCGTGACACTTTTTGACAACTAGTGACAGATTCTAATTGCGCTGCCGCCGTACGGTCTTCGTATTACCGATGTGTCTTGGGCGTGATCGTGAAACATGGGTGCTGCCTCGCTCGTGCTCGAAGCGCATGCTAGTTGAGACCCGTGTTGCGAAAGGAAAGCGGAGGGACGTGTCGAATCTTGGCTTTAGTATCGTGTAGGCATTCATCTATGTTTGAAATTGTCTTTGGCTATAGTTCTCAACTTTACGTACCTCTGGTAAAGATGTTTCAATTAAGAGGGCATTTGGTCCTATGAGTATGTCATAAACCCATAGAACCACCAGCGGAAGGACGAAGAAGTTCAGCGAAACATAGTTTGCAACACGTCAGAACCCATTCAACGTATGAAGCTGGGGATGATGCAAGCATGCCCGTATGTTACCCGCAGCACCTGACTAGCATCTTTGCCTGGCCGTGCCTGCTGAAGAATCCTTGAAATGCAGTCACAAACCATCATACTTATAGCTGAATCGCCACCTCTGGTACCATTCCATGCGATGGCATGGTCGAGCTCATTTAGCTCAGTGTGGCGTGCATACGGTGGCACGTCCTGAAGGTCGCGGTGGTCTGGTCCTGTAAGAATTATCGTCTGCTTCATCTGCCGATCACCCCAGCGAGACCGTCGATAGTAGCCATAGAGCTCATTTGCCCATCCATACATGCAGCATTACGGCAGTCGTAGCGCAAACCTCTATTTACACTGCGTAGCTCGGCGCACAAAGCGGCCCTGCGGCCTTCAAAGTAGCAGCGCTAGACAATGGGCAATAGAACGCGGGAGCGTATTGGTGCGCGTACCATTTGGGCTGTGAGAAGTGCCGTAAATAGCTATGGTTGAGCCAGTTTCGCCTCACTGAATCCTCGAATGGAGGATCTCACCGTCGCCTTGCGAGATACCCGAGGATAGAACGACAGCTCATAGAACGGCAACTCGTACACGGCAGCTTGATCAACGCCCGAGAAGGTTCGTCCGGTTTCCAGAACGATTATGGCGGCGGAGTGAGACGGAAGACGAGGCGAGCACCGATCTCGGATAACGTCGCATCTACCTCGTCGACTCCAGAAACGACTGTTTTAGGAGGATCGTAGGGCGACTCATTCCGCACTCGCGATGGTCAGGTGTATAGCCGGTAAAGCGGGTCGTCAGAACTCAGGGCTCCATGACTCCATGTAAGATATGCCCGGCGTCTTCAAGTGGTTTCTCATTCCAGTTGATAAGATGCTTTTACTCCCATGTATTGTCGGAGCCCAGAGTTGAATCGTGCTGCACTGAGCACGGTCGTAGACCTACCTATTTAGCTACCTCCTAACCTGGCTAGAAAGCGGTAACACCAGGGCAGTAGGACCATGGCCCACGTGGTGCCGGACGAATAGGTTGGTGGCTCGCTTTTCCCTTCAATCCCCCCTATATCGTCAGTCGTGCTTCACAACACCACCTTCAACTGGTAAATGCCCCTGTCGTGCAAGACGGTTGGCAGTGACCTGATTTCTCTCACCACAGTGCCGTGTCGCAGCTGCGACAGCCTCCATCACCAAATTCAAGACAACGCATTTGCCTCCAACCAGGAGAAGTCTTGTGGGAGGTAAGCCAGTGTTCAATTATGCGGGAGAAATATTTGCCAAAATGGTCTTTTACGAGGCCAAAGCGTCATCGTGTTGGTGATCTGTTCTTGTGTAGCTGTTGAGCCATCGAGGCCACCCAGATCGGCGATAAGGCTTTGAAACGACAACGTTGACTTGATGAAGACAACAAGAAAAAGTTGCCGGCAGCGTCTGCGCAAGTCGTCTGTTATCCTTCTGCAGATGGACGTCGCATCAACCTGTGCTTTCCACAGTGGTTGTGCCTTTCAGATGCAAACTTACGCGTCGGCATGGAACGAGTCACCAGCACCTGAAGTCAGACTCGGAGCACGGCAAACAGCGATTGGAGACCATTGGCCGTCTTGCCATCCGCTGCGGAACAGCACGGGCGAGCACCCCGTCTTCAAGCCGACAGATTGCTTCTTCCAACTCAACCCAGGCGATTCAGAGCGACAGATACAGCGGCAAAGCTTGATCGAGTCGACACATATCCAGCAGTACCTCGAGCGTCCGAGACTCAGAAGAGCCAAACCGATGGCGTTTCGACCTGGTGAGTGCTTTGGCGGTTGTCCGCGATGAAGACGGAAATGCGGAACGGTTGTCGTCGGTGCTGCTGGAAGCAGAGTATTGGGAAGACCAGTTGGACGCCCAACTTGTGGCGAACTTAGATCCGCACACTGCGCTGCCGGTGACGCTTGTTTAAAGGAACTTGCCGTTCGTGCCTCTTTCGCAACTTGATGACCTTGAAATTTAGACGTGCAGATGGCTCTCGGCACGAATATCGTCTACCAATTCAGTCATCCCATGAGCATTCTAGCTCATCTTAGGATTCGTAACATCGAGCCAACGACTCAGTTGAATGTGATTTTGTTGTAACACTCGCCTCGCAATGATTTGATTCAGGTTTCCACATAGGGGCTCAGGAGTACCAAACGGACGAGTCCGGTGCGTGCTGTAGGTTGTGAGACTACCCGGCATCGTAGGGACCTCATGGAACGTCGCAATGAGTGGACGATGGTTAGGGATGTCCTACAACTATCGACTTGTTCTCTTGGTGTATCGAGCAGTCGACGTTGGCCTCCTTAAATGCATGCATCATAAGGCTGTGAACTGTCCATTATATGTGGTGTCAATCCCATCCCGTCCAAAAGCATGCGCCGTTCCGGTCCGTGGATGATTAGAGCGAGTGGAGACACGCTGAGGTCATTGGATTAGGTACATGTAGTGGCCCTTCAGGCTTCAGCCCTGGCTCTGCCCTGGTTTTATTGCCCGTAACAGCTCTGTCGTCACTGGAACTCCACATGCACGTCGATCGAAACACCACCCGACGGCCACCACTCCGACAGGCACGAACACACACGCACACACACCGCTGCCCTCAGGTCCCAGGTCATCGCTCACCACTCACTTGATGTTTGCCAGGCACTGATCGCAAGAGCATCGTGCATTCAATCTCAACGGCTTTCGTTCTATTTTCTTTGTTTTCCCACCTGTTCTTCTGCCTCGCCTTCTCCGCCACTGCCTGGCTCTGCGTATGACCACTCCCCACGGGCCACGACCATCCAGTTCCTACACAAATCCGACACACGTGTATCAGAAATACGCCCAATTCACAACGCCGACTCTAGGGATCTAGGCTCTACCTCCGCCTAGTCTCCTTGCTTTGATTGTTCCACACATCGCCTTTTGCGCGCGCACGATATCCTTTTCGCCATGCTTCAGGCATTATAGCTTCTGTCTAGCTGCCCGACATCATGGTGAAACTTTGGCCCTGGAAGGTTTGTTGATCTTGTGAAATCATCACTCTGGTCAAGTATGTACGTATGCTAACTCGAGCTCTCCAATAGGGCGAAGACTCTTCCCCGGCCTCCTTCGAAAAGACACTCTCTACTCTCGCTACCAAGATCACCGCCACCCAGGCCATTGTAGACCGCGTGCGCAATAACTCCCGCCGCATCAAGCTCCTGTGGACACTCTATCTCGCCTTCGCCTACCTCGTCTACTCCATCGTCCTCATCCTCGTCGTCGGATGGCACAACCTCGGCGCCTGGGAGTGGACCGGTATGGCAGGCGGCCCTATCCTGTAATATGGCCCCTCCCCTCGCCCTATGCAAAGCTATCGCTGACGAGACACTTTGCGCTCCAGTATATACCTAGTCCGCACAGCAACCAACGCCTATTACAGCTACCGACTCGACAACCTCGAGACCCGCCTCAAAGCCCAACAGGCTGAGCGCACCAAGACGATTCAGAAGTTGAAAGACACCACCAAGTATGACTCTACCCTCGAGCTCCTCGAGAAGTACGGCGGCGGAAGCGAGAAGCGCAACAAACAGAAGAAGCAGCCAGACGGCGAGGGTGCGCCACCCCAGGAAAACGAGCCCGCCAGGAAGAAACACCGCCAAAGCATAGACTCGGCCCACGTAACCGCAAGGACGCAGATGCGGCCACCGCCCACCGCCAATCTTCAGCGACCTTCTACGTCTTCAGGTCTACCCCCGAATCGCGCAGGCCAATTTGGAACCCCGCCGCCTGCTCAGTTGCGATCACCGCAGCAAGACAAGCACACAGAGGAGTTCGCACCCAATGCCGGGCCCCTCCCTACCACATACAATCAGTACGAGATGAACCCGGGACCCCCTCGCTGGTACGATCGTATCCTGGACTCCATGCTGGGTGAGGACGAGATGGCGCCTAAGAACCGTATCGTTCTCATCTGCAACCAGTGTCGCCTTGTCAACGGTCAAGCTCCACCCGGAATCAAGAATCTGGCCGAGGTGGGCATCTGGAAGTGCATGGGCTGTGGGGCCAAAAACGGAGAGCTGGACGAGGGCAAGAAGATCATGCAGCAGGTATTAGGAGACAGGAAGACTCCCGCTCAGGTCCCAGAAGAGCGAGATAGCGACAGATCGAGTGACATTATCAAGATCGAGCAGGAGGACGGCGAACAGTCGATGGAGAGCGATACGGATAGGGTCCAATCACCGCGGGAACTGCGGGCTAAGAGGAGAGAACAGAAGCCGTAGCCTTCAGCAGTTATATGCGGTATGTGGCAATGGAGTTGTTATAGGTAATACATTGGGAGCCCGACAACTGCCACACAGATTAGCGAATCGAGCATATATTCACATACCTAGGTATCTCCTATGTGCAAGTTCAAGAAGCGACGGGGGCGGCGAAGGGCCCCAAAAGACCTATAGTTCTGTAATACACCTTAGGTAGCTTGAGAAGCTATTTAGAAGCTATCGCGATATGGGAAGTCGACCAGGAAGAGGGACTACGTATCCAAGGAACCAACAAATGGCTATCTCTGGATAATTATGTCTATTAAAGAGCACGTAGAGTCTGGGCAAGGGTATAGGAAGCCTTTTCTCAGTATGCGTTATCTACAAGTATAGAATGATGGAATGAATTGCGATGTCTACGGACTGTTGTCCGCGAGTTTGCGCAGTTCCTCGCCTTGCGCCCATCTCAGACGCAATCGTGTGGTTTCAACGTCCATCGCGCCCAGATCCAAGGATGTTTATTCCGGGTACAGTAACATATCGTTTGGAGCCATTCATTAATCACCCGGACATGCGCCTGCTGTTTGGAATCCCAATTAATCGCTTTGCGGGCATTGGAGTCGTGCCCAGGTACTCGGTAGGAATTTCCCACGTTTTAGGCTAATAAGATCCAGAGTTCTGGGACCCGATATGAAGAGGCTCAACTTCAAATCAAGTAGCTGTAGTCGACGTGCATAGAACATAGTCATGAATCAACTTCACTGAATCTGTCATGGCATGACTAGACCTACTTGAGACGACAGCGTGGAGAGTCGCGCGCCTTTTTGACGAGGCTTCGGATCCATTGCCGAAGTGGCACCCGGAAGTTCATCGCACTGCCGAACTCTGCTAAAGCATCTAGAACTACTAGGTCTAGCCAACATACCAAAGCTTCGTTTCATTCTCAGCTGAGTGGCTTGATCCTTCCCGTCTCTTTGTGACACATTCCTATTCAGACTTAGAATTACATTGTATACTGACGAGTGGACAGAGATAACAGGAGCTGACTTCGTCCGAAAGACGCGCCGGACATATTTTGAACAACCTGGATCCCAAGCCTTTCGTGCTCCTCGAGCCAAGCCCTTGGGCCGTCATGTATACGGACTGACTGCTCTTGGCAATTCGACAAATTCTCTTGCTGAACTAGCAGATACTCCCAAGAGTAGACTCACTGTATAAGCAAAGATCTAGGCAAGCGATGGCCGGAGTCGAGGGAGAGGTCGCCGCCTTGGCGGCTCACCACCCTAGGGAACCCCCGTCACAGCTGACACCATTCACGATGCCCATTGGTGCGAACTTGCATTCTCTCGGGAAGGCACCCGTATACGAAAGGGAACAAAGAAGCACTCGCAGCTGGCGATTATGACTGCCGGATCTGAAATGTGCCCGTTCGGTATGGTAATGTGTGCGGAGTTGTGTTTCTACAGCTGGGAGTGAGGTTCCCAAGCTTCAAGTTGGATGTCAACATTCAACATCCCATCCCCGCATTGCGACCCCGGATTCTTTGAGCGCTGGTGTGGTTTGCTCTTGTTGGGTCTCGGTTGCATTGCAGGTAGGTAACAGTATGTCTGTGTGTGCGAAACGGATCGTGCATTGTAGCGGTTGGGGTTAACCGGGTTCTCTGTCACATGTATAAGTAGCTATATTAATCATAAGCACCATCCGCCCATGGTAACTAGGGGAATCTTTCAGTTGGAGTTCCCGTTGCACTCGCTTCTTTGAATAGAAGTGGCTGTCCACTAAAGATCTTCGAAACTGTTTCTCTGTACCACTCACAACAAGTCAAGATGGTCAAAATCAAAACGGCCCAGGAAGCCCAGACGGGTGCGTCCGATCCGATTCTCACGCGCATCGTGGAGGAGGACAAAGTGAAGTGGTATCGCAAACCGAACTTGCGAACGCTATACTTACTCCTGTTCCCGACGTGTATGGGCATCGAGTTGACGAGCGGATTCGACTCACAGCTGATCAATGCGCTCCAGATCGTGCCCGCCTGGATTGAATGTGAGTTATTCCGCCCCTTGTCTCTTTGCCGGACGGTGCCATGGTGGGATCGAGGTGTTTTAGGTAGTGGCGTGGCTGACCAGATGCGCGATGTGTAGTCTTTGATGATCCGGACGGTGCCCTGAAGGGTATCATTGCCGCTGCCTACTCGCTTGGTGCTATTCTCTCTCTGCCCTTCATCGGAATTGTGAACGATAAGTTCGGACGACGATGGTCGATATTTGGCGGTTCGGCTATCATGGTTATCGGGGCGTTGATCCAAGGCCTTTCTGTGAATGGTAAGGACCAGACACTCTTAAGAGGAAGAATTCGTGTGCTCGAAGAAGCGATGCTAATGACGAGAACATACTGCAGTCGCGCAGTACATTATCGCCCGTCTGATTCTGGGGTTTGGCATCCCGACCTGCATCGTCTCTGCTTCATCACTTATTGGCGAACTTTCATACCCGAAAGAGCGACCTGTCTTGACGTCGCTCTTCAACGTGTCGTACTTCGTTGGGCAGTTAGCAGCGGCCGGTATAACATTCGGAACAAACAATATCCTTAGCAACTACTCATGGCGCATTCCCTCCTGGCTGCAGATGGTGCCGTCGCTGTTCCAGATCGCGTTTGTCTTCTTCATCCCCGAGTCTCCCCGCTGGCTCATCACCAAGGATCGTTCAGATGAGGCTTTCGATATTCTGGCCAAGTATCATGCTGAGGGTGATAGAGAGTCGGAGTTTGTGAAGGCAGAGTTTGCGCAGTTGCAGACTACGATTGAGATCGAACTTACGCATTCGAAGAGGTCGTGGAAAGATCTTTTCTCGACCAGTGGTATGAGGAGACGCGTGTTGATCAGCACTATGCTTGGGCTTTTTACACAGGTCAGTTCGATGTTGGATATCAGAAGACTCGCTTGATGGGAGGTGCTAACCCGATTACTTCATGAAGTGGTCTGGAAATACACGTACGTATTTCTGGAAAGTCTGTCGCGACTGGTGTTTGAAGCTCAGCTCAGCTGGACAATTCTTCGTTCTTGACTGCTCACGCTAATCATGATCATCCACGCAGTCATCTCATACTATCTCGGCGACATTCTTCAGATGATCGGGCACGAAAGTTCAGTCTTCAAGCAAAAAATCAATGTTGCAGTATGTTTACTCCTCGTGCCTCCCCCTTGTCTCCTCACCGTCACTTCTCACGAGCTAACAATCCTCAAGACTGCAGCCAATAGTCTCATCTGGGGCACAGTTGCAGCCTCGGTCGTAACTCGGTTTCGTCGTCGCGCCATGTTCCTCACATGCACCGTGGGCTTGCTGTTCATATATATTGGCTGGACTATCAGCATGAAATACGCGATTGACGCCAAGAATGCCGGAGTGGCGAACGCGGCTGCGGGTGGCGTGGTGTTGTTCTTCATTTTTGCATATAGTCCTGTGTATAACATTGGATATAATGCTCTTACGTATAGTAAGTTTTTTCGCTCAGTCATTGAACACTGACTCTCGATAACGACATGCATAAGAACGTATAAACTATTTAATAACATCTTTTTCCAGCCTACATGGTCGAATTATGGCCATACGCTGAGCGCTCCCGTGGGATCGCATTCTTCCAACTATGGGGCAGACTAGCATCCTTCTTCACGACCTTTGTGAACCCCATCGGATTGGATAACGCGAGTTGGCGGTATCTCATCTCGTATGTCGTGTTTTTGGCGTATGAGATTTTATTCGTATACTTCATGTTTCCCGAGACTTTTGGTAGAACTTTGGAGGAGCTTGCTTTCTGTAAGTCGTCACCTATAGCCACGTACTCACAGGTTTCTGTGCTTCATTTCTGGCAAGTCGACTCAGTGGCTAATATTATCGGTGCAGTGTTCGAGGACAAGGCTCTCGCGGACGAGGCTGTTCATGCTGTTGAGAAAGTTGTTGGGCATCATGAGGAGGGTGGTACAGAGAGGAAGAGTAGGTCGTCTGCAGAGGCCAAGGAGACGATGTAGGGGAGGGGGTCTGCCCAAAAGGTGTTATGGTAGTACTTTTGGCTGTCAAGCCATGAAATACCAAGGCAGTGTCTATCGAGGTACCTCTACGAATTGGGCACTCTATATAGACCTGAAGGGCAGTATGCAGTTCATAAGGCCGCTACCCTGATTGATCTATACGATACCATAACCGTTGAGTACCTCTCGTATTCGGCCTCGACACATGCTTCCGGATACTGTGTAGAGAGTTGTGACATGCCAAGTAATATATATCTAGATGCATTGCCTTTTGTTGAATATATTGAGCGAAATGTGGGTGACTCTGGGATGGCCATTCAACGCCGGTTTTATACCTCGACCACCGTGACTGGGTCGGAGCGTGAACCTAAGAATGGTGCGTCTTATGGATAATCGGACTTACGTTTTCAACGCCAAATTTATTGTCCATTTAGCTCTACACCGGTACCTACCGCGTCGGTTCGTCCCTCATAATTACCAATCAGTCTGTCCTAGGTGGAATACTCGTTTCCGACGACAACCGGAACTATGCCACGGCTACTGTAAGACATTATTCGAGTATCAGAACTCGAGGTCAGATGAATGCGCCGCTTGATTTCTAATCCGTCCATATTTACACATCCCCTTCTGTATAATTGTATATGCTACCCTGACAGCTGGCTGGCGCTACATCTGACAGCTGAATCAAGTCATACCTTAAACTCCCTTATCTCACTCGACCAGAACGTCCAACAACCTGCCCATGGTCTTCGCCTTGAAGAGTAGACACAATGACCTCGCATCAAGTTTTTCACGGTACAATCATCCACTCCCTTGGGCTTAACGATCTGGAGATCATTGAAGATGGCCTCCTCATCGTCACACCCGATGGCATCATCAACCAAGTCACCAGATCCGTGCCCAAGAACTCCGTCGAAGAGCATCTAACAGCACTCAAGAAACTCAATCTTCAATACCGAGTAACCTATCTTGCGCGTGACGAATTTCTGATCCCAGGGTTTGTCGATACACATAACCACGCACCACAATGGGCAATGCGGGGTCTAGGGCAGAGCATGCATATTTTGGACTGGCTCTCAGAAGTCACTTTTCCCAACGAAGCCAAATTCGCGGATGAGGAGTATGCGAGAAGGGTTTATGATAATGCTATTGAGGGTTTCTTGCAGCAGGGGATCACGACGGCCAGTTATTATAGTAGTATGCATGCAGGTGCTACCAAGATACTTGCCGAGTTGTGTCTTGAGAAGGGTCAGAGGGCGCTCGTGGGGAAGTGTAATATGAGTAGGAATGCGCCCGATTATTACAGGGACGAGAGTATCGAGGTGAGTTTTCCGAGTTCCATCCCCTACCTTTTCTTACGGTTTTTGCAACTTGATATCCTTGTGCGTCTTGTGGAAGGCAGGTGTTAGGTACTGATCCCTGCGGCACTAAAGAACAACGGCTGACACTCGCTGCCTGATAGGCTTCACTACGAGATACGAAGGAGTGTATCGAGTATGTCCGAACACTGGACCCCAGGGGAACCTTTGTAAACTATGTCATTACACCAAGATTTGCGATCACTTGTGAAGATGAGTTGTTGGTAGGACTGGGAGAGATGGCAAAGCAACATTCGGACTTGATGATCCAGACGCATTTCAACGAGGCCGAGCAAGAAATGGTGTTCACGAAGACACTTTTCCCTGGGTTCGAAAACGAGGTCGATCTCTATGAGCATTTTGGGCTCCTCACAAAACGCTCGATTCTTGCGCATTGTTGCTTCATGACCGAATATGAACTGGAGAAGTTTCAGGCGGTGGACTGTGGAGTTGCGCATTGTCCCGTGAGCAACATGACAGTGGGTGGTGGGTTCATGGCTGCGCCTGTTCGCGAGTTCCTGAGAAGGGGGATCAAAGTCGGACTGGGCACGGATAGCGGTGGTGGGTTCTCAAGCAGTATACTCGATGCGATGAGGCAGGCGCTCGTGGCTTCGAATTCGAGAGAGGTTACGAGCAAAGGTGCGGATAAGGGGCTTTCGATCAAGGAGCTGTTTCATCTTGCTACCCTTGGCGGAGCGCAGGTCTGTTGTTTGGACGACAAGATCGGCAATTTCGTGGTAGGAAAGGAGTTTGATGCTCTGGTCATTGGGAGGAGCTTGCACAAGGGGGTCATGACTTTAGTTGAGGACGAAGATTCGGCGCAAACGATCTTTGAAAAATTCATCATGACTGGGGACGATAGAAATATTCGGCAGGTATTTGTTCGTGGGCGGTCGGTCAAATGATATTAGAGGAGGATTCTGGTTGTGCTGCGACGCTCGGGGCTTTCCCTCAGAGGGGACAGGCTCTATGCTCGTCTGAAGCCTTCATAGCCTCGAGGAGTGTACTTCGACGTGCTCCTGTCTCATCGTCTCCCACTGAATGAAGCCCAACTTAACAACCGGTCTTTATATCGAGGAGTGGTACTTCGCTATATTCACTAATACGCCCAAAGGTCATGCATTATAGTTATAGTCACGGAGGCGTCCTGAAGATCTTAGGCATTGGCGATGCGGTGTAAACAGGGGAAAAGAAGTATGCCGTTTAGCGATATACAGACTGCTGCTTGTTGTGCGAACATGTGTAGCGTCCATATTTGTAGCATGCCTCGCATATAACGCAGGAATAGCTGAAACATAATCCTTCAAGCTACTTCTGCTTTTCTCCAGCAGGATCTCGTGGTTCATTATGCTCAGGCTAGTAACGATGCTGTAGTCGCATGGTTTTCTGCATTTCCGTGGACGAATGGCTTATCCTTCGGCTTGTCCGAGTAGTCTCTCAAGTGTGTTGGACGGTGGCAGTGTGGTTGTGACGGTGGCTTTTTGGTTGCTTTCTCTTGTTTCTCAAGGCGACAGCGGTGTTTCTAAGAAATATAAAATATAACGGCCAGAACAAACAATTCACGGAGATTACCTACCTGGGCAATAGTCTCAGTTTTTAAGATAAGATAAGATGTACAAAGTAATAATAATCAAGGAGATGCACATTAGGTTATGTGTTTGTCGTTGGTAAATTGTAGGTAAAGGGGATGAGTCCTGGCACGTTGGCAGAGTGCGCCACATCTGCAAACATTTTGCATCAAACCTCGGCCATAGGTAGTTGATTTCATAAGTCAGGACAGGTAGCTCCAAAGATCTTAGATGCTGTTCGATTGTAATTGCAGCACAGCAAGCGGATTATATACTCTGGCTGTTCGTTTCTGGCATTGTCATCGCTCGTTGTTGATATGAGATGGGTCAAGTGCCCGTGTGTGTGGCTCGGGTTGCCGTTTTGTGTCCATTCGTGTCGACCTTCACGACTCACGGTACCTTGCACGTAAGGTGCGTATACTGTATGTGAACTGTACTGTACAAGCTGTTTCGACGAGTCCCCCAATCGATAGAGGGCAGAGGGGTCTGGCCGATAAATGCTTGGAGATTTTTGATCTTATTACCCCTCCACCCCTCCACCCCGCCACAGCCCGCGTCGCAGCCCGTGAGTCAAGTCTCCGACCCGCGGTGTCACCCTGTGTTGTTGGCTCGATTTTATCCGAGTTTGTGATCCTTTTGTGTGCGATAACTGTGTTCACATACATTGGCGACAGGGTCTCATCGCTCCCAGCCAAGCTGCCATTTCCCACGCAATCGCCATCCATCATGGCGTCCGACGAGGCTACTCAGCAGACCCCCGCGGCCGCGGCCGAAGGCGACCAGCAGGCCAACCTGCACAAGGATCCCCTCACGGGCGAGATGATCTCGAAATCCGAACTCAAGCGACGCGAGAAGCAGCGCAAGACGGCCGAAGAGAAAGCCAAGAAGGCTGAGTCCGCCAAGGCCAATGCTCCCGCCAAGCCCAAGAAGAAGGACGACGAGGAGGAATTGACTCCCAACGTGCGTACACCACTCTTCGCTCCTGAGTCTGTGATCGTCCTAGTGTTGACGATATTGATCTTCTCTGTCTGTTAGCAATACTTTGAACTCCGATCCAGAGCCATCCAGGCTCAGCTCAAGGGCTTCAAGGCATCCGAGAACCCCAATCCGTACGCCGTTATCCCTACGCAACTGGCCGTCGATCGACTGAGACTAACTTGACTTAAAGCTTCCCTCACAAATTTCCTGCTCCCAAGCCCAACGAGACTACTCCAGCCGCGACCATCGCCACCGACGACGACTCCTCGATCGCTCCCCTCACTAAGCTCACTAAGATTGCCGATTTCCACAAGAAGTATGCCCACCTCAAGTCCGGCGAGTCCCTCACCGATGTCGAGATCTACGTTGGTGTCCGCATCATGGCTCAGCGATCTGCAGGCGCCAACCTTCGATTCTTGGAATGCAAGGCCGAGGGCGTCACGGTACAGATCATGTGTGAGGCCAATGCCAAAGAGGCCGACGGCAGCGACATCAACGGTCTACCATTCCTCCAACAACACCAAAACCTGCGAAGAGGAGATGTCATTGGCGTGCGAGGTTATCCCGGCAGGACACAGCCCAAGAGACGTGACGAGGGTGAGCTGAGTATCTTCGCTCGTGAAGTCACTCTCCTCACGCCCTGCTTGCACCAATTGCCTTCCGCCCACTTCGGGTTCGGCAAGGGAAAGATAAAGGGAGAGAACAAGGAGCTGCGCTACCGACAGCGATACCTCGACCTGATCATGAACGACACCACCCGGGAAATATTTATTTCGAGGGCCAAGATTATTGGTGGAATCCGTCAGTTCTTGAATGAGCGCGACTTCCTCGAAGTCCAGACCCCTATGATGAATAAGATTGCTGGGGGCGCAACAGGTACGCATCTCTAGTGTCTCTTATATTGACTTTGACTTTGAACGAGACCAGGATGTGGCTACTAACTGTTGTCGGATCTTAGCGCGACCATTCGTTACTCATCATAATGATTTGAACATGGAGCTCTACATGAGAATCGCCCCTGAGTTATACCTCAAGCAATTGGTTGTCGGTGGCCTGGAAAGAGTATACGAGATCGGACGCCAGTTCCGTAACGAAGACATTGAGTCAGTTCTCTATCCGAGGAGCGAAATGCGTACCGCTAACTGATTTACGATAAAGCCTGACACACAACCCTGAGTTTACCACAATGGAGTTCTACTGTGCTTACTTCGATATGTGGGACGTCATGAAGCTGTAAGTTGTATTATCGTCGGGCTTTTTGGGCATCGAGAAATCGAGTTTGCTTTTCCAGGAGCTCGCCACTGTACCAATCCCACTCGGCTTCGTTCGCGAGAGATAGTGACTGACTTGCTGGTATTGAAAGGACTGAGGAGATGGTCAAGTCCGTAGTGAGGGGCGTCACTGGTGGCTCCCTCGTCACCACTTACATGAGCCAAGATGGAACTGAACAGACCATTGACTGGGAAGGTGACGGGTGGGATGAGGTCAACAAGAAGAAGCAGTGGCGCAGACTTGATATGGTGCGTACTCTGCAAGCATTCCTTCCATGATCCATGGATTCATGCGACCCGACAGCATTCACTGACACATTGCAGATACCCGAGCTTGAGAAGGCGACTGGAACCAAGTTCCCGCCTGCCGACCAATTCCACACCGACGAGAGTCTCGAGTTCTTCAAGGACGTCCTGAAGAAGCAGAAGCTCGACTGCTCTCCGCCATTGACAGCATCCCGAATGATTGACAAGATGGTTGGCGAGTACATTGAGTCACAGTGTATCAGCCCTGGTAAGTGGCATGTCCAAAGCCTACCCAATGTGACAATCTGACTCATCATGGTTAGCTTTCATCATTAACCACCCTGAAATGTAAGTTGGCTCGCTCTCTGAGGTATTAGCTCCTCTTTTGACTTCATCTCAGTATGTCGCCACTGGCCAAGTATCACAGAAGCCAGCCTGGCTTGACCGAACGTTTCGAGGCTTTTGTTTGCACCAAGGAGATTTGCAACGCCTACACGGAGTTGAACGACCCATTCGAGCAGCGAGCTAGATTCGAAGAACAGGCCAAGGACAAAGCCAAGGGCGACCTTGAGGCCCAGGCTGTTGACGAGTGAGACATAATGCCATATGCACGGTCCTGGCTCAACTGACGTATCATGTCTTTAGGACATTCTGCCAGGCACTGGAGTACGGTCTTCCACCAACCGGTGGCTTCGGCCTGGGTATAGACCGCCTGACGATGTTTTTGACGAATAACTATAGGTATAAGGATCCTTGTCATCGTTTTGGAAACTGAAGCTGACACTCTGAATAGTATCAAGGAGGTATTAACCTTCCCCATGATGAAGGATGAGCCCAGCGCTCCCAGCAACCAGACCATGACATTACCGATACATCCCCAGGAATCTGTATGAAGAACGTAGAGACAAGTGACGCCTTTGATGAGAAGTCTGGGGCGTATAGCTCTGTTGCATCATACGGAATTGAAAAGGCTTAGCTGATTAGCTTCGCTATGATGTGCTCGTAGTAGAACGAAATAGAAAGACTTTGATCCATGCCGCGATCATCAAGCCTAAATTACGATCATAGTCATCTTCAACGGGCTTGATGAATGGATCTGTACCGCCTGCGGCAGTCGTATGTAATGAGCGCAGAAACCACTTAGACGTTCTTCCCCTCTTCTTTCCTGTTGTGTTCGGCTCATGGGATGTAGTGGAATCAGCATCGAAATCTCCCGTGTCGTCGCCCTACTTAACAGTATATTTACTGGTGTTTCAAGAGTCACTTTATCCCACGATCTCGTCCAGAACACTTGCTGTAAATGACCTGATGTAGCATGCAAAGCATCGGAGTTTGCGTGGCTGTGAGATCTGGGCGGAGGGGTGAGTTTGGTGAAACTATAGCATCATTTCTCATAAATGCTGATTATTCGCTGGCCTAGCTGAAGAAATGAAAGTTGAAATGTGGTGAGGTGCCTGTGTTTACCCGTTTTGTGCTCTGCTCTTTGTTGGATTGACCTGAGGCTCCGGTCACATGCTGCATTGGTTGCTCGTAGGAGAGGTCAGGGAGACAATTTAAGATTCGTGTACGAAATTTCGCCGTTTCATATTTGACCGACATGATATCGATTCCATGTAGATTCCATGTAGAACATTGTCAGAGCCTCAATATTGAACATGCAAATTTTGAGTCTATTCTGATATTCAAGCATTGCTCGTGTTCTCAGCACCACCGATTTGCTCCCTTGGTCCTGTTTCTGATCCCAGCTTTTGAGGCGAGTCGTTCTCTTCTCCATTATTTTCAAATAAATAATTAGGCTCAAGCTCAGAAACTAGCGTAGGAATAACAGGGTGCCGTGGTCCACGCATTCTAGGATCCTCCTCGTCAGGCATGTCGATCTGAACGAGCTTGAAGAAATATTCTGATGCTTCTAAAGTGTGATCAAGGGTAGATGGACTCCCCTCGTCGTGTTCAGCGGCGCTCTCCGCAAACAGCGCTCGTACGTGGTCTGTCACCCACTCTCGTATCTCGTAAGCCCTCGGGGCCAATACCTTCGCCTCAGCTTCTTCCACATCTTTTTGTAACTGTTCGGCCTCACAGTCGCATGCAACATGGGCAGGCATACTGCACCATGCGCAATTCGGGTCCATGCGGACTACCGAGTATTTCCGACGTGGTTTCCGTAATCGAGCAATCATCTCCGCGGCAATGCGATCAGATTCTGTTGGCCATTCAGGGTAATCCATGCCAAATAGAAGTTGATTGTTTGGTGTCTCGTCAAGCTGGTATACTCCGCTGTAGTATGCAGGTCCACTTTCGACATCCTGCCGCCATTGAATGATGTCGATGTATTCGTCCGACTCGACGGTTTTTAGCTTACGGGATGTAAGTGCGTCACTATGCTGACGTTGATTTCGCTCTGGTTCTCTATTGACTCTTATAAGTGCAGAAATCAAGGCGACGACAGCTCTGAATCTCTCGAAGTCACGATCATCAGATGGCGAGATGCGGTAATGGGCGGGAATAGTCGTCGACGAAGATACTGCACGGCGAAGTCGGTTTGTATCAGAGTCTAAGACATAGACAACTGGCTGTGTCTCTTCCGAATTGATCTGGATTTCCCCTTGGTCTCTGCCACCAATTATCCCGATTGACCTGATATGTTTCAAATTGTACTCTTCGGTAAAGCAACTATCTGAAATCCCCGTTCTGAAAATGAGGCAGCTCCTCTTTGAATCATAGAATCCAATACAGCGAGCTTCATGCTCTCTCAACTCAAGGAGTTTTTCAGAATATAAACCCAAATTAGGAGAAGAGCATGGAATGGGAACAAGTCCTGAATTCATATATCAATATAAAACTTCGCATGAGTAGTTTTGGATGCATACCAAACCTCAACCCAAAATCACCAATCAATGAATCTGCACGGCCGCGTATCTGACCATGTTGACTGTCTTCTGATTTGACTGGAGCATTTTCATCTTCGGTATCGTCGTACTCGAAGACAGGAAGGGTCAGAAGTGCTAGCCGTTCAAGATGTTGCGCCATGTGGTTCTGCATCCCCATAATATCCCTAGGAGAAAAATGAATGGGACAGAGCGGACAATCTCTTTGAACGTTACGCGATGGTCGCACAACACTTGCTACCAGTTCATCTGAAAGCTTTTCGGTGGTACAGATAGGGTGAGTCGAAATCATGTGAGAGATGTACTCTTGTGCAGCTTCGAACTCAACGTCATGATCTGCACAATACCAGACCCTCGTGTGCTGACTTTCGTGGTCTACCCACTCTCCTTTTGACCCGTATATACGATAAGGGTCGGTACAGTACTCATAGGTACAGTTATACGCTTGTAGATCGTGAATAAGATGTTTCCTGTGGCATGAGGTTAGGATGGATCTTTTAAAACGACGCTCAGGGTTAGACTACGAACTTACTCCCATTCTCCCTTTCGTAGATAATTTGCTGGGCATAGAGTTTTGCAATATGGACACTCGAAATATTTCACTTTCTTACCAACCTGAGGGGGTGCGGGCCAGGTGATATCGCTGTCTCGGGTGTGAAATGTCGATGACATACTACTTTGATGAGAACTCTCTGATCTGAGGTCGTCTATCATCATTGCGGGTAATACGGTTGCTGATGTTGTTAGCGAGGGAGCCACAGGCTCAACTTTAGCCGTGAGAGCTTTTGTCTTTAGCCCATTGACGGACTCGGGGACAACAGAGCCAGTATCCGCAATCTTCGGAGTAACATGTTTTCGACTAAGCTTAGTTGCGTGGTCTTTCCAATACACAAATTGCTGTTTGCGCCGAGCATTTGCCTTGCCAACGCGACGTATTAACCAGTGAGTAGGGTCTGCGTATCGTGAAACGATGCTCGTCAGTCCCTCTTCGCTCGAGCCCCCAGTTTCACCATTATCTATATTTTGATAGATATATTCACGACAAGCGTGGCTTATTATGCTTGCTTCTACTTCTTCACGCTGCCGTATGAAATCATCGAGATCGTCAGTCGTGCTATTCTTGAATAATTGTTGAACCGTTCTCGACGGCCGATTTTTTGGATTTCGAATCTTCGTTGCAAGCTTGTACAGATTATCTAAACAATCAGTGATGCTTTGAAGTCGAATATCCACTTCATGGAGTGAATCTACTACACTAGGCGGCTCTGTGTGGATGTCGCTATCGCTATCGCTGGATGAAGACCATGCAGAATAGTCGTCTTGCTGTGGAGGGTCGTCAATTTCTTCCGCTGGCACGCGATCGCCAACTATTATTGCCGCTAAATTCTCGACATGATTGCCTAGTTCCTCGATGAACTCGACCAATCGATCTCTCACGAACTCAGAATCTCTAACACGGTAGTCGAGCGAAGCATGACCATAATGATGCAGACCGAGATTATGGGCCCATAGCTGAAACCGCTCTGCTTCTGATTGTAACGCAAAATGCGATAGTCTATCCGGAAGAGTGTCCACTGAGAGTGCTCTATCGAAAGCATCAGATACTCTTGATCCAAGGTCTCTGAGCAACGAGCCGTGGTCCATTGGAAAGTCACGAGAGATTGGCATGGGAGTCGAACGTCATGGGTTCATCAGATGAACTCTGTCTTTGAGAAATGGAACGCCATTTTGTACCCCAATCTACTCACTTCTGATTCGTTTTCGATGTATTGCAATGTAGGCGAGGGGTTGGGGAGACCACTCTGTCGCCTGCATGCGTGTAGATTACCAACAGGACCAAACCGAATGTATGATAGGCTATTATCTCACAACCCCGCATCAGTACCACACGCCCCCGTGTAACGGCTACGGAATTTCTTCTGTAGAGTCGATAAGTCTTCCATCAAAGTTCGCGATCGGTTGATACTCCGTCACTCATTCCGGAGTGGCGAGCCTTCAATCACAAGAGCATAGTACGATCGACGAGCGAGGATGTCAGGTTTTGAGATTGCCGGTGTCGTTCTGGGTGCCATCCCCCTGGTGATATCTGCCATTGAGCATATTCAAACAAGCACAGGCACAATCGGAGCACTGCTAAATCATCGGGATGTGCTCATCAAGCTGCTTCGTAAGCTTCGGAACCAAAGAATATATTTCTATCTCAGCATGAGAGACCTGCTTCTTGAAGCGGAAATCGATGATAACCCCGACCTTACTGAGCAAGACTGCTTCCTCATCCTCCAGGACAAGCACACCGAAACCACACTGAGAGCCCGTCTGGGTCCTAGTTATCCAGTATTTCTGGATGTCCTTGTGCAATATCAGAAATATCTTACGATTATTGCGAGAAAGCTCAAAAATTTACGATGGCCAGACGGCGTAAGACCGACTTAACATTGTCCCTGTGACAACACCCTAACTGCTGAAATAGGCTCCTAAAGATGACTTGCGTGTACTTCTGGAGGCTAATCGCCCCACGAATGGGTCCAAGTATGAGTTCAGAAAACGGCTAAAGTTTTCAATAGATAGAGGAGTATTGAATGAACTCGTTGATGCGTTGGGCCAAGAATATTTGACACTTGAGGCCATCGTCAAGGGCATGAAAACCCAACGGGCACATACGTCCAAGCATCCGTCGCAAGAAGCAACAAAGATCTCAACATTATTAATTCAAGTTTCAGCATATGCTAGATCTCTGTTCACGGCAGCCTGTCAGACATGCACGTGTAGCTGCCAGAATGGTCACACAGCGTTTTTAGGACTTCAGAGCCGCATTCCATCACCCAAAGCAAAGCGTTTCGAGAAAGACATGGAACGACGCTCGATGGAATTCGAGATGGTTTTTGATCTGAACGGGCATTTGCAGCAAGCTCACGTGAAGGCGAGTCCTGTCCACGACGTGGAGATTCAGACTACTACCCGCACAGGGTGAGCAACGCCCATAGCCACCAGGACATATGACCCTCGAGCTAACCGCTGGGGATACAGGCGTCATGTTTCATTTCACAACATTAACAATGCACCAGCTGTCACAATCACTGGCCCGTTAGGTGCATCTTCGATGTCAACGAAAACAATATGTGACTTGATAAATGATGGGAGTCTAGATGGTTTCGCATTAGGTTTGCGTCTCTCGGGCTCTTGCTTCGAGCTAGCACACGATTTATCACAACCACAGCGTGAACTTGTCGCCCCCACGAGCCTGGCAGAGGTTCTACACCAAATGACTTTGAAGCAACAGACCCTATGCGCACTCGATATTGCATCCTCCATTCTCCAACTTCAGCAAACTTCTTGGTCCAACCCTCCTTTCAGCAGCCAGACCATGAAATTCATAGCTACAACGAATAGCAAACCATCAAGGAGCCCCGTCCTATTCATCGCGCAAGTGACTAAACCTGGTCGAATGACTAGCCCTCTACCGGACACGAAACTTACTATCCTGGAGTTGGCAATAATATTACTGGAAATCTGGCATCACAAAACGCTAAAGGAATGGGTTTGTCCTGATGATTCTGCGAAAGTTCTTGGCCCTCTGGACCGTCGTTTGGAAGCAGAAAAATGGCTTAACTGGTCGATAGACCGGGTCGATCCCGACTATCTTTCAGTCGTCGAGCAATGCCTTCAGATGTGTGCAGGCAGAAATTTTCACTGGGATGATGATGGATTCTTGAAGAGATACTGTGAAAATGTCATATTACCGCTACGCAAGTTGTGTGAAGCATGGGAGAGGTCCGTGAGCTACTAGCCATGTCCGTTCAAATCTATCACAGCTGTAATCATGGTTTGGGACTCTAAACTTCTTAGAGTGTAGTATTATAAGTGAGGCGTGGCACTCTTGGCGAACATCAAAATGATAGTCGACGGACTTGGTGAGCACTCTTCCCCAGACAGCCTCGCCTTGGCGTATAAGTGAAATATGAGAAGAAAATGTTCAAATGATGTTTTATAACAAACTAGAAAGTCATACAAGCTACATCTTTTCGCTGCTGACCTAGAACCACCCAGGTCTTCTCAAATCAACGGGTATCTCAGGCGAATGCTTCATCTTCATCCCGGGAAAAAGCGGTTATTCATGAGGGTCCAATATTCAAACCCAATAAGAGAATGCTTCAGATCTTCAGCTTCTGTGAGAACGAGAATCCCCATTTCGCCTTTGATAGTTCGTATAGGGCAAGGGAAATCTCGTCCTCGCTTTCGACGCTTATACCGTGAAATGGGAAGTAGTCGGGTTCACATGAAGTCCCGGGACGGGGCAGCTTTCCATGCTGAAAGTAGTCGCGTAAATGTTGAGCAGTGCATGACGATGCTGCAGATAGAGATGTGTGCTATTTTCGAAAGTCAGCGTACATTCGATGAGCCATGAGACTATTGACTTGCTCCATATGAGTTCTGAACCAAGACGACAGATCCAGGAAAGCCCTGCGAATTATTTATCGCGCTCGCGAGTGGCGACACGTTGTCGGCCTTGTTCGCGATGTAGCTATACAAGCACAGGTTAGTGACGGTCTCGATTGTGTATAAGCGCCCAACATACAGAATCGGAAAGCTTGTATTTCCGGCAAACGGGCCTTCTCAATATCTGTCAGTGATGGCACTGATCTCAAAGCGAGCGAGCATACCATACCATCATAGCGCCATTTCGATCGGACAGACCGGCCAATACACGCCAGGCGGAACAGAGCGTTGACATCGCCAACAGCCTGGCTAACCTCGTTGAGACTTTCAACGAAGTCTACGAAGTCTTCGGCCGTATCATCGAGCAGAGGAAGATCCGCACACATTATCGCTGGAAATGCATCACTGGTACCTTCTTCTAGACGTGGGACATCCGGAGGACTACCTTTTACTGGGCATATGGGGGGTGTCTCTCCACCAAGTTCCACTACTTGAGGATTGAGTCAGCCTTGGCATATCAAGCCAGGCTCGGGATACGAACTCACTCATGTTGTAGAAAGGACGTCCATCTCCTGTCTCCAGGGCGGCCAACACAGAAGCCAGCTGTCGAAACATCGAGATTGGCCTGTAAAGAGCAGCTGAGATGAGTCGGCGAACATGCGACCAAGTGATCAATTGTGGCATATCCGGCCCTGTGCCGAGGAGGCCTTCTCCGGGGGCGACTATAACTGGATGGGCACGTATTTTCTCAAGAAGGCTCTGCAGACGCTCCTCGATCAATGCTGGGGTCTCGGCATGGAATTCGCAGCTATCTGGACCAGCATCATGACAAAGATCGAAGAATGCACCCATAACCTTGTCCGCATCCCGCAAGAAGTTGATATAATTTTGATGATGCCACTCTTCGTAGTCAACATTTCCTGAAGCGTGTTATACGACGTTCGTGCTTGGAGTGTTCATCTTGTACTCACCATCGCTCACAAGTCTCTCGACTTTATCGGGATATAGTGAAGCAAACACACCACCCAGCACCGTCCCATAGCTGAAGCCCCAGTATTTCAGCTTGTCGTGTCCTAGCTTATTGAGGATCTCCAGCATGTCCCGAGCATGCGATGCTGTACTAATATGATGCAGTAAATTTGACTCGTTCATCATCTGCGTTTCGCACTGCCTAGAGAAAGCCACCGCTCTTGCGAAAACATCGTAAATGATGCCAGGATGGGCGTTGACAATGCCAACATCTTGCAACTCCCATAATTGGCTCTGCTCCCGGTGACTCCAACATTCAGCTCGTGGAGTCGCAGCACCGACACCTCGAGGATCGAACGAGATCAGATCATGATTCCGCCCGATGATCGTTTGCAGGTGCACGCCCCGATCCTTCAAAGCAAAGACTCCGCTGCCACCTGGGCCGCCAGGGTTGAAGAACACGGGGCCGCGGTAGTCGTCCGTTTCGGTTGCGCGAAGACGAATAATGGGCAGGACCACACGCTCTTCCTCTGTAGGATCAAGCCAGTCCAAGGGCAAATCAAGTCGAGCGCAATCGAAAGCTCCATCATAACAACTATGCCAATCAAGATCTCGGCTCGGGTCAATGTTGTTCCAAGTGAGCTCAAGCTTCACACTCGTAACGAACAGGTTCGGGTCATCGGCAAGAGGATGAAACGAAGCATTCATTCCGCATAGCTGATATGCTAAAAGTCCGATGGCGAGCAATGACAGCGTCACACTGGCAAGCCGTTTCCATTGAATGACTGCGACAGAAGTTATTCTTGGCCTACTGCTCATCCACCCGTAGCGCAGAGTGACTTTAACATCCTGACGCTTGATGTCTGTTACTGCAAGTTGTCCCATACTCGTCGACCACTGTAAAGCCTAAAAGCGTACGGGTGAGCAGACTGATTCGGCTGAGTCAAAACTCAAAAAAGATCAAGGCGTCCTTAAAGATGCGCAGCTGAGACCAGTGTAGCCTCACCCGCTTCACCGCTGTTTTTCATCCTTCCAAAGTTCCTGAGTCTTGCCGAGCTTGCCTCTGTTGTGAGAGTGAGCGGTGCTGCTGCGACGCAACATCGACCGTTGATCACGGGTCAGCGCCGCCCGATTCGAGACAAACGGGGTCGACCTGACGAGTCAGAAACGTGGTAGAGGTGCTTATCTTGTCGAGAGCACATTAGCGGATGGGTTTCAGCTATCCTCCACACTGGCGCTGGACCGTTTTGGGAGGTTCAGCAGTGCTGTCAAAACAAGACAATTCTCCCTGAACCTGCCGGGGGTTGTCCGAATCCATTCGGTGCAGGTAACGGGAACATACTCACCTCCCTTACATACCTAGGTAGGTGTTCTTTGCGCATATTCTACGGGCTTCGCATTTTATGCTTCGCTTGGAGCGCTTCTTCTCTCGCCGCTCTACCAATATTCTTCTTCGTCCGACAACGCCTGGTAGGCTACCGAGGCAGGATTCTGCCAAGTCGTGGGGTTCTTGGAGGCATGCAGGGTAACAACCGGACCCTGAGAACCCTGAATACCTTACCTAGCGATTATCTGCACGGGCTACTAAACGCGCCACCATGCCTTTCGTACCTCAAGGGCACACTCCTTCCTTCCTACTTTTTCTAGTTCTTGGAAGGACCCACTTTATTGCCTATTAAGAAAACTTTTCGAAACATCGTCGGCTTTACGCTATTAAAACGGGCTTACGCCCTTATTTACGGAAACGATACGATTATTTTAAAAATATTAAACACTAAATAAAATAGCGGCGTTACCGCAATAGCTGCCTTAAGGCCTATTCCTAAAAGGATAGCAAATAAAAAAAACCCTAAATACACAAGCTCTCGCTTAATGCTTTTTTTTTTTAAAAACAAAAATAAAGACTACGCGGTTTGTAAAAACATTATCTCAGCGACCACTATTGCCGTCGATAACATTCTAGCGACCTTTAATACGCGTTTATTTAATTATACGAAATAAGTAAAACGTATAATAAACGCTATTATAGCCGCGTTTTATAACGTAATTAAAAACAAATCGACTACCGGTAAAAAACCAGCTTTTTTTACTAATACTAATAAACCGCCTTTTAAAAAAGTTAATATCGTTAAAAACGACTTATAACAAAAAACTAAGTAATAATTATACGTAAGCATTACTACTTAACCCCCCTTTTTTTTTTAACCTAATATAAAACAAACGCACTCCGAAAACAAAAAAGAACTAAGCAAATTAAAGGCCTTTATTAATAAGACTAAAAATAATAAAAAAGCAATATTTAACGCTACTTTATTAAGCGATTTTAATTAAATAACGGTGTCTAAATAACATAAAAACAAAGGCCTTAAGTAAAGCTTACGTATATTACTACGTATTTTAAAAGACTTTTTCCTTAAAAAAATAACCGCAACGGACTTTCAGATCTAACTATATACTATATTTAAAACAAGCCTAACGGATTATTTAATCGCTACACTTATTGCTACCGGATAATTAATCCGATATAAAAACGACAAAATAGCTTAAAAACTATTAAACGCTAAAAAAACCTTAATTTTAGTTAAATATAATATTATTTTAAAGCAAAACGAAAAATAAGCCATTTATATCGTTATAAATATTACTAAAACTCCCCCGCCCGGATAATAATTATTTAACCTAATTATAAAAAAGGTTATAGCGAAAACTAAATAATAACCTAACCGCGTCTAATAATCTCGATATAATCCGGCTTTATAAGTTATTTTTTTATTAAAAGCAGTCTATAAAAACTTTACTTTATTCGGATTTAGGCCTTTTAAGCCTATTATTAAAGTTACTACTATATTATAATATAATAACTATTAAAAATACTACGACCTAAAACACTATATTAAAAAACAAATATACGTTACGTACAGATAAATATATATTTTAAAAGCTTATAAAAGTCTAAAGCAATACGTTAATTGCTATAGCCCCCACTTATTATCCACTTTAATATATTTTACGCGGCTTATTATAAAAAACGGCAAGGTCGTAAAGCTATCGAACGCGTAATTATAATTTTTAAAACAACTAAAAAACAAAGCGTATAAAGCTTAAAAAAAGGCCCGCCTATTAGCAAATCGGAAAGTTATAAAGGTCCCGGCCCCCGTAATCCCGGCCGTTGCTACAGCCTTAGCCCCAACATAACAGCTACCTAATCCGCCTATCGCAAAAAATAGTACGGACTAAAAATCTACGGATTATAATATAACCGACGCTACGACTCCCCGGCCTACGAAATCCGATCGACTTAGCACCCCTAAAACTTAAAGCGATACTAACGTGCCGTCGAAACAACGCATTTAACGCCAAACTAATATCGTTAATGCGCCCTTAAATAATAAGTCGCTATTTAAAAAGCTTAGCGCGGTTAGCAAAAACGCCTTAAGCTTTTTTTTTAAACGGTTAAAAGCCTTTAAAAACGTGCTAAAAAACTGAGGTAACGACGAAAATAAAAAAATAAATATAAACAAAAAAAACAACGATAATAATAACGACTACGGGTTGTTTAGCGATAAATCGGATAATAAATTACCGACCTTAACGGTACGCAAATTTATTAATTGCAATAAGCTTTAAACAAAAAAGGAGTACTAACGGGATAAAAAACAGCAAAAAGTTTTTTACCGTTATATAAGCAAACATTATTAAATTACTAAATATATATAATGCTTTATTAGCGGTAGCATACGACGTAAATGCGGATATTATAATAGTATAAAAGCCTTAAATAAAGTACCGAAACGGATAATATATTTTCAAAAGCTATAAGTCCTATATATATTATTGCGCCAAAAAGGATTAAAAAATAGCCCTGCCCGGCACTATAACTTACGTATATAAAAAATAAAAGCAATATATATACGTACTTAGCGAGGCAAACTACTTTAATATAGTTTATATATAAGTATACGGCTTTACTATATATAATATATATCGGCTACTAAAATATAACGCGGCCGACCCTATATTAGAAATTATAAAAAGGTTACCGTGCCCCGAAAGCACCCTAATAGCAAAAGACTTTAATACGACATATTAAAGCTAGGCGCTAAGCGTTTAGAATTTATATAACCCGGTTTTAGGCGATAAAATAGCTAATTTCGCTATAAATAAAAGTTTTATATAATTTATTATTAAAACCTTTACGTATAAAGCCGAAGGCGTTTTTAATTTAGCTATAAACAACGTGCCGGATATAATAACGTAAATAGAAAATAAAATATATACTTTATTTAACCACTTTATTATTAGGACTATAATACTTTTTAACACGCTTAGAGTTAGTATTAAAAAGCTAACGATTAAAAACGACGACTTATTTAAATAGAATGCGGCTATTATTAAAAAAGCACTGCGGATTAAAATACCGAGCCGTATAAACTTTAAAAAAAGGGCTAAATCTTTTTACAAAAAAATTATAAAAACAATAAAAGCCGCCTACGGGGTAGCAGCTACGCCGTACTAAGCAAGGCAAAAAAGTACCCCTTAGTTCGACCTAGATCTAAAAGCCATACGTAAACGCATTGCCGATAACAAACGTAATAGGACTTTTATACGAAAATAAATACGAAACTTCCGTAAAAACACGAAAACGGCTAAAAAAGCTTACTAAAAAAACGTTATTAAAGATGTAAATATTACGTAAAAGCTTTTTAAAATCGTAAAGTAATAAAAGCCGAACGATAAATTAGGCGCACCCTTTATTAAATACAAAAGCCGTATATACGTCGATTTTAAAAAAAAAACGAATATATTAATAGCAAATATTTTCGTTATAAAAACGGCTAAAAACGACTTATTTAATTTACTGCTTTATAAGAACTTTAAACCTATAAGTTTTTAATAAAAAGTCTGTTTTTAAATAAACATTACAAAAACAAATGCCTAAAAGGCTTACTACGTAATAACTAATATAACGCCAAAAAATAATAAAATTAAGGCAAAACTACTAAATCGCGTATAGCTATACTTAAAAAAGGCCATTACGCGATTATATTAAGTATGCCTTAAAATAAGGCACTACTTACGAGAATTTAAGCATACGGAAATAGTCTTTTTGTTTAAACCGAATAAAAAAAACTATATTTTCGTTAAATCTTAGCGCTTTATTTTTTTTTTACCGTATTTAAACAAAGGCCTAAAAAAACTTATCGCTCGCTACGTAACTACGGCCGTAATAAAAAACGGAACCATTATATTATAATAATTCGGGGCTTTATTTAACCGAGCTATTATTAACTTAGTTATATCAGTTATCTACGATATAAAAAAGCATATATTTATAAAAAAAAAGGTCTCTTTATTTTTAACCCTAAACGTAGCGAAAGCTTTTAATACGATCTTAAAAAACCGGCTAGCCTACCGGTTAATTAAATAAAGCTAAAACCTTTGTTTTATACGTTAAACCCTATTTTTTATAACTAGCAAAACGGCCGCTTTAAAGCTAAAAAAAAATACTAACCCGATTAAAAGTTTAAAGTATAAACTCCTATAAAGATTACCGATTTCCCCGGTACTTTTTATGCTTTTTATAATACCGATTTTCCGCACTTACGGCATCCTAAAAAATATTTTTAAATATGCCGATAACGTTACTTTTATAAAGCACGGAGATATATTACAGGACAATGCGATAATATTTACATTACGGGCTAACTAGGTTACCGATTAAAGCGCCAAAAATACGATAGCTTTCGAGCTAAAAAAATACGAGCTTATATATATAAAAAGGGATAATAAAACTATAAAAAATCCGGTTATAGTTTTTAAACACGTAGTCGCGGCCTTAATACGACCTATTTAATAACTAAAGGTTATTATTAATTACCGACTACGCTTTAAACACTATATAAACATATAAGCAAATAAAGCCCTACGTACGAAGGCCTTCCTAAAGTTATTAGGCAATACCGAAAAAAGTGCTCCTACCGCTATATTAATAGTAATAGCTAAAGCAATAATACCACCGATTACGACCTATAGTAGCAGCGTATAATACAGCGATAACGAGCAATAATCACTATAAAATCGGCGCCGATTAATAAACGCAAAAATAAAAAAACAAGTTCGAAAAATATACAACGCGCTAAATATTACTGCCCGAACAGTTTTTCCTATTTAGCGGATTTTCCCGTACTTAATAGCATTAAAAAAAACAAGCATACTAGCTAGCGAACTTTACTTTAAGCGGATTAAAAATAAAAAAACGATACAAATAGCGCGCTTAAACAATAAGCACCTTTTAATACGTAAGTCTTTAAAAAAAATAATTAAGCGGAATATAGTGCTATAAACTATAAACAAGCACTATCCCGAAATATAAAAAATCGCCCTTTACTAACTACTTATACTATAAATTAAAGCTTTTTTTTTAAAAAAAAAACTTTAAACCGAAAAATATATAAAATAGTTTTTTAACCGAATAATAAACTAATAAAACGATAAAAACACCATTATAGCTTATTTTAATAGGTTTAAAAACAAATTAATAACGTAAAGCTTTATAATTTATTCAAAAGGCGAGATATTATATAATATTACGGGATAATTAAATAAAAAAAAGGTTTTCAACGCCGAATATAAAAACGTTTTAAAAGCTTTCCGCTAGTTTTATAGCCGGTATTATAACACTTAATATTTTTTATATTTTTACTTAAATAATACGTCGGTTTTATAAACCTAATTAATAAAAACCCTCTTAGTTCGAATAGCCGTTTTATAAACTTCCGAAAAACTACACGCCTTTTTAAATAAAAGCTAGCTTTTTACTAATTGCTAAAATATATAAAAATACCTAATAATAAAGCCGCCGACTAAACAGCGGGCGAACTTTTAAAGCAAAAAGTATTACTTTTACATTTATACCGTTTAAACTTTTTTTCTTTAACGTATATTAAACGCGTAGTTAAAAAAAAAACGGTTAAATATACTATTACTTAGTAAAAGGACTATATACTAAAAGCGTATAATACGTAAGGTCTAAAATGGCCTAAATCGATAAAAAACTTTTTAAAATTTAGCCTAAAGCAAAAAGCGCTCCGTAATCTATTAGCAGAACGCTCTAAATACGGCCATTTTACTTCGTATTATAAACGTTTCGAACACCCTAAAAACCGAATTACGAAATACGCTTACGGGCAAAAAAACGATTAAAAGCATACTTTAATATATTAACGCCGCAAAAGTCTCTTCCCGGTACGGATAAAAAACCTCCCCGAATTAAATATCCGCAAAAAACTACTCGGCCCCGAAGCCGGGGGAAATCACTTCAACTTCTAAAAGAAGCGATATAAAGTAGAATAAGGGGTAAAGTAAAAGTTCGGTGGTAAAAAAGGGACGTTTTTATTTATTAGCGATTATAAAGTCTCCGCCGTTTATTTAAATATAAATCTCGTCGAGGTCAAATAAGGGGAAAAGGCCGGTTAGGCGCTAGGACCACCTCGGTGCCGGGACCGCTGTAAATTAGCCCTCTAACCTAAAGTAGACGATTAATAAATCCAATCCAATCCAATCCAATACCTCAAGGGCATAGGACGTTAACTAGCTGAAAAGTGGCGGATCGGCAAAGCTAGATCCTAACGGGAATGATACTTGATTTTGGCCCTGTATCTTACTCGATAGGATGTATACTATCCGACAGGGCCTATAGGAATGTATCAGTTAAAGGGCCTATCTGCACGGGCTACTAAACGCGCCACCATGCCCTTCGTCCCTTAGGGCATGGTCAACTGATTAGCTGATTTTAACCTGATAGGCAACGCTAAGTCCTGATTAGGAAAGATATATCGCTAAAGCCCTACCTATAAGGGGGGACCTTGTTTTAGGGCAGTATGTTGTAATAGATATGGGTGTAAATATAAAAAACAATTTTAAATATAGTATTGCCGAACTAAAGCTAAACTGTTAATATAATTCCGTAATCGACGTTATAATTTATATTATTAACGCTAGTTAAAAAAGCTTACAAACGTAAACAGGTCGTAAAATTAATATTATATAAATAAACTGTTAAAACTAAACTTTATTAACGAAAACTTACGATAGTTTTACTTTTTTTAATCGAATTTTATAGCGGCTATATATATTTATAAAGCTAGCAATTTTTTTTTTATTATCGTAATATTTAAGTTTATTTATAATGCTTTTTTTAATTATTAATCGGTTAAATTACGTTAATAATTGCTAAAAAGCCGATTTTGCATTTATTTTTTAAATCCGAATAAATTAATTAAAAGTTTATAATATTAATATTAAAAATATTTAGTCGTTATATTAATAACGTTTTATTTAAATAAAAAATCGCACGAAATATTTAACCGTAATATTATACGAAATAAAGCTTATTAAAGGCGAATTGCAATAGTTAAACGTTTATATTATTTGGTTTTTATTTATTAATTTATTATTTAAACCGAAAGCAAAATCGTAACTTATTATTAATAACGATTAAATAATTTAATATTAATAAAATTATAAAGAATTTTTTATTACGTTAATTAAAAAGCTAAATACGTTCGATAATATCGAATTAAATATTACGCCGTATATAAAATTATTATAAAGCCCCCGCAGCGGCTTTTTACGGTATAATGCTATAATAGTATTATTTTAAATCGTTAGCAGGACTTTATTAAAGCTATATTAAGGTAATATTAAAGCGGTGTTAAAGCGGTGTTAAGGCGGTATTAAGGCGGTATTAAAGCGGTATTAAAACAATATTAATATAATATTAATAAAAGTCGGTATATTAAAGCCGACGCTATAATTTATAAACTTTTAACTCGTAGGATTAAAATATATATTATTTTTAGTTTTATTTTTCAAATAAGTTATAAAAAAAATAAAACGTATTAAAATTTGTAATTTACTTATTAGTATATATAAAATATAGCCGTTATAATAATATTTTAATTTAAAACTTAAAACTTAGAACTTAAAACTTATAACTTAAAACTTAGAACTTATTGCTTATACGGATTTACGGTAAACGTTATACCTCCGGATTTTAAGCCTCGTATTTAATATATACCTTTAATATAATTCTTATATCCCTTAACTATATTTTTAATTGCCCGAAATAATAAAAATACTATAAGCCGATTATAAAATAACTTATAAAATATAAATAAAAGTAATTTATAAAATAATATTAAATATTATTAAATTTATTTAAAAACTATAATATTAATAATAAACTCGGTATATTATAAAAAGCGATAAATATCGTATAATTAAAAAAGTATTAATATATTTATAACTTATATACTTATTAATCGGATTTTATATTATGCTTTTTTTCGTTAAGCTTATTATAATTAATTAAAACAAACTTAAATTTTATATTATAATCGCTTTTATTTTAGTTTTCGTTTTCGCCGTTATTTTAATTTTAAACTTTATATTTATTTTTATTTTTATTTTTTTTATCGTCGTTTTTATACTTTTGCTCGTTATTGCAATCGTTATTATAATTGTTATTGTTTATAATTTTAATAAACGGCTTGTTTTATATATTAAAACTATTATTGGGTCAACTTATTACCGTACGGTACGTTGCTTTATTACGTAGATACAGATTTTGGTTAATAATTGTTAATTAATAGGAAAGCGTAAAAGCGGTCTTTATAGGTAGCTATTTATTTTAAACTAGTAGGGCGGTATATTATATAACTAACAGCTGCTTTACAGTTAATAGTCCTATTACCGTAAACAATGGTTTCGTATGCTAACTAGCTAGCGTATATAGCGTATTATAGTATATATTAATATTAGCAGCTTTTTTGTTTTAATATATAAAGCTACCGCCGATTATTTAATATAATAATATATAGTTTTATATTATTATATTGCTTTATATTTTATATATATATATAAAGTAATATTAACGTGTTTTTATTAGTTTTTTTTGCTTTTATATTTATATTATACGGAGTGTTATAATATTTTAAATATATAAACCTTAAAAACGCTATTTTCGCGGTTATTTTTAAAACCGAATTAATAGCGAAAATATTATATTCGGTTTCGGTCGTTGTTATTATTTTATCGATTTTTTTCGCTCGATTAATTTTTTAATTTTAATAATAATTTTATTATTATTTACTAGCTTTTTAAATGCTTTATTAAACGTAGTTTTCGTTATAATATTAACGGGGTTATTATCCCCGTTAATTTATCGTATTTCGTTAATTTCGCTTTTTTCGTACGATTTTCAGAAAGCTATAATATTAATTATAAAGCGCTTTTTAACGGTAGTACTTAATTTAGTAATAGCCTCGTATAAAAAGTACGAATTAGTATATATTACAATAAAAATATTTATTATATACGTTTTGTTTTTATATACGTAATTAACCGCTTTTATAATTTAGTTAATAATAGTAATTATATAATATTTTATATTAAATCCATATACTATTCCGTATATTTTAAATATAAGAACTAATTTCGTAATTTTTTTGTATTTAGTCGAAAGCTAATATATAATATTGCTTATTAATTTAATAATAAAATATTATATATAATAAGTAATTAAATGCTCGTTTGCTAAAATAATAATATAGTTTATTTAAAAGCTAAAATTTTTATTATTTACAAACGAAGCATTAACGTAAATAAATAATTTTAAATTATTTAAATTAAAATTAACGTAAACAAGTTTGCGAGTTAAGTTGTTTATTTATTACTATAACCGCCCGTTTAAGGCTTTATAATTATTTTTTTTAAGTATTATAGTTTACGCAATATAGAAAAAATTAAAGCTTGTTTTAAGTTAGTAAATATTTACTAAATACGCGTTACGGGTACGTTATTTAACGTATTTTTATAACGGTCGTTATTAATAGCGATAATAAAGGATAATTTTTTATTTTAACCTTTTTATTATACGTAAATAGAGTTATTATTGTAGAATATAACGTAGTATTTGTTAAAATTAAATGCTTAAAAAATTATAAAAATAGTATTAAGCGTTAAATTAAAATATAAAGCGTTTTGCTTTTTTTAAGTAAAAAAAAATATTATTAGTTAATACGTATTATTAGTTTAAAGCTAATAATAGCGAAATTATTACCGTTAATACGTTCGAGATCGGTAATAAATAAATACGGGTTATATTTAAAAATCGTTATTTTTAAGGTTTTTATATAGTAGTTATAATACGTTATTTATTAAAATAGTCTTATTTCGGCAATACTATATAAAAGCTTTATAACTTTTATAATAAAGCCTTTAAAGTATTAAAACTCCAGTTTTTTAAAAAGGCGTACGTAAATGCGTTTTATTAGTACATTTTTAAACTACGTATATGTTTAAGTAATATTTCGGAATGCTATTTGCATTTTTAACGCCTTTATTAAAATAAAGGCGAGCGTATTTAATAGGCGTTAAAATATACGCTAAATAATAAGGGATTGTATTAATATTTTTTATTTTTTAGTATCGTTATATTTTTAAATAATAAAACGGCTTTTTTTGTAAGGTTTATTGTTTTTATTTATTTTAATTTTATATATAACTCGGGATTTAAAAATACGAAATCTTTTATAAACTTTAAAGTTATATAAAGTAATTTATAGCACGCCGTTTTTTAATAGTCTTTTTAATTTAAAAACGTCGCTAGTTTTAAATAAATTATTAAATGTTATAATAGTTTTTTCGTTATAATAGCAACGTAATAGCTCGATCGCTGTTTTTTTTTAACAGTAATTATAACTTTAATATCGTTATTTAAACGTTTTTATATTATAAAGGCGTTTAAATCTATAAACTTTTAATAGTTAGTAAAACTCGGGATTTTAAGCTTGTTTTTATTGTTTTTAAAGCGTTTACGGCCGCGTTTTAAAGCTATATAATATAAATTATGCGGTTAAAACGGGTTTATTTGTTTAATAGGCTTAAAAAAATACGGGAAGTTATTATTATAAAGGTTATAATTATACGTAATACGTTTATCGTTAAAAATATTAGGTATTTTTTTTTTTTAGTTTTTATAATAAAAAAGCTTAACGTATATAGATTTAAACTTTATAAAGCCGTTAATATTAATAATTAAATTATAACTATCGATATTTAGTAATTTATATAGTCCCGTTTATTTTTTATTTTTTTTATAAACGCGTATTTTATAGTTTATAAAAAGCGTTAAAATGTTTATAACGTTTAAACCGTTATATATATTAAAGGCGTTATAGATTTGCTTAATTGCTTTAATAGTTTTTAACGCTTTTATAACTAAATTAAAAGCCTTTATACGTTATAATATAATAAAAATAGGCGGTAAATTGTAGTTTATACGTAAATAAGCTTTAAAAACTAAAAAGGTTAAAATTAAGCCGTTAAAATTAATAATACTATTAATAGCTTTTATAATTATTTATAATATAGCTTTAAAGCTATAAACGGTTTATAACTTAGTATTAATAATTTTTTACGCTTATTAAAAAAGTTTATAAGCTTGTTTTAATTTGTTTATACTTTAATAAGCTTTAATTAATATTTTTTTAATTATAATGTTTATAATATAAGTTTTATTACGGAATTTTTATAACGTAAAGTTAGTTTTTACGTTATACGTAAAAACGTTTAAAAAGCCGATATAAGTATTAATTTAAACTTTTCGGAAGGTTTTTTACGTATTTTTAATAATTATAAAAAATAAAAACGTAACGTTTTAAAAAAAGGTCGCGGTATTAATAAAATAAAAAACAGCTTTACTATTTAAATATATTATATTAATAAAAACTTTATAATTAAAGTTTATATTATTTTTTAAAATAAATTTAAAACGTTTAAACGTTATATTATAAAGCTAGTAAGCGGTATATATTTTATTTATTTATTTAAAAATTTTAAAATCGACGTTATTATAGTTTACTACGATTAGTAAACGGTATAGTTTTACGGCGTAAAAATAACTAAAGCGATAATAAAGATTTCGTAGTTTGTTTTTAGTTATATTAATAAGTGTTTTTTAAGCTTTATTTAGGTAAAACTATAAATAGCTTTATTTCTTAACGATTTTAACAGTAAGGTTGCTGTTTTTATATTATAATAAATTACGTATATTATCGAAATAAATACCGAATCGGTTTATATTTTTTAAAAATAAAAGGAATAGGGTTTTTAAAGGCATAATATAAAAATTAATATTTTTAAAAATAGTAAGGATTTTTAAAATGCCGGTAAATACGATAATATTGTTATTTTTAAACTTTATTTTAATATTTCCCTTTATTAAACGGTTTAACGTTATTTTAAGGTCGATATTGAATAAAGTACGCGCTTAGGCCTTATTAACGGTAAAGACTTTTGCGGCGTTTATATTAGGCATAATGCTTTAATATTGCTTAGTTTTATAACGTATAAATATAAAATATAATTAAGGTATATAAATAGATTTATTATCGTAAAGGTTTTTATAAATTAAATAATATTTATATATTTGCGAAATTATATATATAATTACGCGTATATTAATATCGTAGTTTTTATTTTTTAAAAGTGTTTTAATCGCTAAAGTGCGTTTATAATAATTATTAACGAACGTATTATTATTATTAGGTTTAACTTTATCGAAATAAATATAGTATTAGGTTATTAACCCGTTTATTTCCGTAAATATTTGCTATTTACTAAAAGTACGCTTTTATTCCTTTAAAGTATGTTTATACATACGGTAATTAAGTTTTTAGCATATAAAGCAAAAGCATATATAGTTATTATAACAATTAAAGGAATTATTTTAGCGATTATAATTTTATAACGTAAAATTATTTCTTAATAAATTAGAAAATCGATTTTAATAACTATTAAAATTACCGCTATAATAACTATAATTGCCGTAATTATTATAATTACCCCGTTTACGGCCTTTAATATTTAAAGTATATTTACGGTTTACGTAATAAACGTTAACGTAGTTATTATTAAACTTTTTACCGTAATATACGGTAAAGTTATATTAAAAGCTTTATAAATTAATAGCGCTTTATAATAACGATTTTAAACGTAAAAAAAGCTTTTTAATAATTATAAAAAATGCTTAAAAGGCGAAGGCAAATTTAGGTCGATTTTAATATGCTTTTATAACTATATTTTTAAATATAGCTTTGTTTATATATTACGCGTTAAATACGCGCTAATATATTTATAACTTATTAAAAAGCAATTAAAATGCTTTTATAGGCTTTTTTTTAAAGTTATTACGTTAAATTTTATTAAATAAAATTAAAGTTTAGTTATTTAAGTAATAATTTTTATTAATTTTAATATTAAAATACGTATTTATTATTATATATATCGTTTTAAAACTATAATAAGGCTTAATATTATAAACAAAATATATTTAGGCCTTATTTATAAAGATATTAAAAAAATAACCGTAAAATTAATTAATAAATATTTTTAATACGTAAGTAATATTTAATATTATTTTAACTTTATTTTTTAATATATTATACGTATTGCTTATATACGATAGGGATTTTTGCTATTATTTAGTAAATTTATTAAAAAAGTTACCGTTAATTTTAATTAAAATTATTTTTAAAAACGGTAGTATTTAATATATAGTAATTATTAATTAATAGCGATTATTAACGGCTTTTTAATTTTATTAAAACGTATACGTAAAGAGGTAAATTAACGATAATAACTATAACTTTTTAAAAATATTTAATAAACGTAATTAAAGTTTATTAAAATACGTACTATTACCGGCTATAGTAGTTTTGCCCGTAATAAAAGCCGGGTAAATAACGTTACGTACGTTT
Source organism: Xylariaceae sp. FL1019 (assembly GCA_022578705.1). NCBI lineage: Eukaryota > Fungi > Ascomycota > Sordariomycetes > Xylariales > Xylariaceae > Xylariaceae sp. FL1019. The sequence continues at coordinate 336,599 of MU391966.1, read as the reverse complement.
TAACCTATATATATTACGTTTCGTGCATTTTAGGTAACGTTTTGTAAAATGCGGTATTTATACTGCGCATTTTACGTAAATTATGCTACGCTGTTATTTATAACGTTTATACTATTAATTTTTAAAATAAAAACATTATAAACACTAAGGCCTATTATAAAAAGATTTATATTTATAATAAAAGTTATTTTTTTATCGCCGTATTACTCGTTTGTTATAAAGTTTAGTATAGATTTATTAACGTTTAGTTTTAATATCGTTTTTATTAAAAAATATGCTTTTAATTTTTTAAAATATAAAAAATTAACGCCTTTAGCGGGTAAAATATATTAGTTTTTTAAAAATACGTTAGTAATAGCTATAATATATTACTGCCGTTTAGCTTTTTTTTAATAGCTTTTTTAGCTTTAAATTTATCGTTATGCTTTTTTATAAGGCGGTATTAATAAATAATTATACTTAAAATAAACTTAAAAGTCGTAAGCTTAATCGTAGCCTTTTTTTCGATATTTGCTTTCGTTTAAAGGTTTTTTTAATCTTTAATAACTACGTCGCGAAATATAATAATAAAGTTTTGTTTATTAAAATTAAAAAAAATGCCGTTATGCCGTAAAAAATTTTTAAAAAATATGGCAAAACTACCGAATATATTAAATATTTTAAAATTTTAGTTATAAAAATTAAAACAGAATTTATTAGCAAGTTTATCGTTATAAAAATAATCGAAATTATATTAATATATTAAAGTAATTATAGTTATATATAAATAAATTTAATTATTATTAATATCGATAATAATATAGCCGAATAAACTAAAATCGATAAAATTTATATAAACGGTTAAAATAAATAAATCGCTAAAAAAACAAATAATATAAAAATTAACCGAAAGTATTTATTTTCGTTTATTATCCGATTGTAATAAATTATTTGCTTTTTTTAATAAGTTTTTACCGAAGTTATTATTTAGCGCTATTTTAACGATATTACGTATTATATAATTGTTAAATTTAGCGAAAAATACGTATTAAAAACGCTATATATAATACGTTAACGTATAGGGTTAAATATTTAACTTTAAAGTTTTATACGTTATTAAAAATTAAATTATATTACTTTTAACGGCTAATTTTTAAAATATTAACGGGCGGGTATTACTTTAAAAGGCTATTTTTAAAATATTTAATTAATAAATGCTATTTTTAAGGGTTACGGGGAAAATTTTAAATAAAATATTATAAAGTAAATATTACGGATTGCCGAACGTTTTATTAAAAAGGTTATTTAAAAATGGAATTTTAAAAACTTTAAAATATACGTTTTAAAATAAAACGGGCCAAACTTTAAAAAAAGTTACCCGAAATTTAAAAATTTTTTAAAAACTTTTAAATAAGCTATATAATATTTAATAATAAAAATGCGGCTAATATAAATAGTTTAAAAAATATAATAAATATAATAATAACGAAAATAAAATAATATAATTAAAAAGTTAATAATAAAATATATAACTTTAATATTTAATTAGCAATAAACAGTTTACGGTAATAAATAAAAAGCGTTATTAAGTTACGTAATAAAACGCTCGAATTTAACGCCGACGAAATATTATAACTATAGTAATAAACCGTAATTAGTTTGCGGTAAAATAGCTAACGTTATACGTTATTTAAATCGTTTAATAAAGCGAAAGACTTAAAACGTATAAGCAGGTTTTATATATAGCAATTTGTTTAAAAAAATTCGTTATACCGGGCGCGCGAAATAATTCGAAACAAACTTTTTTTTTTGCTAATTTATACTTACAAGTAAAATAATAAGCATTAATTAGTATTAAGTTAATTTATTACCGTATAGTACGTTGCTTTATTATATAAATATAGATTTTAATTAATAATTATTAATTAATAAAAAAGCGTAAAAGCGGTTTTTATAAGTAGCTATTTACTTTAAACTAATAAGGCGGTATATTATATAACTAATAGCTATTTCGTAGTTAATAATCCTATTACCGTAGGCAATAGCTTTATATGCCAACTAGCCAACGTATATGGCGTGCTATAGCACGTACTAATAACTATTACTTTATTTAGCTTTTTTAATTTTTACAGTATATTAGTTATGTTTTTTATTTTTTTATATATATTATATCGTACGACACGTAAGCTCGAAAAAGCCAAAAACACCCGATCGCGTTATTAAAAATCCTTTTAATATAATTTAATTAAAACTACCTAATATTTAGCGTAATTACGCTATAATAAATACTTTAAAAAAAGTTACATATTTTTTTAAAAGCTTTTTAAGCTATTTTAAAGATCGCCGATATAAAAATTTTACTTTTTAATAATCGAAATAAAAAACTTGTTTTTTTTACTATAGTATATAATAGTTATAAAATACGTAACAAGTAATATAAATGCCGCGTATTATTTATTATTAGTGCGCTCGGCGTAAGTACTTAATTTAAAGCTAAATGTTTTTAATGCAAAATTTATTTAAATAACGTATTTTTTTTTCGTTTTTAGCTTTTTTTAGTAATTTCCGCTTTTTTAGTTTTTTTTTATTAACAATAAATTTATTTATCGCTTAATATAATTGCTTACTATATTTTTAGCCTTTTTTTTTCCGTTATTTACTATAATAAAAGTTTTATGCAATAACGATAGCGTTTAATACTTTATTGTTTTTTTAGTTATAACTACCGCTTTTTAAACTTTATAACGTTTAGTTGTTTTTTTTACGAGTTTTTTTTTACGGTTTTTTTACGAAATGCTATAATTCTATATATTATATTAACTTATTAATTAAAAAAATAACGAACCGAGTTTATTAGTAATATTTTAAATAAACGTAATATATTTTTATTTATCGAGGCCAGCAATAGCGAAACAGGTAATAAATTAAATATAATTTTAATACGGTAAAAAGCAATATGTTTAAAATTAAATCGAATATATTTTATAAAATCGTATAAAAGATTAAAAATATTTATAATAAAAAACCGGTAAAGAGATAAAAAAAGTAAAAAAGTTAATAAAAAAATAGGAAAATAAAAAGCAAAATTATATAGGCGTAAAAAATATTGCTTTAAAAAGTATAAGCGCTATATATTTATTTTTAAACCTAAATTATAAAAATAAAAAATATTAAAAATAAAAAAAAAATATTTAACGCGCGAATAAAGTTATTTAATTAAAACTATAATATATAATATATTTTTAAAAAAATACAACGTTAAAAATTAATAAAATAAAAACCTATAAAGCTTATAATAATTACAAAACGGGATATTATATAAAAATTAGAAAATATATTTATTATTTAATATATAAATTTAATTTTACTTTATATAATATATTAAATATAGGAATGCGATTATAGTTATAAAAGATTAACAAGTATTGCTTTTTATATTATTAAAACATACGTAATTATAGTTTAAAAAAAAAATTTTAATTATTACTATTATCCGATTACTTTATAAAAAAAAGTTCGTTAATATTTAACAATACGTTTATTCTAAAATAGTATTAAATATATAAACAGTTTATATATTTAAACAAAATACAGTAGTTAAAAATATATTAACGTAAAAATATCGACCGGCTTTTAAATCTATATTAATATATTTACTTATTTAAGTTATTATATTTAAATAAATAGTAAGTTTTTAATTAAAAAAAATAAAAATTCGTATATATAATTTACCGAACACTATTTTAGCTAATTTTTAATATTTTACTACTAAATTATTCGGCTTATATTAGTGTCCTAATATAAACCCGGTAAGTATATAAACTAAAAAAGTTTTTAAAGTTTTAAAAAACACAAAATAATAAAATTTAGTAGTAAAAAAAAAATTGTATTAATTTAGTAATAAAAACCGCTTATATATAGTAATATTTAAAGCAAAAATATTAAATTTATAATTATATACAACTATATTAAAACTATATAACGAGTACTTATTTATTATAAATTTTTAAACTTAAGATTTATTAATATATTTATTAATAATATTTAATTATATTAGGCTATTTATTATTTACTTAAATAATATAAGTTTTAAACATTATATTATAGGCTTTTTATTTCGATTAATACGATATATTTGCTAAAAAAACTGATAATAAACGCCGCTTTTTTTAATTATATTTACTAGTTTATTACGTGTTTTTTTTTTTTCTTATTCGCTAATATTATAAATGCTTTCCGTTTTTATATTACTGTTTTTATTTTTATTTTTAGCGGTATTTCTTTTTTTTACATTTTTTATATTATTTTTGTTTTCGATTTCGCCGGTATTAAATTATTACGAAACTTAATTACATTATTATTCTTATCGCCGTTTGTATTTTATAAAAGCTTTATAGAATTTAGCTTTTTTATTTTTTTATATAATTTGTTATTTTTTAAACTATTTTTTAATTATAGTAGGGAGTTTTTTTATACTCGTTTTTATAGTTAATGTTTTTAGTTTTTTAACCGCTATACTTTTAATTAGCTTAAAGGGATATATTTATTTTATATTTTTTTATTATTATTTTTTTTTATTCGAGCATATTACTACTTGCTTTTAAATTACTAATCGTATTATAAACGATATTAAAAAATAAACTTTTAATATTATTATCGAAAACTAGTCGTTTTTTAAGTTTGTTTAAAATATTTTTTAATGCCTTTATTTTTTTCGATTTAATAAATAAAAAAATAATAATAGCTTTTAATTTAATTACCGACTATAATATAATTATGCTTTTACTTTTTAACGGTATTTTTATATTCGTAATTTTTAAATGCTTTTTTACGTTATTTTAATACTTAATATCCGAAAGTTTATCGTTTAAAACAGTAATAATACAAGCTTTTTTACGGCTAAGCTATATTAATTTGTTTTTTTTTTTCGCTTATTAAACTTTTTTTCAATTAGGCCTATTTTTTTAAAAAAATTTACGTTCGGTTTAAAAGCAAATTCGTTATTTTTAAGTTCGAAGATTTTTTTTTTTTTATATTTAGGTTTATAAACGTTTACCCGAATTGAATTTTTAAACCAATCGAAGTTAATTATTTTAAAAGCATTTTATTTTTTTTTTAAACTTTAATATAAGCTTTTAAATTTATTAAAACAGAATTACTACTAACTTTATTTATTTCTTTATATTAAGACATTAATAATTAAACGCCGATTATAGTTTATATATCGTTTAATAATAATATATATTTCCGTAAATATATTTATATTTAATTAGTTTTTAATATATAGCAAAAACTAAATTGTTTATTTATAGCTGTACTAATGTTTAATTATAAAGTGTTAATAAGCCGATTTTTTTAAATTAATTTAGTTATTAAGTTAATAAGCTATAGTTAAAAACGTTTTAAAATTAAAACGCTTTATAAAATATTTTTAAATTTTATTATATTTGTTTTTATTTTTAAACAAATTATCGGTATTTTTTAATGCTTTAATATAAATTTAATATAATATTAGTTAATTAAAATGTTTTAATTATATTAAAACTAAAGCAGGCTATTTATTTAAACCGAAATATAAAATCGACTTTTTTACGAATTATAGTTTACTTTAACGCGTTTTTACGCGAGCTTTATAATTTAAAGGTTTTTTAAAACATTAACGTTTACCGCTTTATAAAATAATTGCTTAATATATAATAGTATTAAAGCTTTTATATAAATGATTAAAAACGCTTTACGAAATAATAGTTTTAAATATTTAAATAAAAGCTTAAAATCGGTAATTTAAACGGCTTTCGATTATATTATATATTTTTTTTTTTAAATATAATTGCTGTTTTTAAGCTAAAACTATTTGCGATTAAAAAAAAACATTATAAATAAATACCTAAATGCATTTTTACGATTAAAACTTACGATATTTATATCGAAAAACTTTAATAAATCCTTTTTTTTAAAAAATTAAATATTATTTTCCGCGGTATTAAATTTTTCGTTAGTACCGACTTTATTAATAAAAAAAACCGCGTTATTTAATTCGGCTGCCAATATTATAAAAACGCGCGAAAAAAGCTATATAAATATAAACGAATAAACGAAATAATTACGTAACGATATATTTTCCGCTTTAATTAAAATGTTATATAGCCTTATAAGCGTAATACGGCGGAGTTAAGTTAATAAACGCTATTAAAATAATAGTAAGAAATTTAAAGTTTTAAATTTTACGGGTAACGTTATTAAGCCGTAAACGTTTATTTTATTTTATATATTTATATTAAGCGTTTTTTCTTTTTTTTATACCGACCGAAATATATAGTTAGTATTAATAAACTGTTAAATATTTTCCGCTATTATAATATAACATTTACAATTAGTAACTTTGCCGCGATTAAAGCTTTATTAATGCGTATATTATTAAATTACTAACTTTTTCGTTTATTATATATTACCGTTACGTATATAATTTTTAATTTATAAATTATAAAACTTTTTATTACCGATTAAACTTTTAGTTTATTATATATTAACAGAGTTATAATACGATTTTTAATTTTAGCTTAAATTATTAAAAATAAACGCTATATATTATTAAAACGGATACGACTTTATATAACGTAATACGTTTTTTTATCGTTATTAAACCCTTTATTTATAAATTTAAGGGATTTTTTAATAATTATTATAAAAGATTTTTTACCGCTAAATATTAACGATTAGGCCGAAAATATACCGGTAAATTACCTATTAGCTTTTAATTCGATTTTTATATATTAAAACTAAATATTTTTTTTTTCGTTATTACCGCTATATAGCCGATTAAAATCGCTAATACAAAACGTTATCGATATTATTAAAGATATTATAAATATACTTATAATCGAAAACGAATAAAATAACGAAAATAAAAATAACTACGAAAACGATCCGCTTGCCGTTATAGTAAAAAATAATAATTAAAAATAACCCGATTACGAAAATAATATATATATATTTTTTAATTAAAACTTAAAAAGTAGTTAAATAAATGTTTTTTATAATTAAAAAGACTTTAATAACAGTAAAACCTTTAAGTTTTATTTAAATAAAACCGAAATAAAGTTCGCTTTATTCGTTTCGTATTTTTATTTTATAAAAGCAATATAAAAGTTATTTATCGAGATTATTAAATCTTCGTTTTATAAAAAATTATTCGATTTTTCGTTATAAAAACCTATATTAATAAATAAATTTTCGAAAAAACTGCTTAAATATAAAACGTACCGAAAACAAATCTATTTAAACTTAATAAAATTTCTAAACCATATATCGCTTACCGAAAATCTCGTATATTTTAATTAAAATAGTTATATCTTTAAAATGCTGTTTTTATTAATATTTTAAAACGAAATATATATTAAATTAAAATAATTAATACGTTTTATAACCTAATTTTAGCAAACACGTATATAAAGGAAAAATATTCGAAATACGTCGGGCGTTTTTAATAAAAATGCAAATAAAAATCCTATTATACCGTCCGATTTCGTTAAATTCTAATATAATAATTAATAATATAAGTATTAGGTTAAGCTATATTTAAATTTATTTTATATATAGTATTATTTTAAACAAATTAACTATTTAAGCCTCGATTAAACTAGAACTTTTTTAATAAACTATTTAATAATTATTATTATATTTGTTTACGAATTAAAAAACTTACCGGGAAATATAAAACTAAAGTTTAACCGAAAAATAGAACTATTTTTTTTTACATTTAATAAACTAAAAGCTTTAAAATTTATACTCGTATATAAAAACGAACTATTCGTTTTATATACTAATATAATTAAAAAGTTAAATTATATATATATCGACTATAATTATTAACCGAATAAAGCAAGCTTAAAGCAAAATCCGAACAGCGATAATCGTAACTATATTTTATTTTTAAAACATAATTACGTTATTTAATATATATTAAACAGCGTTTTTTTTAAATCGAATTTTTAATAAAAACTAATTTTTACCCGATTTATATATGAATATAAAGCAAAATATAAGCTTAAAATATAATTTAAAAATATTTAAATTAAAAAGTTTATAATTAAACTTAATATCTTTTTTTTATAAAAACTGTTTATAAACGCGTTTAAATTATACCGCAATATATATAAGTTAATAATAAATATTTACCCGTTGCCGGCATTTTTTTCCGACCGTATAGTAAATAAAAAATCCGTTATTATACTTTTAATTATCGGTTTATACAGTATAAATTAAGCTTAATTAATCCGTAAAATCTTTATAAAGTTTAATTAACTAACTTATAAAAAAGATATAAATATCGGCAGTATCCGTATTTTTGTTTGTTTTTTTATTATAATATTTATTAGTAACTATTTTTAACTATAAAAAATATCGGAATATTTAACGCATTAAAGCATATAATTATACCGATTATATTTTATTATTAATATCGAACGATATAATTTAGATTTTAACTATATTAAAAAAAGCCGGTACTTGTATAAAATAAAGTTTTTACAAAACTAAACCAAATAATTACGTATTATAGTTTATAAATAAAAGCTTAAAAAGTTTAGGCTTAAATTCGAAATAAATATTACCGATACGTTTATTATTATTATACTCGGGCTTAATTTATTTAAAAGCTGTTTTATTAATATAGTATATTCGGAATTTATTAATTTAATAAAAAACGTAATTTACGTTTTTATTAAAGAAATTATTTACCCCGACTATTTTTCGAGTTTTGTTAAAGTTTTTTATTTATTTTTTATATTACTACGTTTTTACCGTATATAATCTTTTATATTATATTAATAATTTTAGCGGATATAAAAATATAGCGAAATTTTAGTTTATATTTTAGTAGTTTTTTAATATTAGTTTAAATAAAATTACGTTTAGCTATAATTTTTCAAAATTTTACGTTATAAAATTATATAAGATTTTAAATAAATATTTATATTTATAAACTTAAAAAGCGAAATACGTAAACGGGTTTATTTTATAAATTTTAACTAAAAAATAAACAGCAAATATACTTTAAGCTTTTATTTAATAAAAAAATTAACCGCTTAAAAAGCCGAATTATTAAATATAAAAATAATCGTTTTTTTGTTTTAAAACGTTATTCGTTTTAATTTTTTAGTTTTCGGTCGGTTTTTTTTATAGTTTATTAAAAATGTTTTTATAAATATCGTTTATTATAAGTAACTCTTTTTATAACTTTTTTTTTACTATATAGCTTATTTTTTTTAAGTCGTAAAGCGTTAAAAACGCAAAGTTATTATGTTTGTTTTAAATAATAATAATATTAATATTATAAGTTTTATAAATTATATAAATAACGTTATTATAAAATTTTTAAAAACATTAGTAAATATTGGCACTTTTAGTAAAAAAAAAAAACGATAGCGTATATTTAAATAAAAAACTTTTACAATATTTATTAAGGCCTGCATTTATAAAAAATCGCCGATTAATTCGGTGCTTATAAAATAGTAAATACTTTTTTTAAAAAAAATTAATATAAATAAGTTATAAAAAAGCGCTATTTATACGTATATTTATATTAATCGTTTAATTTTTAAAGTTTATAAATCCGAAATTCTTATTATTAATAACCGTTTAATTTTTAAAACTTTTATTAATAAAATTAATACTAAAAAAAGTATATTATTTACATTTTTAGAATTTTTTAAAAAAATTGTTTTATAAGTTTATTAATACTTTATTGATATCGCCAAGTTTTGCTTATTTTTAATTCGGCGTTTAAAGTCCGAAAACTTTAAATAAAAAGCCGATAAAAACAATAAACAAATCCGAATTTATAGCGATAAATAATACGTCGAATTTATTATTGCTTTAATTATAAAATATAAAATAGTTATAAATTAAAAGAACTTATTATTAAATATTAGTACGTTTTTTAAATATAACGATTAAAACGAGTTTTAAAAGCTATTATAATAAGCTTACAATAATGCTTATAATAAATTAAGCGTTATTAATTTTGAAAGTAACAAGTTACGATAAGTTAAATAGCTATTATTTAAAGCGCTATAAATACCGAAAGCTTTTTAGTTTATAAATAATAAACTTATATTTTAATATTTTTATTAAAACTAAAATATCGCGTCGAATTTATATCCGAATAAAAAACTTTATCCGAGCTTTATTATATTTAATAATAATAAAAATAAACGGTATTTTTATATATAAAATAACTTAGCACGAACGTATATTTTTCGTAATTATTTATATATAATATCTTAAAGGCAAAAACTAAAATCCGGTATTTTATCGACTTTTTTTAAACTAAATACTATTCGAACGATTATTAAAATAAAGGATATCGCATTATTTAATTATTAGTTTATTAAATAAAATAACAGTTATTATATATTTTTTTCGTACAATATATATATAGTTTAAATTATATTATAAATTACGTAAGTTAATATTTCGGGATAACTAAATAGTTTATAAAATATAAATATAAAATATTACTAGTTTTAGTTTTATTATATAGCGTCGGCTTAAAATAATAATAAAGCAAATATAAGTTTTAAAATATTAATAACTAATATAAGTTTTTTATACTAAATAAAGAAAATTTATAATAAAAAGTTTATATGTAATTTTTATATTAAAACTAATTAAATTTAATAAAAATAACAAATTTTAATAAGCAAATCGATTTTTAAAGCAAACTTTTTATAAAAGCAAAAACAATTGATTTTTTTTTTTATTAAATATATAAAAAATGATTTTTTTTTTAATTATTTATTAGCCGTTTATTAATAATTACTATTATAAATAATAAAAAATGTTTAATTTCGTATAATTAATATCGATAATAAATAAAAATAAACTAACGTAATTTAAAAAACGGAGCGTTAAATACCCGTTATTAAAAAAATTTAAACCTTTAATAAAATAATTTAATATACGCTATTTTTAAAAAAAATTAAAACTATTAAAAGTATTAAATATAAATATAGTTATAATTTCTTTTTAACCCGATATTATATAATGTTATTTTTATTTAAACCCGAGTTTAACGCAAAAACTTTTAAACCAAGCCTAAAAGTCTTATTTTAGTTTTACGTTAAAACCGTCCGGAAAAAATATAAAGTCTCGCCGTTTTTGCCTTTATTAAACTGTTTTGCTTTTTTATATTATCGTTTTACTATTATATTTATTAGCTTTATTTATCGTTTTATTACTACGTTTATTAGCTTTATTTATTGTTTTATTACTACGTTTATTAGCTTTATTTATTGTTTTATTACTATATTTATTAGCTTTATTTATCGTTTTATTACTACGTATATTAGCTTTATTTAAATACCTAGTTTTTATATCGCTATTTTCGTTTATAATTATTATTTAATATTAAATTTACCGATTTCGTCGCTTTTTTTAAATATATTTAGTTTTTTTAAACTTAATTATCGGCATTATTTTTAAGCTATATTAGTTCTTAATTATTTATAATTATCGCTAAACTATATAGCTTTTTTTATTTATTTCGTTTTTATAATATTTTACGACTTAATAACATTTTATTATATTTTAAATAGCTTTTTTTATAGTTATTATATTAACTAAATTTAGCTATTTTTCTAATCCGCCTAACGATATATTAGATTTTTATATTTTAACTTTAGTATATAAGCAAATTTATTTATTACTTTTTTTTATAAAAACGCCCGCATTTTTCGATTAATTTTATAAGTTTTATATATTTTATATTATATTTTTGTTTTAATAGTTTCGATAGTTTTATAATAAAGATTTATATATTCGATCGTTTTATATTAGCCGTTTATTTTAATTTTAAATCGTTTTTTACGTAAATTCTTTATTTTTAGCATTTGTTTTTTTAATAAAGCTTAAATATTTACCGTTATTATATATTAATATATTATTAAATATTTCCTTTTTTGCTTATAGTGTTTAATTAATCCTATATTACTTAAATAAGGTATTTTAACTTTAGCTTTTATTTTTTTCGGTATCTTAAAGTATGTACTTTAATGCGGTTAAGTTTAAGGTTTTTTTTAAATTTTTCTACTTTTTATTTATTTACTAACTTAAATTATTTTAAATTTCGGGCTAATTTTTTTTGTTTTTCGCTATATATTAGTTATCGCTAATTGTTTATAATAATAAAATATTTGTAACTAATTATTTAAAGATTTTTATTATTATCGATATATTCGGTATTTATTTAAAATTACGTTTAAAAAATAAGTCGTTTATAAAATATTTAAATATTAAACTTGTTTTAAATTACCTTTATGTTTTATTATTTTAATAATTAAAGTAGTTTAATTTTAAAAGTTTTTTAAATATGTTTTAAAATATTTTTAGTTTTTTAATATTTATTTAATACTATTTTTTTGTTTTTAATTATTTTAAATTTAAATTTAGTTATATATTAAATAAATACTAATAATAATATTTTTAATATTTAATTATATAAAATTTTAAAAAATTTAAGCGAAACGGAATATTAAAATAAATTAAACTTTTTTATATTTAATAATAAATAATCTAACATTTTTTCGTTTAATATTAAACGGTAAATAATACTTTATTAAGGCTTAAAAGTATTAATTTATTATTAGTAAATATATTTAATTAAATTTAATAACGAAAAATATATAAATAAGTTTTTTTTTTTTAAATAACAAAAGTTTTTCGTTTTTTTTTATTTTAATATTTTATTTTATTTTATTAATAGTTTATTAACTTTATTTTATTAATTAATAAATCGACTTAAGCGATAAATATTTAACGTTTATTTATATACGTTAATTTTTATTTAGTTTCGATATTCGTAAACTATATTCTTTTTATTACTTATAAATTATACCTTTTAATATATTAATATCGCCGATAATAGCGTACGATAATAATATAAAGCTTTAATAATGCCGATCGAAATATTATTCGCTAATATCTTAAAAACTTCGATTTTTTACCTATTTCCTACTGCTTTATATACGCAATTTTTTATTATTTTATTTAATATAAATCCCCGATATAATATTTTAGCGCTATACGATTTCGAATAATTTTTATAATTTTTTATTTTTTAATATTCGAAATAAAAATATATATATATAGCGATATTTATAACGGATTTAAAAATTGCTATTATTTATATTAACGAATAAGATTAAAAAAATTAAATATATTAATATTTGCGATATTTATATATTTATATTAATAAAAACATTTATAACTAATTAATTTTATAATTTACTACATTTTATAATTTACTGCATTTTATAACTTTATATTTTTTATAATTTTATACTTTTTATAATTTTATGCTTTTTATAATTTTATATTTATTATAATTTTATGCTTTTTATATTTTTTAACGCCCGCGGTTAAAAGAATTTAATATATAAATAGCCGATTATACCCCGTTAATACTATAGCGTTTTAATTATAATATATATTAAAACATTATAATAAACCGAGCTAAATTTTTATTAAATAATAATACTGCTTATATTACAATATTAGCTTATATTATTACTAAACTCGTTATAATATTATAACGCTATTTTATTAAATTCGTTAAAATAGCGATTATTATTATAGTTTTTAATATAATATATTTTATATTTATAATAATAGCGCTTTAAAACGTATATTTTTTACTACTAATATTACCGCATTAATTTTGCCTTTACGACATTAAAACTAAGCGTATTTATTATATCGCATTAATTAATTAAATATTTATAACTTTAATATTAATCAAATTACTTAATATCCGCTCGTTATTAATTTTTATTAACTTTTATAATTTATTAACTAAAACTAATTATAAAAACTTATTTCGGGTAATTACTAAAACCTATATTACTTTTTCGTTACGAAAAAGTTATTACATACAATAGTTACAGTTATTATTAAATATTATATATATAAAAAAAAATTAGAACTAAAGTTTTAAACCGTTATTATTTATACTTTCCGGCACGCTTATATTAAACTAGAGCCACTCTGCCTTAAAACGGGGTCCCCCCCTATAGGTATGTCGCACTAAAAAGTATATATACTGTCCGACGTACTGTCCGTAAAGTATACTGCGATATATTACGTACAGCCATATAGCCCTTTATTTAATGCATAATGTACGAGATCTATACTATAGAATAGGCTAAATCCGAACGGCCATGCCTCTAACCGAGGTACAAGGCTTTCCCACTAAAACCAGGCCAAAATAGAAGTACCACGCTAAAGTGAATCCATGGGTCAAATCAGCTAATCAGTTAACCATGCCCTAAGGGACGAAGGGCATGGTGGCGAGTTTAGTAGCCCGTGCAGATACGCTATGACGTGCAGCCATATAGGGGCTCATTCAATTCATTTAAGGTGATAATGGGCAAGACCTATGTCATTGAATGGGCTAGACCATGCTTCTAACCGAGGTACATGATCTTGCCCCTCAAGCCAGGCCAAAATAGAGGTACCACGCTAAGGTGAATCCCCCCCATGCCTTCAGCTAGTTAACGTCCCATGCCCTTGAGGTACGAAAGGCATGGTGGCGCGTTTAGTAGCCCGTGCAGATAGGATCTCTGCAAAACTTTCAAGTAAAAGTCGAGCGCTGGCATTGCCCTGGTATGCGCATAAGCCGTAGTTATATGAACTGAGTATGTCTACCTATTAAAGAGATTGTGGTGATTGGGAAACCAGCCGAGACACGAGCCAAAAAAACATGAGACCGCGATTGATTAGCCACCATATTAACCACCAATAATCAGGGTATAAAGCATCAGAAGATTCAATTGAAATAAGTAGCATATAGATTTCTTATTCTTCTTTAGATATTTAAAATTCCAATTGATTTTACTGATGTGGCAGATTTTTACGAATTATTGAATAGCCAATGTCAATGGGGTGTTTTGGGGTGATCAGGGCACAAAGGTCTGTTTGCGGTCTCAATTCTTTCTGCTTTCGCCTCGCCAGGAGCTCGCTAGATCGAGTTTACATGGGCTCCCCCATCCTAGTGGCAATCCCACAACTGTAGGCTATCGGTGATGATCGTCATCCATTCCAAATCCTTACAAACCCATCCTAGTCCAATGAGAACGAAACGAAGAGGCCGTAGAATGGGTTATTTGCACCCCGAGTGAGACGATCTTTCAGAGTGATGTCGTTTGGCTTGGTAAGCCGGTCCTTATTATCTAGTCTGATGCGATATCTGCAACTTCAAATGCTAACAAGTCAACGGAAATTGACTGGAGAGACATGAATGAGTTGGTCGCTTTCACTACCACTGCCAATAACAGGTGATGCAGTGGCTCGGACGTGACGGAATCCAAAACATGACACAAGAGTACAGGTGGCAACCCCAAACAGCGACAGAGAAGCACAATATAATGAATTTGTCTCATTTTAACGTAGCAAGACGGCGCTTTGGACAGCACACTGTTCTGGTGCAATCACATCACCTGAAATATCCTTGTTGAAAGAGTCGACAATTAGGGACGATAGATTTTAGCAAACGCCGTCACTGCGGGCAAATGACGAACGTGTCAGTCCGCTTCTAATCTGATACAACAGTCTCAATACATGTGCTACCTACTTCCTTATTGAAGCGTGTCGTGATAACAAAGAAAACTTCAGAATTATCAAGGCGTGTAAGACAATGTGTAAACATTTGGCTGTTGAAAGATGAATGCAAAGCGGGACTGATTGTGGCAGATACAACTGGGGTGATTTCAATAAGTTTAGTATACGTGCAATACTCTCGGGGGAAATATGTGACCCTTTCAGGTCCTATGCTCATCCATCTCATCATACATATTGGTTGGAACCTATTCATCCAGTTTCGCAACTTACAACAAGCGAGAAATCACATCGCAGCATTTATACATATACTGCCGACTTTCAAAACACCTGCTTCGGCATGTTTCTATTGTCACTCCTATTTCGGTCTTGCTTTCCCTCGTCTGAGGAGAATCGTAAGGCAATGCGAAAGAAGAAAGCGGCAATAAAGGCGGGTAAGGAAAATGAGCGGCGAATCCAGGAATTTCGGAGTCGGAACCGAGAGGAAGCCTTTCTTCACCACTAGGAAGTTTGATTGTCAGCTTCTGTTCATTATTCAACAGGACGCGGTCCGCAACAGGCCAACCTGTCAGCTTCATGGAGCACGAATTCACTTCTGTAACTCGACACAGCATAGGACCATTAGAACGTGAGCTTACAATCGTCAAACAAATCGGGCTGGAAGTTCTGTATGTAAACCATAGAGGTGTCTAGATAGTCGAAAGATTTCGCCGTTGTAGAATACGATAACAGAATATTTGGCGGCTGAGAAGAGCGAAATCTATATGTCCCGTGGTCATGCGAACGCAGTCTTTGACGCCGCATATATGATGTAGCCAGGGGACGTTTGGTATGGCTACCCCTTACTTGAAGCTGCACCCGAGCCAGCGCAGTCTTAGCTATAAACCACAGGTAGGGCAAACATGGAATCACATACCAGCAAGTATGTCCTGGATCCAGGTCCTGTCGGTGTGACAGAGCCCCTTCCAGCCGGAAGCATCACCGAGCAGCTATGGCAACATGCCGGCAACACCCCTTTGTACGTGCAATTACGTTGTGACAATCCTTACACGTAACGACATGTTGAAAATTACGAAGTCATCATTCCACCGCACTGGAAATTTCACTGTGCCCGCAAATCAAATATTCAGCATTCCAAGAGAACAGGGCTGTATGTTGTACGGGTCGGTTTCCCAGCATTAGATTTCCGGCCTCGGCATTTTTGGCCTTGTTCAACGTGTGAGACGTTGGTGTCACTGGCACACTATGCAGTAGCCAACATCGGTTGCCATTCCAATCATAGCGCATCTGTGTATGAGCTGTTCACCTGTGTTGGTTTTCCATTCTACCGCGACTTGTCCTGGTCAGACAGACAATTAACAAGTCACTTCAAGGCTCATCAGAATTCCTAATGTTTGGAGCCATCATCCGCACTTATGTAAGGCGGTTCTCCGTCCACAGCCCCCTTCCTCCGCTGCGATTCCTACATGCTACCGCTCCAAGTATAGTATTACTCACCGTCATCTCGAATTCCAAGGCTACGAAGACAAGCATCATAACCCCATAAAGCGGCAGTACACGATGACTCATCATTCCTCGGGCTTGTTTGGTTGTCTATCCCATACCGCTCTCTCGCATCGATGTTTGAGGCTAAATCAATGCAACGAACCTCTTAAGCTTCCAAGTCTCAGTGACTTCAAGGCTTTGGAGGAATGCGCATGCAGTTCTCCTGGAATCTGCCGCGTTTCCGATAGACTTCTTCGAGCTGGGGGTAAATCATCTTCAAAGTTCATGGAATGCCGAATTCGTGCAATAACTGTTGTCACTGTAGCGGAATTGTAGGACTGGTACGGGATATGGCCAACGGCGAGAGCGAGATCTGGAATGTCATCAACACCGAACTGCTAGCATGTCTGAAATATTTTAAGGGTAATAAACCCTGATCGAATGACAATCATCAAGCGTCCATGGCATGTAGGATTACATTGCCTACCAGGAAACCCAATGGCATCTGGGCTTGACTCTGGAATGCCACGAAGTCGCCACCGGCGGGGGCGGCAGTGGCACGTACGAATCGTACTGGGCAGTTCGCGACTTGTTTCGTCGATTTAGCATGCCATCTAACATATGAAGGTGGCAAAGATGTATGTATAAATGTATAGCTTGACATGTCCGGAATATGGAGATGTGAAGCTGCATACACCACTTCCATGTCAGTCGTTGCTTGCCTAAACGCAGCACATCCATCCCCCAGTTAGACTCTTACATGAGCCTTATTGTACTGTTTCTTTGCCACTAGTTGATATTTGATCTTCTTTGAGCCAGATGGATAACGTTGCCCTCCCCCAATTCCGAGCCGACTCTGCTCTTTGCGACTACTTCGAGCCCAGCGAGCAACAACTTCTTCTGGGTAATGCCGATGCAGACATTGAAGAAAAAAAGAAGTTAGTCGTTCGCTTGTGCGACTATTTCTACTTCCGTCGGGCATATAGATCGAAAGAAGATGGGGATTTCAGGCCGGACGACTCTCTACCCAAGGCTTGGGCCGAGGTATTTTCAGATGACGGATCTGAAAAGAAACTACGCCCACTGACAGAAGATCAATGGAACGCCGCGAATGAGTAATGTTTTGAAAACAGTTTCAAAGGAGTAAGCTGATGAATATCGCAGGTTACTCAAACGATCCGAAGCGTGCGAGGGGTCACGAAGCACATGGGAAAGCGATTTGGAAAAGGATCGCTACTTGTACCACTTGAATAGGGCAAAGGAAGTTTGGGAGGGGGATAATTTCGACTATCACATCGAACCTCTGCTAAAAGCACTACCGATTGACAAGATTGAAAACATTGTCGTTGTTGGAATCGGATCTTGCGCCCACACGGATAGTGAAACGGGCAAAGAAATGGTTTACACTAAAGGTCTTGCCCAGCTCATGGTTTTCTATCGCATTGGCAAACGGATAGAAAAAGAACATCCCGAGAAAACAATAGAAGTTGGCCTCAGCAATTGGGACTATACTCACACAGAGTCTTTGGCACTCGAAGAGTTTGGTTTCAAGGTCCTCAACCCGGCACTTCACAGTCATCAGCAATTCACCGCTGTCAACGACAGTACTCTCTTTGCTGCCATAGCCGTGGACCCACAAGATTCACCTTTCCACGTCCTATGTTACTACGCTAAGCCTGTAGCAATAATCAGTGCTGACCACTTTTATGGTGTATCGGAAGCAGATGCTCAAGTCCCATGGTGGTCTAAGGTCATGGCTGAGCCCGACTCCTCCAACAAGCAATGGGTTATACTTCCTGGTCCTTCTACTACTAGGGAGTTTGCAGTTCTACGTCCTGCCAGGCTTGATGATATCCGGCACTATTATCATGCGAATCCTGAAGCCACACGCTGGTGGAAAGAAAACTATCCGGAACAGCCAACACTCCCTCTTGTAGGGCCTGGCACTGACGATTGGAAAGTCGGCCTGTACGAAGATCTGCACTATCACCAATTCCTCAATGAATATTGGCAGAACTATAATCAATCGTATGGTCTTTGGGAGCCGGAGGACCACCTATGGGTTAGGAAGTCAATCTAATCCAGAGACAAACATGCGAGTGGACAACGCGGTAGACGGAGTCTCAACAAGGAGGTGGTGCATGGGTGTTGTCTAGGTACTCATCTGAGTCATTTTGGCACAGGCTTCAAAGTAACACACGGGCTGCCATCATTCTTTTGGCCTTTGAGCTTTCAACAGTTTACCTTCTCATGGTCGCAACTCGTTTGATTTTGATATCTTTTATTGATCGATCTATGTAGAATGGGGGCTGCACTATCATTTTCTGAACTTGGGACATCTATAGTCCACTTCCAATCCTTTCCCATTGTATGAGCTTTTGCATTGTCCCAAGTAGGGGTCCTTGCACCAAGATGTCACTCATTAACAAATTCATCGTTACCATCCTGAACTCAAACCCCGTGCAGCGAGTCGTGAACAAGATGAACAATATACCTGCGTTTATGTGACTAACTTTTAACATATTTGACGCTTATTCGTCCGTATTATATTATATGCTTGAAAGATACAAATAGTGTTGCTCATCTAAGTGATATAGGTATGCAAGATCAAAGCTCGTCTGTCACGAAAAAGCCTACTTATACGGCATGTTTTGGAAGCATAATGCAGGGACTTACATGTGTATACATGCAGTGCTTATTTGCACATTTATTCAGTAATCAGCTGCCATCTTATCCCTTCATTGTCAACAATCTATAAGCGTCTGCAGCACTTCCTCAAGCTTCCACGATCAGTCGGCTCTCACCTCTGCAAGGTCATCGTCATCGATGAGTTTCCTGATGAATTCTATGACTCATACACAGTTTACAAATGCACAGAATCCGTCATTGGCTAGTATTTCAGATGATGTAATACTGCACAATCTCATATCTTATTCCTCGTGCAAGATCTGCACCAACTCATACTTCCAGATGATTAAAAATACTCGGGCTTGGTTCAGCTGCCCAATAAGCAAGTGCTGTGCGTGCTCGGATCATAGCTCAATGTCGTGTAAGCAATGCCTCGCAACTATAGGTGGCTTGTATGTACATGAAGGTCTTGAGTTGGAAGTGAAAGTGTACATAAGGTAGGTAGGTGAGTTCGTTTTTTAAGAACGCCCATGATCTCACACACGCCATTATACTCTGTTGTGCAAGGCCTATCAGCCCGTGCTTTCACTGGTTGGTCCAGGTTAATGCCAGTCGTTGAAGGTATCTTTTGCGGTGCAAATATCCAGTGGCAAAACACAGCAACTGCTCTGGGCAGCAGCATGAATGAGACCATGCAAACTGCCCTACATACAAATGCAACTTGCTAAAGTGTGATTTTACATCGTAGTTCCGAAGCTGGTCTTCTTAACAAGTTCAGTCAAACACGCAGCAGGTGCCTCTTCGACACGGGAGAGGAAGAACGGCCGTGCTTTTGTCCTCAGGCCACAATGTCTGCTCAGTAGCCACAACATATGATTACCTATAAAGATGAGGCCGACTATTCTGTAGCAGGCACGTTCCCCATCAAATTGAATGCACTATCAACTTAATAAAGAGAGCAACAGTCATTCGAAGCCATTATCGGCGGGACCACCACCTTTCCAGGCACTCGATTGGGACCATGAATGGTACCTGAAGACTGCGACTTCCCATTTCGCCATCTGGTCTGCCGAGTTTCCAACCAGCACTCCGACTCACCACGCGTTCCCGCCTCTGCTCTCACCAGTCCATGAGCGCGCTCTTGAATCATCACGTCGCAACTCACGCTGCAACTCACGCTGGTGCTCGCACTTGCGAGGCATCAAAGCCGCGACCATGGCAGAGCCACAGTTCCAGCTGTTCGAGAAGCTACCGACCGGTGAGTGGCCACTGATCAGAGATCAACGCTGTTGACACCATTCCCTCCAGTCCTTGTCGCTAACCTAGATCACTTGATTCAACAGAGATCCGCGTTTCAGTATGGGCCTACTATTCCCTCTCGAAAACGCCGATGGTGCATGCAATGTCCTTCGACGCAGCCGCAGATTCCTTTTACATCAAGCATCGCAAAGTGATCATCAACTCCTTTCCAGTCGATGAGACAACAACTCGCCCCGATTTCGAGATGGTACGGGCGCTCATGCAAACCAACCGAGAAGCCAGATACGAAGCTCTCCAAGGACGCGAACTCCAGGGCCCGCAGAAGCGTACGACGCCGGACACATGCACCGATGTCTACTATGGTGGTGCCTGGCACGAGCATCAAAGCGTTGAAACTCCCAAGTACCATTACTTCTTCGTGAACTGGGACACTGACCTGTTCTACTTTCGATGCGGACTTCATATTGCAATGGGTCTTATTCTGCATGACAGTTGTGTGCAGAAAATGCAGCGCATTGCAATAGACATTCGAGGTCCATTTTGGCCGGTGGATGGTGATCTTATGGTGCCGAGATGGGCAAAGTTCTCCGGCGTCAAGTATGCCGCGTCTCCTCTCCCAATGACAGAGAATCGTGATTATCATAGCGATAATCTTATATCTCTCGAGCACCTCACACTCGTGCTTCCCTATCGAGTTCTCTACGACGCCGAGATTACCATCTCAGAGCCTTCGACCTTGGAATCGAGCATCGCAGATGAGACGGATCCAGGCGAAGCCCAAGGTACAGGACCGGAAGACATTGCGCAGGGGATCGCCATTAATGAAGCCATTAACTTCTTAGAAGGAGTGGGCGACGATGTGGGATTCGATGAAGACGATTACCACTGCGACGACGAGTGCTCATTCAACGGGCTATATTTCCCAAATTATATGGACCGAACGACAGGTCGTTGGAAGGAGAGAGAAACGAATGATACTCCCAAAGTCGACAAGGAACAGGATGGCTTTGGCTTTCATCTCATCGAGAGAAGCACCGAACTCCTTTACGGAAGAAAGGAGGCTCAGTATATTCCGAGAGAGACAATCGACGAGCCCGTTGCGACTACACTAGACAGATGGGTTCAAGGGACGAAGTCGGCTGCTGCAAGAGATATGCACCGAATCTTGGGCCGGAATGTCGGCGTGAACATGGTGATGGATGATTCTGGGGACTATCGTCGCAACGTTGTTGGATATGACCGCGTCTGGGGCAATCGGTACTGGCTAACCTAGACGACATCCGCCAATGAAGACGTGTCCATTGGCGACAAGATATAAGTTGCCTGATGGGCATCTGTTGCGCAGGCTATGGAGAGCGCAAAGGGGAAAAAGAGTCAGGACACTTTTCGTTCTAATGGATACTCTTTCGCAGCCTACCACGAGATGGAGAGATACTGTATGATCGCGTCACGCAACTTCTGCGTAGACGCGTATGTAGGTAGCTACGCTGCGTGAGATGCAAGAGGCGTAAGTGCACCATTGCGGAATGCCTCCGAGGAGTACGACTCACGGCCGAATATAATGCGTACCAATGCGTACCACTTACATCCCTTAAAGGAATAAAGGAGCAATCGTGATATGTCAACAGATGCTGACGTAAATGCTAACTTGTGTGATGTTCTTCCTTGCATCGTGATCGTATGCGTATCTAGGCTCAGATACAGATTGTCTGCATGCTTTCGGTAAGCGACAGGTTCAGACTTGAGAGAATAAATCAGAGTCAGGGTATATCTCATAATCACCAGCACGCTTTTTTAACATCCGTTACAAAAACATAGTATACAACGCAGCACAAGCCCCGGCGTCAGGTCTCCTCTTCGTCGGGAATCTCTTCGCCTGCTTCAATCGCCTTCTGCCGCTTGATTTCCTGTCTCTTTTTCTTCCTTTCCAGCTGTTTCTTTAAATCCTTGGCCGTGTTGAAGACACCGTTGGTTCCCGATCCACATGCCGCACAGCCAGGCTCTTTTCTATACCTCTGTAGCGCGCAAGGCAGGCAAAAGTAATGGCCACATCTTGTGACTATGGGCTCTTTGTATGGACCTTTGCAGATAATGCAGGCGAAGGGTATGTCCTTCAACGCGGAATCGTCGTCGTCATCGTCCCCTTTCGCATCGCGGTTTGCACTGGCGACGACCTTGCCGCCCATGTTTTTCTTGCCTTTCGTCACGCTCTCCCACTCCTTGTCCAATTGCCACCCTTGCTTGTAGTCTTCTCGGGCGTGCAGATACTTGCAGTTGTCTCCAAAGCCACAGAAGCCGGTCTGCTTGTAGTCCTTGCAGACATCGGGGGCGAAGTCGGTGACGGTGATGGTACGGATGTTGGTGGCGGCTTTGATGGGACCGACTTGGCGGTCGGGCGCATTTGGGTTCTTCTGGATGAAGGTGGTTTTGTTGGCCAATCCCTTGTATGTGCCGTCTGGGCCGGTGTCGCCACCCTTGGACTCGGGCAGGGGCCGCGTCTTGCCTAGCAAATTTGCGTCTTCGTCGTACCAGTCAACCCGTTTTGTAGCGTCGTTTGTACTTGTTATGGGGATGCTGCGATCGGCCTCAAATACGACGGCAGCGTGTTCATTGGGATTGGAGGATGGGTTGTCGTTCTTGGAGGATGCGGTGACGACGGCGTTCTTCTTCCGCCTCTTCACGCGATGGCCAGACTCATCCTCGGAGGATGTGTAGTCGTCATCCTCGTCGCTGTCGACAGGCGGCGGGGTGGCGGGTCGCTTGCGGATGTTGGCTTTGCCCTTCGCGCCTCGTTTCTTGAAGACCGCAACGGGAGCGACCGGGGCAGCAACAACTTCTTGATCCGCCATGGAACTTAATGATATGAACGTCAGGACTTGGGGATTGCCCGAGTTGGTGCTTGTCTGGCTACCGTTTGTATTAGGTGAAGCAAGTTCGCTGTACCTATTGAAGTGGCGATGACGATGTACAGCCCGGTATCGACCTGTTAGGAAGGATGGCGATTAGGCTATCGATTGTACGCAGGACAGGCTCGACAGGTCAAGAGCGGTACAGTGCGAATGCTTCGCATTCAGAAGCTTTAATGGCACAGGGCGAGAGCCGGGGGCAATGCTCATGGGTACCTAAGGGACAGTGCTGACATCAAAGTATCAACTGTACGCCGTACGGTATGAATGAGAAGCTGGCTACTCGTTTGTGCACCAAATGAAACTGTACGCGCGCCTGCATCGTGATGACACGGACGTGAAAGTAAACAATGGAATCTAGAATGAAACACGTCTCCTTGCTTGCAGAGCTCAATGGCTCGGTTTTTCATCACCTGTGTAGACCAACCTCAGCAAAAGGGCTCGGCCTCGAATACCTAGCAATCGAACGAGGATATTGGCCAATTTGGCAGTTTGGTGAGGCTGTCTGTTGCTCATGAGGCTCATGACGGAAAATACATCCGCGCAGACGTAGAATTGATGTGATCTGTGACATCGACCACGGCCGTGCCAGGCTTGATCTGCCAGCTCCCCTTGTCATGATCCACCGCATGAACAATGAACACATCATCTCATTTGACATTGACCGCTCGGTTCACTGCCTGTGACCTTCGACGGCCTATTCGCTTGTTCATGCTCGGCCACGGCAGGCGTAGATCAGATGCCTGTATCTCTATGTCTGAATAAACAATTTTCAGCGTCGCTCCGACATACCCATCTTCTCCCTTTCTCTCTACCCCTCCGAACCCTCGTTTCCTTTCCCATCTCCGGGTCGTCTCGTCCAAGGCGAACAGTCAAGACAGTCCCGCTCCCCGCTCGTTGTCGTGGGAAATCCGGCATACGTCTCACACTGGCGTCACTGTACTGAGCAGCATTCTTGCGCCTGTCATTCATTGAAACAACATTCCTTTGGCTTTCTTCCCTTTACTCGATCTTTGCCCGTAGTCATTGTCTCTACCACCGTAGTCTTTACCTAATATCATTTCGTCCCCTTAGTCACTTGCGCCGTTTAATCCAGATTTGTTAGCTGAACGATCGCACAAGACCAAACCCACACAAGGTGCTGCAACGATACATCTTCGTTATCACTTCGGTCAAAAGCTCGCTTTAGGTATTCGAGCCTTACCATCGTCTCCATTCGAGAATGTTTAGCTTACAATTACTGGAATACCTCTGTAGACTGCGATTGCATCACCTGATTTTGCCACCGGTCGATAACCTGTAGTCGAATTTCTCGGAATATAATAGGATTTACACTCCACGACCCGTTCCTCTAGCCCGCGCTACCTTATTGTCTCAGCGGGTACCTGAGACAAGACTGGCCTCCGTTCCAGGCCATTGGTTCATCACCCATCTAGACACGCAGGTAAATTCTCCTGACTCTTCACTGGTGCACCCCATTCTTTCCGTGACAAAGGGCCCGGCGGGGAATGAAGAGATCGACACCGAAGGTTTCGGGACCCAACCGCCAACGTGTTGTCGAATGAGGGATCTACCTTGAAGCCCTGCCAGTCGGTAATACTGCCGGCCTCAAAGCCCCGTCGCGTCAATACGCGCCTTATTACGGATTACGGAGTACAGATTAGTATTACTAACAACAGAGTTTACGACAGAGCTAAGGTTAGGTATTTGGAGCATTTGTAAGATACAGCTATATGCTCTCATCAGCCAAACGGCGACCATAGACGCTCATCAGCAAGATCTACCACAACTTCTACGGTTACCGAAGTTAACATCGTCGCGTGTTATCCCGTCTGGCCACTCGTTTAGAAGTCCTCCTTTCGCCCCCTCAAAGGCGTCTGCCTCCTCTGTATGTGCATCATTCCTTTCTCCCAACTGGCTGCATGGCACTCATGCACGCTAATCGTACACTACCTTACCATGATTCACCGCTCCACGTCTCGGCTTGGTCCAAGTACTTGGATTGGCATGTAGTACACGCAGCTGGCCATAGTTGATACCAAAGTGTACTATGCTACCAAAAACATCGTGACCTAGTTGCGCCAGGATCTGGCTGACTGGAATCTGCACACCAGTAGAGCGGCGCATCCGCAATCCTTCGTGAGAAAAAGAGAGGATAGACGACTGCCTCGAATTTCCTGCAACCCCCCTGCAACCAATAATCTCCCGGAAAAGCCCGCTGATCTCCTGGCTTTTGCCATTGCAGCCAGTCATTCTGTTCCACGCCGAAATCAGATTACCTCTTCGTGACAGGTGTTTCCTGTGATTCCCATCTATCTCATCGACTGGCCGTCTGGCGAAACGATATCGAGGACGCCTCCAGAAACTGCGCTAGCAACAACGCCCTGATACCCGACTTTGACAATAGCCTTTTCGTTTCTTGACTTGTTTGCCAGGTCACTGTTTTGACGTCGCGTTGCATTTCTACGTAATTTCTACGGTAGTTCTGGGGTCTTGAATCGAGAATCCACTGCCGATCTTGCATTTCCCATTTCCCGCCTCCGACCAGTCTGGCTCAGCTGTAAAGAGTCTCAAGTTCTCAACTACTACTGCAGCTGGGTCTGCATACCTTGTATTGACATTCCGCACCTGCCGCCAGAGCCATCACCATTGGCCATTTTCGGCGGACTAATTCTCATCCCCCATCTGGGATTTTTGCTGAGGTCAGCTTGGGCTCTGCAAGCCTTGCGTTTCACCATCTCCGATTAACGCCCCCGCATAATACTGGCCATCCCATCGCGATTTCCACCCCAACCTTGAGCTGAATGCCACGCCTCTAGTCTGGGGAGACTGTTGCCTCCTTGTTGCTCGCCCATCGAGCGTCAGTTGCGACCATGGCGACGACACCGCCCGCAGCCGACGAACCGTCGGTTGCCATTCCCCTCGGCTCCGACTCCCCAGACAATGACCCTTTCCAGTCATCCTTCTCCGCGTCGGGCGCTGCAAGGAACCACCGGTGGTCCCATTTCGACTCCTCCAACTTTGCACATGGCGCCTATGCTTCGCCCGCCCAAGCGAGACGCGTTCTCGAGGCACATCTAGCCGAGACCGACCGGAGGATGGAAGAAGCTGGCAAGGTCGGCACGGCACTACTGCAGCAACGCAAAGTCATCATGGACCACATGGACGAAGTGGACAAAGTCGAGGCCGAGAGCGAGCTGTCGGAAGACATGCGCGACAAACTGGTCGAAATAGAGAAGGACTACAACGAGGTCGCCCGCGAAAGCGCTCGTGCATTCTTGCCCAAATCACGCGTCCCTAGTAATGAGGCGGCTGTGGGCTCGCCTTTCGTGCCAGAGGGCAAAGGTGGCAGGGTAAGATCATGAAGTCGCCGCACCACATGTTGTAAGACCGTACTAACCGATGACTCTGTCAACAGCGTTCCGTGAGCCCGTCCAAGTTCGAAGCCCAAGCGACAGGCTCACCTACCAAGCTAAGCGTACCCAATCGCAAACTCCGCAACCAGCCTTCGAATCGCATCCATGATATTGAGTTCGCCGCCGAGATCAGTACTTCGCTCATTGCCCAGGTGCGCAATCTGCAAGGCTTGATTGCCGAGAGGGATGAAGAGTTGAGAGAAACCCGGGGCGACCAGTCACGCCTCGAATACGAGGTCGAGGGTCTGCAGCAACGTCTCAAGGCACTCGATGACAGTGAGCATCGCTACAAGGAGGAAAATTGGAACCTGGAAACTAGGCTCCAGGAGCTCATGGCCAAGGACAAAGATGCCTCGGACCGCGACACAAAATTGGGCCAAACCCTTAAGCTTCTCCAGGCTGAGAAAAATGCAGCCCAGCGAGAACTGGATGAGATTAAGCTGAGTCATTCCAGGCTCTCCGAAGAGCATGCAGCCAGCGTCAAACATCTTGACATCGAGCTCGGTACCGCCAAGCGGAATATGGTCATGGGCGAGTCCGAGAGGGCTGCTATGCAGCGCAAGATCGAGGATTTGACAGGGCAGAATCAAGAGCTTGCCAAGGCAGTCTCGGTGTCGATGCGTGGCAGAGTGATGGAACGGGAGTCCATCTTCGGTATGAGCGACGAGGACTTCCAGACTGCAAACGACCACACCACTCCAGAGCACTCTCCTCCCCCTTCACCTGTCAAGGGTACCCCTCGCCATTCCATGCTCGAGTCTGAAACCTTGAAGACGTCTCTTGCCCACGCGCAACGGACTATTCAGAGTCTGAGGAACAATGTTCACCGAGAGAAGACGGAACGAATGGAAACCCGACGGCTACTTCAAGAAGCGCGCGATGAGATCGAAAAGCTTCGCAGTGACCCTCTACCCCCTACCCGACGTGCTCGCAAGACCGACTCCAAAGAATTCAAGAAGCCCCCACGATTGTTGGGCGGTCTGCGTAGCGCTCGCAGTGAGATATTCATGGACGATCCCAATTGGGAGGACCAGGCTGACCATGCTTCCCACCCCCAATCTTCACCTGTGTCCCGCGAGACGACTGTTTTCGAGCCTGTACCCGAGCATACCGACCAATTCGACACAGCCAACGAGACAAGCGACGCCGCCTTCGAAACTGCCAACGAACATACCGACGATTTCCACACGGGCGCAGAAGAGTTCTCTAGTGACGATGCCGAGACCGAGACGGATAGTCCTAGCAAACGCCGCACATTGAAGGGAAGACCACCAAATCTCACATGGCATCGAAGCTATTCGGTTGACAGCACGGCGTCGACTGAAGATGAAGATTACTCCTTCGAAGACAGGAGGACACCCACCTCCATCCCGCCCTTGCACACAAAATTCCCCCTTCGTGTTAGTCGCGGAGCTTTCCGCAGATCCCGCCATGCCAGCGAAGAGCCAACCTTACAAAGCAGCCCAGCGAGCTTTGCAAACAGCAGTAATATGGGGACGCCCCAGCAAGGCGCTCAAAGCCTGGCCGCAGAGCTGGGTGATTTCGATGGCAGTGACAATGAGTCTACCATGTCGGCGACACCTAGTAGGAGGTCGATTAGAGGTCGGGCTACTACCCCGCCCCCGGCGCTGCCACCACTGCCCAAGGTGATCATGGTGGACAGTGGTATGATGACAGAGCCGCTAGAGCATGACGCTCTCGCGACTGCGGGCGCCATTCGTCCTATTTCCATGAACACTGTTGCTAGCGGATGTTCGGCCGACTCCAACTACAGCGATGCTGGTGTAGCAGATCTCGACGAGAAGTTAGCCAAGTTCCCGTCGCCCCCTACATCGCCGCCTAAGCGGGATTTCCCTCTGCTACCGGAGCTAGTCATGTCCACACTGCACTCTCATAACGTTGAGCCTATCGCCGAGCCCAACACCCACGCCGCTGAGATAGCGGCCCTTCGTGCTGAACATGCTGAACAGCTGAAGCAAGTCAACGCGGCGAACGCGGCGGCTAATGTCGCGGCATTGGAAGCCCTGAAAGCAAAACACGCCGATGAAGCGGCACAAGCAGCGGAGGCGTTGCAGCTGACACATGCTCAGCAGTTGGAAGCTCTAAGGACTGACCACGCAGATGCCACGAGCAAAGCCGCAGCGGAAGCGGCTGCATTGCACGCCCGACACATCGAGGCGCTCAAATCAACTCACAGTGATGCAGTAAGCAAGGCGCTTGCTGAAGCTCAGGCTACCCACGTGGGAGATGTCGAAACTCTCAAATCCAATCATGCGGAGGAGGCAAGTAAAGCACTCGCTGAAGCTCAAGCTGCCCACGCGAGAGACGTCGACACGCTCAAGGCTAGCCACGCGGATGAAGCTAGGAAGGCAGCTGCTACTGTCCAAACTTCGCACGAACTTGAATTGGAACGACTCCGGAGCTTACAAGCTGACGAATGGGCACAGAACGAGGCTCAGAACGCTGCGGCACGTGCTGCGGAAATGGAGGCCCTGAAGCTTGCTCATACCGAGAAGCTTGCCAAGCATCAATCTGATGCACAAGCCGCATTTGCTGCAGATTTGGAGAATCTGAAGGCGAGTCACGGTGAAGAGTTGGCGAGATCGAAAACTGATAGCGATGGCATCCACGCTGCCGAACTGGCTGCTCTTGTCGCCGCGCATACCAGCCAGCTCGACAGCACAAGAAGAGAGTTGTCTGACTCTCATTCCACAGAGATGGATAAGCTCAAAGCTAGTCATGCCGACCAAATTGACCAAGTCAAGGAGTCGTTGGATGCAGAACATCGTGCGCAGCTCGATGCCATCAAGGCCCTGCATTTGCAGCAAATTGACGAGGCCAAAAATTCCATTGCTGTCATGCATGCTGAAGAGCTTGAATCATTGGGCTCTACACATGCTAAGGTTCTAGAAAATGCCGTCAAGGAAAAAGATGCGTTCCTTACTGCTGAACTAGCTGCCATGGCCGCCATGCACAGCAGGCAACTGGAGGAGGCCAAGAGCATCCTTGACTCCAGTCATGCTCAGGAGATCGATTCCCTCAAGGCTGCTCACACTAAGCAGCAAGACGATCTTAAGCAAGGACACGCTGAGACTACCAAGGGTCTTCTCGACTCTCACAACACTCGACTGGAAGAATTGAAGCGCAGCATGAGCGTTGCACAGGAAGAGCAGCTCGAGTCTCAAAAGGCTTATCATGCTAAGCAGCGAGAGGACCTAGTCAAAGAGAAAGACGACTCACATGCCGTCGCGCTCGCAGCCCTTACCACAACTCACAGCAAACAACTAAATACCGTAACAGCTGAGATTGAAGCTACAATGGCGAAGGAGGTCGCGGCGCTCAAGGAGTCACACGCGCAGGAAATCGAGACCCTAAACAGCCAACATGATGCAGATCACGCTAAAGCACTTGAAGGGTTTGAGGCTGCGTTGGCAAAACAGGTCGAATCATCAAAATTGGCAGGCGATTCCGCTCATAATCAGCAGATTGAAGCCCTCAACGCCGCCCACGCCGAGATTGTCGATACACACAAACGCGATAACGAGAAATCCCAAGCGAAAGCTCTTGAGGCTCTGAGGTTATCACATGAGCGACAGATCGAGGTTCTGAACGGCGAGCATGCTGCTACGAAGACGAGGGAATTGGAAGAGCTGGCTGCCAAACACTCACAGGACATGGACACTTTGAGAGAAAAGAACGAAGCCCTCAAGACCGAGCTGTTGGAAGAGCTTGCGACGACTCATTCGAAAGAGCTGGAAGAATCCCGGCAAGAACTGGCCACTACACATTCTCGGGAAATGGACCTCTTGAGAGCTGAGAATGAAGCCCTAAAGACTGAGCTGTTGGACGAGCTTGCAACGGTTCATTTGAAGGAACTGGAGGAACTTCGCCAAGAGCTGGAAGCCTCGCACGCGAAAGGTATCGGGGCGATCCGGGTCAGTCATGCTCAGGATCTCGACACGCTAAAGAAAGAACACGAGGCAGCCGTGTCTCAAAGATTACAGGAATTGGCCGATGATTATTCGCAACAGATGGACGACCTCCGGAAACAAAGCGAACACGCCAAATCCAAAGAACTAGCCGACCTAGGTGCAAGCCATGCCGAGGCGCTGGCCATTTCGACAGCTGGACACAACACTGACCTTGCGCAGAGGTTGAAGGAACTTGGTGAAACTCATGCCCGCGATCTTGAACACCAGCGCCAGTCAAATGAACAGGCCAAATCACAAGAGGTAGCCGCCTTAGCAGCGAGGCATACCGAGCTGGTCGAGATGTTGATGGCCGAACACGAAGCTCGCATGTCTCAGAAATTGCAAGAGGCTGCAGACAACCACGCCCGGGAATCGGAGAAGATACGCCAAGAAGGTGAATCAAACCAAGCGCGCGAACTCTCCGCGATGAGCACCAGTCATTCGGATGACCTAGAGAAACTTAAGAATGAGCATGAACTAGCGCGCCAGCAACAACTAGGTGAACTCAATTCAGCCCATGCGGCATCTCTGACGTCCCTTGGTGCGGAACACCAATCGGCGCTAGAACAGGCTCTGGAGGCTCTCAAGGCGGAGCATGCCCAAACTCTCGAATCTCTCAAGAGAGACGGAGATCGTGGTCAGTCGGAAGCGCTTACTGCCTTAGGTCTTGAGCATGCCAAGGAGCTGGAACGACTGAAACATGAAAGCGATGCCACACTTGCACGCGAGCTTGATAACCTAGCTGCTCAACATGGAAATGATCTGAGAGCACGGGCACAGGATAGCGATGCTGCTCTTGCTCGCGAGATTGAGTCTATCAAGGCCCAACATGCACGCGATATGGATTCCCACATGCGACAAAGCTCAGTCGAAAAGGAGCGACTAATTGCTAGCCATGCCGCTGAGCTCGAAGCTCTCAAGAAAAGCTTGAGAGTAGAGCGACCGGCTCTTGCCTACTCGCTGTTGAGCTCGGTTGCAACAGAACCCGTCGAGCTACAAGAGATCAAGAGTCCGAGACGAGAAGCCTTCATTATTCCACAAGATCGGGAACCATCGACGCCGCGTGGTGGGAAAAAGATGAAGAACACTGATACGCCAGTCATTGCAGAAGACGAAACCAGACAATCTCCCAGTGCCGCTGGCGAGTCCGACACCCCAGAGTCCAAGAGACCATTCAAGGAAATCACGGCGAACGCCGAGTCTCGACCACTACGAAAGCTGCAGACCGAATTATCTCACCAGAGCTCTCAGACCACGCTCACAGCCGAAAGTCTGGATCGCCTAATGAAGAATCAACGCCGCCAGTCTCAAGATTCCGTCACGATAACTACAGATCGGGGCCGGGTCGTTATCACACCGTTCGACGATGCTGCCACTGGTTCTCCTTCCACTGTTCGCATCAGACGCTCATCTACAGACAGCCAAGGAAGTGTAGCGCGCGCGAGACACCGCATCCCTGACTCTGGCATTGTCGCCGCCCCTGAGCCTGTTCCTGCACGACGACCCGGCAGCTCGGCAAGTACCCACACGGCTACGCGTGAAAGGCCACCACTGCCTGCCAACCACCGCGAAGCCATCGAAGCTGCTCGCTCGGGCTCGGCACACGGTCGGACAGGAAGCATGGGTCCACCTCTTGTTCCCGCATCAGCCTACCGCAACCCGAACTCTCGGCCTCAAACCCCAAGCAACAGACCGCCCCCATGGCCAATCACCGCAAAGGGTACCCCTACGCCCCGTGCCGGCAGGGCAACTGGAACCGCGGATGTCCAGTCCCCGACGCGGATGCCCATGCGCAGTCGACAATCTTCTATCTCTTCTTTTGCCTCGGAAATTGACTCACGGTTCAACATACGGGATGGCATGGGCTTGGAAGCGGCCGGATTCGGACCTAGCACCGATCCTCGCATGATCCAGGCCATCACTCAGACCATGATCGGCGAGTACTTATGGAAATATACTCGCAAGGCTGGACGTGGAGAGATGTCTGAGAACCGACATAGACGATACTTCTGGGTACACCCATATACTCGTACCCTCTACTGGAGTGACCGTGATCCATCTACTGCTGGACGATCAGAATTGAAAGCCAAGAGCGTGCCCATTGAAGCGGTTCGTGTGGTAGCGGATGACAACATCATGCCTCCTGGACTTCATCGGAAGAGTCTGATTGTCATATCGCCCGGTCGCACCGTTAAGTTTACTTGTACAACAGGCCAACGACACGAGACATGGTTCAACGCGCTTTCGTACCTACTCCTGCGGACAGGCAATGAGGACCAAGTCAGTGAACAAGTGGCCGGCAATTTGACACAGGAAGACGTCGACGAATTCAACCCATCCCTCAACAGGGCACCCGCCAACGGGAACCGACCGCCAGTAGCGCCCTCCCTATCCTCATACAACTCGCGAACCACGCGTAACGAGTCGCCGGCCATGGACATGTCGTCGATGAGCATCCCCACATTGACCCCGACTCATGAGAGGGGTGTTTCGCGCACCGGCAGCACCAGTACGCTGGGCAGGTTAAGCGGGTACTGGAAAACGAGCAAGTTCAGCAGCATGCGCAGCACTCGGGGTCACGCACCGTATACGGAGGCTATTCACGAAGCGAACGAAGTGCAAGATAGCGCCGAGGATCTTAGGCAGATGCTGGAGCAGCACGATCGTGATTCCAACAAACTCGAGAATGTTCGCGCTTGTTGCGATGGTACGTGGAATGGTTTTTTTTTTTTTTTTCTCACGCTCATTCCGGAGTGAAACTAACGTAACCCGTAGGAAAACATGATGTCGGCACACTGCCCCACGTCTCGAAAAGAGGACGTCTTTCGGGGCGACACTCGCATAACCAGACACATCCACATACGCACCCGGCCTCGCATTCCATGGGCAGTGTGAGGTCCACACGTGCGTAGTGTAGAAGTTATTGTGTTCTGCTTGTTTGTATTATAGCTGCTACGCTATGGCGGTATAGACGACGACCTTTTTGAAACGGACGTAAACGCAAGACGCTGCGAGGTTATAACTTTTGTAAATATTTGTTACTCCCTTTCCTTGTTACATGTCGTCGACTTTGATCGACTGTCATTCCCTCACTCACTTGCATCACTCGCGGCGCGGTCACGAAAAGCCCACTCGGGATCTATACGATGCCTACGAATTTCCTTTTGTTGTCGCGTATTTTTTTGTTTGTTGACCTGTTGGTTTTGGTGATGGCTCCATCACTTGTTAGTGTTTGGGTCCCGGGGAGCTGGTGGGATTGTTGTTGTAGTATGGTGGAAATTGCATCGTGGAGTTGTCGTCGTTATAATACATACACTACTCTTGTTTGTTTGATAAGAGAGTTGTTGGAGTCGAGGGAATTACATTAGTGCGTTGTAATTAGTGTGTTGCCTTTACTGAACCTGAGACTGCTGTGTTGTACATACCGGATGGTAGATTGTTGAGTAGGAATAGCAGAGTTGTGCGAATTCATTGCATGAGCAGAATGCGAGCAAGTCGGGTAATCGTTGTGTTGGAAGTGCGATAAATAATTACCTATATACTTACTAGGTTTGCGTATCGATGTAAGGTGCACATAAGTGATAGGCATACTTGAAGTTAGATTCGGCCAAAAACGAGCCTTGGACGTATATTGCATATCCCTGATGATGTTGGGTTTGGCGTTGACGTGACAGTCATTGACCCCTATCACAAAACCAGCGCGTCTTCAAACTGGGGCTCTGTACTTACGAAACAAGGTAGAATGCCGGAGTTGTTCTCTTGCCCGTTTTCTTTTCTTTGATTCCCCTTCAGCCTTCAGAAAATGGAAACTGTAGAGTTAAAGTGAAATTGTCTCAGTTGGTTCCACTCTTCATGACCGTGCTACCGTTTGCCGCCATGGGAGATTCGATCTTGGTACCTTACGTAGAAGATTAATTTGACATTCAGTTGAGCAGCTTAAATGGCATTAAGTAATGGGAGAGAGCGGGGCCATTTATCAGTCTACGTTCTATCGGGTTTCTCTTCAGGCATTAACGCAGGGCTTAGCATGGTTGGAAACGGCCATATGTGAACTTTCTAAGTTTTGTATTGGGCATTCCAAGTATCCGACGACGGTCGAACGCCTCACGCCGTAGCGCACAATGCCGCCGCGTTGTGTCTGACTAACAGAGACAAACAGCTTGTATCCAAGTCCGTCAACTCATCATAGAGTTCCAAGCGGATGCTAGCTGGTAGCTGACTTATAAAATGATAGAAAAATGTACAGTTTCAATATTGGGTATAAAAAATCCAGACGGACGTAGCCGATCGCGCGGTCTTTTCGCCTTCTTTGCCATCTTCCCTCGTCGCGCATGAATGTTCCCTCATGCTCTCATCATATCGCTCTCCTCCGGGTGTTACCGAGTTTATAGTAATAACGCTGCAGCGCCTAGGAAGACGGGCAGGTAGCCCATCCAGGCCCACGTCGATGGGGAGGAGAGCATCCTCGTTGCTGCGCTTGTGACATTGTTGGCGGTGCTTTCGGCGGCCGTCGTGGTGATGGTGTAGATCTGCGCGAATCCGATGTCGGAGCTGTTGTAGCAGTTCGACGAGTTGACTTCGGGGATGCGCGAGTCGCCTGGTGGCACGAAGGTGATGTCGACACACTGGAGATTGTGTTAGAACCATACTTTTTTCACGCGCGATCTTGTTTCATTGTTGAGGGGAATGGAGAAGAGTATAAACATACTGAGAACAAAGCAGCACCATGTTGAGCGATCTCAACGACCTGGATTGTCGCATTGTCGCCCTCGTTCATGGTGAAGTTGGTCGGAAGCGGCACCTGGGGAAAGCAGACGGTGCCTGGGAAGGGGCCATTCGAGGGTCCTTGAAGCTGAACTGGAGCCATCATGGGATTCGACATGTTCAACGGACCACCGTCAGGCCCCCCGGTGCCGACGCCCAAGTTGATGTATACGAATGCCGTGGAGTGTCCCTGGAACCAACCCGGCTGGAAAGCGACTGCACCGCCCGTCGTGGGCCAGTATGTTCGGTTCTTGGTCAATGGGATACCGCCGCCTGTGAGGTATTAGCTCTCTGTAGATGATCGGGTTTCACCAAGCTGGCTTCGCAAGTTGATCGATTGACTTACAGGGATAATTCCATTGCATGCCGTATGGCCAGTCGTCGTTTGTGTGCAAGTTGTTACCTCGCCATCCTGGATATGTGATGATTGTGTGTGCTGTCGCGAGTGTGGCGGCCGAGACGGCTAATATTATTGAAGAGAACATTGTGTCTGGATGTGTGGTCGCTGATGCGCGAATGGTGAATTATCGGATGAGTATAACGAATTTTAGGCGTTAGGCTCTTGCTCTATTACTTAGACACCGTCTTCCAACGATGCGATCGTGAAATATGGATTATTCCGGGTAAATCCAACGCGGCGTCCTTTGCCCACTGCTCGATTTGGCCCCCAATATGTAAATGGAAGAGCTTGGAGTATAGTTCTTGAGAGAGTATGGAGGTGGATCACAGCTATGCAGACGGCCTGCGTTCAATAGCTTCACTGTGGCGGTGAGAATGATTAAGGGACTAGTGAGGTTATCGCGGTCGGCAAGATGGTCTTCGGCAGGAGAGTATAGGAGACGGAAAAGTCAGGGAGGACGAGTAGGCTGGCGGCAGCGGGTAGATATTGCGATTCTGAACGGGAGCACAATACCCAACCAAATGTAACGCAGAGCCAAGCTGCCTCGCCTGCTTCTCATCTCACCATAGTAGAGGTCGTATTCTGGCGCTCCAAGCAAGTCAATACCACCCCGCCCCCGAGCAGTCAGGGGTCCCTCTCTGGTCTATCTCCATCTGGGCGGCATTAGGAGCCATGTTGACCAGTGAGAGTGGCTGGGCGGTGTGCAACGACGTGCAGCGAGCTTCTCTTGGACCCGGATAGCCCATGCTCTGCCCATGCAGCGTCTTCGCAGAGAGGCAGGCAAGGGCCAATGGGAGGCTGGCGGCGAGACTGGGCGAGCCGCTGAGGTCGAGGGCTAGCAGGTGTGATTTGTCGGCGCGTAGCCAATTGCGCATCGTCGAGCGTCGACTCGGATGTGTGGCCGGGGTGCCTCAGAGGCGGATCTAGGCGGACGGGTGGGAAGCAAGGGCAGAGCAAGGGCTTTCAAAGGCGGGCCAAGCATCACGCTCGTCAAGGGTCGTGCAGCATCTGACCAGTCAAGTGTCACGAAGCAGGACAATAAGCGCCGGGCCCTCCAAGCCATCCCACTCGGGAAGTCGATTTGGTGCCACTCCCGCCAAGGGGATGGGTAATAATCCATATCGACAAGCGTCGCGACTGTCGAGCACATGCAGAGACAGACTCGCAGCATCGTGAGAGTGAGCGGCTATTTTTAGGAATTTGAGGAATTTGCCTCGTCGGTCTGGCGAGTTCTGGTTCAGCCTTCAGCAACTGCAAGACATAAATCTCACGATGTGCCGGCTCTTAGAATCACGATGACTTTGCGTGATGTGTGTCCTCGCGTCGTCATCATTCAATCTGCCCCAGCCATTCAGCTTGAAGAAATCCAATGCCTTCTTTGAGCATCGGTGGTACAGGCGAAATAGAGGCCTTTGGAGTTGGCTACAATCACAGTGACAGCTTATCACCTGTGAGCCGTCCGGAGCCGACTAGGTACGTTGCGAATCAAATGGCACCGTAAAGACTGTGCCCGATGAGGGTTATGTGCCCAGAATCATTCGTCAGACTCTGTAATTCTACCTTGTCGTAGATTGGATGCAGTTTAATTGAATTGACGGATGATAATGAGTCCAAGACTGGACCACGTAATCCATACTATTGGGGAGTACATTGTCGAAGCCTAGTATTACTCGATCGTGAATCCGGGACTCTAAGAAACACGGATGGAAGAAGCCATCGTGGAGAGTTGCGCATTTGCCATGTACATTCCTTGAGGTCGGTTGCAGTTTGGAGATCTGGTCAGCGACTCTGATGAGAAAAGCCTCGAATAGCGCCGCTCTGTGTGAATGCGTCTTTGGTAAGCCGGCAGCGATGGAGTATCCATGATATCGCTTCAAGCGGCATCACTAGATTCATCAGTATCATTTCTCCTTATGAGTAACCATACTAAAGATTATGCGGATTGAGGGCGCGCGACATGGAGCGCATCGGCGTCTTATCTCAGCACGTATCGTAGGTATTCAGCCCCACAGACAGGGCACTGATCAGATCTTAGGTAGGTACTACTACTAATTCCAGTCCACCAAAACGATTCACCTACCTGACCGTATTTTTTGAGGTTCGCATTTCAAGTTCACCTGGCGGCCGCTAAACACGCGAAAAGCCTTGACGTTGAACGGAAGTCCCTTTCGCAATCTACAACTACGCATGCCGCATACAGCAAGGGATAACGCCACGGCGCCGTTTGTGGGATTGTTCAGCTCCGCCATGTCGGTCACCCTGCAAGATCAGCCCCCTGAGGCCCAGGACGAATGGGTGAGAGTCCGACGACGAAAAGGACGGGGCAAAACAGCGCAGCATCGACCTGAGCCCAGCAAGGAGTCGTCTGCACCAGAGCCCAGCATATCGCATCTGACATTGGAGCAAGTCAAAAAGGACTACGAGCACTTCGCTGGCCAGTGGACATCATCTCCTGCTTCTCATCGCCTTCGGGATGCTCTATCAAAGAAGAAGTATAACGTCAGGATCGACAAGGCTATATGCTTCGGAATCGGGACGTTTGACCCAGCAGATGCTTCGTGGGACATCAAGCGCAAGGCCCATGTGCAGCTTGCCGCTTTTCTTCTGATTGTTGAGCATGTGCAGCTCTCCTTGAACGAACCCATCACTTGCTACTTTCAAGATCCTATTTTCAATTCGGTAGACAAGGATTTCATCGACAGTCTCGGTCACAAGGTTGTCGCGTCTCCCCAAGGCTTCCACCTCGTCGACGAATCCTCTTTGGTGTTTGGAGTGCACCTATACAGAGAGATATATTCGCAAGTCATCGCAAAGCACACGCCCGCCATGTTCGTTGGCACGCCATATCGTGTGTGGGAAGAGTACGTTCAACTCTGATTCTGTCAAGCCCGTCTATTCAAGTACTAATTCGACCAGCTTCCACGGTGCCGATAACCTAAATTGGGATCGAATGAAACATCTCGACAAGCAATGCTCACATATCAACTTCCCAGAGAATCCTTCTGAGACGACATTCTCGAGCACTGCAATTCACTGGGTCGACAAAGACAACAACTGATGAACTGATGGAAATTGAGCGTTTGCTCATACCCAGCAGCGGCTTGGAGAAATTGAAGCCTCGAGACCAATAGTCCAGCGCCACATGCATTCGGTATAGTGCCAGAGCTACCGAGCACAAAGGCGAAACCGAAAGCAATTGCGGACAAAGAAGCCACATTACAGAGACTCAGAGTCTGACACAAAGCGCTTTGTAATCGCGCTCGATAAACTCCATGCAGCATTAACGATGCCATAACTCTATTGGAAGTTGGATCTGAATGCATCAAATCGAGGGCTTGGGAAGAAAAAGCGATCTGCTAATGACATATTCCGGTCCTCCAAGCAGACAACTTCTCGACTACCATCGGTTTCCCCAATTAATCCACAAACGTCACTAACAAGAGCCGACCGACTTGGTCTGGCATCTCATCCGTCGGGATGAATGAATACGGGATTCAGGTCTCGAACGCTCATAATCTCTGCTCGGAATCATGTCCTGTCGAGCATCTCGACCTTCTGCACAGAAAGCAGCTTAAGAGATCGAGGCTAGGGTTCCCAGACCTCTCAGGGTTGCACCATCTGAACTATACTCGGAATAGCTGGCTCAACCGCACGGCTGTCGGCTATGCATTACAGGGCTACTATGAAGGCCTTCCTCCAGAAGTTCAGGACATGATTGATGTTCAGGCCCCTAACATATCAGAAATCTTCGCCGGTGGTAGCAGAGGTGCAGACGCTCTGGAACACATTCTGATGGGCACGGAGCGCCCGTACACGCTTGTCGGCTCAGTCAAGACCAAGGAATGGAGTATTTGGCCCATAAATGTCCATCTGGGTCACTGGGTGCTGGTGGTTCTCCGCAAGGAGCAGCGTCGCAATCCCAAGGAACATAAGATGGAATGGTCGCAGATTGTCCAGATGGCCATCATCGATCCTGCACGGAACCATAGTTATCATCGAACAGTCGAGTCCCAGCTGCGGCGGCTACTAGAAAAAGGCGTTGGCTGCGGATTCGCAAACGGTTACGAGAGAAAAGTGTGGACGCCCTTCCAGCACGACAAAACATCTTGCGGACCACGAGCCTATCAGGCTGGGAAAACGATCATGAACTTCATCCAAGAACTTCACGAGAAAGGCATTGGCTACCACGAGTGTATTTGGTCTGATCACAGCGGCTGGTTTAACGAAGATTTCATACGGAGCGAGATGATGGGACGCAACGCTTGGCGCATCGTGAAAGACTACAAGTACCAAGCCCGCATCGGAGTCGAGATAGTGCATCGCGTCAAGCCTCCTGGATCGAAGGATAGCGATAAGCAATGGGTCAACGCGGCCACGGTCATGAGACCGACCAACAAAACCGGCCTGAAGCCAGAGCAACGACCCATGGACAAGGAAGACCCGGGAACAGCAGACTTCTACATGGAGCCTAACCGGCATCGTGTCCAGGCGCGGCCGCAAGTGCAGGAAATCATCCAAGTCGAAGAGGAGGATCCATCACGGCCAGAAATCAAGTATCCCATTTGGCCGCTGGGCGAATGGAACGTCAACTTCCCTTTTGAAACGCCACGAAACGAGTCAAGAGACCGGCCAATGGGTATCAATAAGCATACGGGTGCACCGCTCGATACTGTTGAAATCCCCATTGCGAAAAGAGCTAAGCTTTCATAAGATGTTTTTCTTGCAGCCCTTCTTTCGGACTGGATGGAGGTTGCCAATAGGTAGCGAGGAGCTGTGACACTGAAAGTCATAGGAGTTGGATCTGCTGCACGTATTGCCTCGGTCAGTACCATATATATTTAGCAATCAACCAGATTCGGAGAATATCATAAGCTTTGACTTCGAATTATCACGGGTTGATGTATGATCAGTCTACATCCGTACTTGGTAGACGAAGCTATTATCAATTAAGACGAACAGCTAGTTTATATGGGCCTACACATATATGAATACCTGCCAGGCCATCGTGAGAGAATGACCAGAGCGAATCTTACTGCTATCTCACTAAACTCGTTCAGTCCATTGTATTTGCGTAACCGAATGTTGAAAAACAAGACGACCTGACACTCCTACCTGGATTACAAAGGTGCATGCCTCGAATGTCACAATAACCTGCACGATCGCAATGAACAGCTCCCAAAACAGAACTCACGTACTGGGTACAGATAACAAATGACGAGTTAACTTCGATGGTAATAAGGCTTCTGTTGTTGACTCCCAGTCGCTCGTTTCTTAGTGGCTGTTGTGACCTTTGTTGATTTCCTTTGTTGTACGAACTCGGGTACTCGAGGTCGCATTGATGTTTTCGTCTTGAGACACTTTCATTATTGGAGATGGGTTGTCGACAAAGGGCTCATATAGCTGATGAAATCACGTCGTTAGTTAGTGGCACAATGACTGGTACTCGAACGCTGTTGATTGCCCGTCAAAGGTCGTTGTTGACCTCCACCGTTGCTCTTTAGGTATTCTTAAGGCCGCCAAAGGGGCGAGTATCTGACTGCTCTACACAGAGGTTAGGATCGATCAACTTCAGGGTTTGATTGCAGGAACAATAAAACAATAATACTAGGTAAGTTGGAATCCACGAAACCGATTCCAAAATGTCTCTGATGTGCGGATCGATTAGAGAGCCCATCCTCATTGAAGAAGAGTCTACCCAAGTTCCCGCAATTGAAGACGAAATGGCTCCCGCGAAAGCCAACAAGGAGAAGGAAAAGAAACCCAAGAAGGAGAAAGCCCCTCCCAAGGAGAAGAAACCGAAAGAGCCGAAGCCCCCCAAGGAGGCCAAGACTAAGGAGGCCGGAAAAGTCGCACGGGTCAATGCCGCGAGAGGCCTGCCCACAAAGGCTGCTCGTCTCGTCAGCTCCAACTATGCGACATTTGGCTGGCACAAACCTCTCAGCGATGGGGCTCGTAAAATCGCTAAGGATATCGGCTCCGAGGTAAACGCAATGTATCTCCTGCAAATGAAACGGGATGATGCGGTTGGGGCCTTGTCGATGCGCAACGCAGTCTTCTATGAGCATAAACAGCTAGCTGATCAAAACCTCGTCTCTACGCCTGCCATCGACCACGTCGATTTATTTGCCGAGGATGAGGAGAAGATGAAGGAGGTGATGGACATTATTAGAATCAAGCGGCCAGCTACCGGCGAAAATGAGCTGCATATGCACTACTTTTTTGAGGGTATGAGGGAGCGCGAGTTCTTGTTGTGGCCGATATTGATCAACAACGTTTGGATTACTTTCTTTGCGAGACTCGAAGCTTGCGGGCCGCTCTATAGGGAGGTCACCGACTTTACGCTTGTCGATCCTTGGGCAGAAGGCCGTGAGGAGCGACGCAAGTTCGTCTTGGATCGCCTTGCCATCGTTCTCCGCGAGGCAAAGATCAGGATGAATCTTGACGTCGCTAGGCCCTTCCACGTGGCAGGTGTTGAGTCTAGATGGCAAACTGGTTATGTCGCGTGGGAAGTATCGCGGGAGTTCATGCGACGGCTCTCGAAGCTGCTGTGGCACCGAGACCAAGATCCCGATGAGACTGGTGACGATTTCCTATGGAATGACCTGCAGACACTATACAACTATGACTCTTATCGAGAGAGTTTGATGATGGCGTGTGCGCTACAGTGCATCCGGAAATCTAACTACACCTGCCGCGTTGGCATTGAGGCGCCGAGTGAAGATTGTAACTATTGGCCTGATCGACTCCGACCACTGAAGGAGGACGTGCCGGATGAGAAATGGCATACTTGGGAAGCGGATGCAGTACACAGAGTCACACTCGAGGGAAGCTCGACTCCTTCACGGGATTCTGTTCCTGCAACGCCTGTCGAGTCCCGTCCTGTCTCGCCAGCTCCGTCACAAGACGGCAAGCAGCTCAATGTCACGGAATGGGACGAGGTGAGGAATACCGTGAGGAATGACGACCATGTGCCCTCTCGAACTGAGTATACCAGAATGGAGGTTGATTATCCCGGGACACAGGCTGCGCAGGATACGGAAACAGAGCCGGACTCTCCGGGCGAGGTGATCGATGAAGAAGTCGACGAACTAATTGGCGAAGCAATTGACGAACCAACTAGGGAAACACAAGCAGCGCCGGTTCCCGACATGGGAGGCCCGGCACTTGAGGTTGACTTCCAGATCACCACTCCCAGCTTCAACGACAGCGCCGACAGTGCACAAATACCCGGCCTCCACCACCTCCGCCGATCTGTCTCTCCATCGCCTCCTAGCCATGAGCCTAGTGAGATACAGACAGAGGAAAGACCCGCCAACCTCCTAGCCGTGCCTCGCAGCCCTCTCGTGGGTGTGACGCCGAGATACGGGCTCTCACCATACGTGACGTCCGGTGAACAATCCGAGGTCGAGGACGACGCTGCCGAGGCAGAAGGACGCTCTACAATCACACCTGCCCAGGCCATTGCTCAGTCGGCGATGGAACATTTGTGGCGGAAAGAGTTAGGCGGGGAAAAGCGAGAGCGCGAAGAATACTCTGATGAGAATGCGGGACCGTCGCCGAAGCGTGCTCGAGTTGAGGAGGATGAGGGTGAAGATTAAATGGTGGCTGAGGGGGGTATAGGTTCGAATTCAACATATGTATCTAGTGATTAGTCTCATCAGCCAGTAGTTCTAGGTGATGTATATACCGCAGTCTGGAAGAATCTAAGTTTAGCGAAAGGAGATGAAGACTGAAACGAGTCAGAGACTATGTCTGCAATCTGCACCATCGAGAGAACCTCAAGCATACAATGTGCTTGTGTACGCTGCAAACATATACGATAGCCGAATATCTCCAAATTAATCATGATGACTTTATGGTGAACCCTCAATGTTGATATTCTGATTGGACTGATGACTTAGACTGTGTTGGAAGAGATTCAATTAATACGCTCCGTCCGGTTGTTACGTGTAAGACTTGTCGATACCTGGTTTCGGACTATTTGAACTCCACTGCAGGTGTCCAATGGTGTTGCTCTCAGGGCTCCCGGCGAGCTGAAAAGGGCAGGCCGACAGTGGAGCTCTCTGATCCTCCCGCTTTCCTCCGCCGTCCTGATAGTCTACAACCGTCTGCGCATACCAAGAATGAAGATCTAGGTACTCTCCCGATCAGTTGTTGCTTGAATCATCAGGCAACGACGGCCCGAGAAGATGCAGGGGAAGATGGGAAGGCGCGCAAGGCTAGTGGCGCCTGCCGGGCCTCCGACGTGACGCATCCTCAGTTAGGTACAGTTTACGCCGTAGTGACTCAGCTCCGCCGCCCTCCAGCTTACACCACCAAGCCACCAAACAAGGGCGAACAAAGAAGCCCACGCTCGGGGCAACACTTCGATGTGAGCAAGCTGGAACATACTTAAAACTCGGAGCGTCAT
Organism: Xylariaceae sp. FL1019; assembly: GCA_022578705.1. Lineage (NCBI taxonomy): Eukaryota > Fungi > Ascomycota > Sordariomycetes > Xylariales > Xylariaceae > Xylariaceae sp. FL1019. Next base: position 291,768 of record MU391966.1, on the reverse strand, counting down.
CTGTTCTGATCTCCTGCTTTCTTTCTGCCTCATGGGGTTTTGGAGCCAAAGACATCTTCCGTCGTTGTCTCCAAATAACCATCGCCCACCTCCCACACATACACACATACACACCCTTTGCCTTCGCATTTCAAGTTCTCGTCGAGTTTGAGTTGAGGCCGTCGCTCCATCGAGATCTAGAGAGATACCTGACCTTCGATCGCAACGACAATCTCCGCCATGGCGAAAGACGAGATATATGCCGCCGACCTTCGCCGTCAGCGTTTGCTGATGGATATCAAGGAACTCGTCACCAAGCCTTACCCTCGCATCCAGTTGCACCCATGCGAGGATGACCTTACTGCTGCTTGTCTTGTGCTGTCCCCCGAACACTACCCAGACTTACATCTCAGCATCGAGTTCCCAGACCAATACCCAATCCGCGCGCCTCGCGTAACAATGGACAGCTGTATAAATCACCCCAATGTCTTTGGATCGTACATCTGCGCTGGCATCTTGAATACCGATGAGGAGTATACGAGCGCCTACACACTCAAAGCTATTGCCATCCAGCTCTTGAGTTTCTTTGACAGCGAATCTGTCGAGCAGCAATACGGTAACCCTGCGGTGAATCTGGCTGACTTCCAAGACGCCACCCAGAAGTACCTGAAGGATAGTTTCCAATGTCCCGATTGTGGATTCGGATCACACTCTCAACCACGTCGCCCGAAACAACCCGTTCTTCCGAACTCTTTCAACGGCAATGTCGATGATGACCCGGAGCAGTGGCCGGCTATAGGAAGCCTCGCCATCTCTTCGCCCAAGCGTGGCACAAGTGACCAAGGGACGTCCAGCCCCATCCAGCGCACTGCCGAGACCACAAACGGAGTGTTCTACATGGGTCATCTGCCCAACGAGCTTCTGTTGTTGATTCTTGAGAACTTGGATGATTTTGAGGATCTCGCTACCTTCGCCCGTGCCTGGCCTAGAGTTAGCCATCTAATTCGAGATTTCGACGTGATCCGGCAACGCGAACTTCAGTGCTTCTGTTTGAAGGAAGGATATCAATCAACTGCACTCGGAGTCGGTGTCCACGTGCACAGGGGGGATATTTCCTCGGAGTTCGACCTGATATCGAGAAAGGCCTACAGAGAACTCGACGTTCGCGCGTCTATCAACAACATGCCTTTCTATCAATGGCTCCCGCTTCCCATCTCTCGACGACATTGGAATCAGGTCACTAGCCACGCGCATGAGACCTTGTCTCATCTCGCAGACATAATGGAATTGAAGGATCCGTCCGATGAGCAGGTGCTTTACACCTTCATGAATAACATTGTGGTGCGGCTCAACCAAACCGCTGAGCAGCAGACAACCTACTCTGCGTATTCTGATGCATCGAAGAGCACCTTGCGCCACGCCTCGGAGAAGGCGATCGAGTCATATTTCCATCTCTTTCATTTACTCGTTTGCCTAGCGACGGAAAATGAAGAGATCGTGAAGCGCGCCAACGCTCTGCTACAATCGTTCATCGCCGGCAACCGATCTAAGGCAGACTGTCCGAATCTAGGCCACTTGCTCATTGCGCTCTTGATCTCCGATGTGCCGGTCGACGAGGCACTCGTCAAAGCCATCATCACCGAGGCAATTACGCGCAACGTCGTCTGGCTTCTGAGCAAAAGGGGCGCTAACATGGCTGAGCTGTCCTATCTAGAGCGAGATGAAATATCCCCTTACCGGCTCAAGAAGACTTTCGAAGGTTCTCGAACCTCATATCGCCTTCTGATGTTCTCTGAGCTGTTCCGCCGAACGGCACGTCCTTCCCACGAGAAGTCTCTGAAGCAAGTCCGGGACGAACTCTTCGATCGCCACGGCGCCCCACCACGCGATGCCGCTGGAGTGCTCGCTTCTGAGGTCCGACGCCTGCATAACATCGGCAATTTCCCCGACTTTATGCGCGAGATGGGCGTTGTGAATCTTCCGGATGCACAAAAGTTCACGGGCGTCCTGAGAAGCACGGTCAATCTGAGCATGCAGAGAGGTTACTCTGTCTGGGCCATGACGCCGCTCAAGGCGATGCAACTTCGCTACAGCAGGGACCCAAACGTGTGCCTCACGAAGGAAGAACTCTCTGGAATCAAGATCGTCAACAACTTTATGGGTACGAGTTTCTTCCCTAATGCCAAGAAGGGCACAAACGATGGCGATTCGAGTCATCGTGGCGGAAGAGGCGGTCACGATGGTGCGGGCAGGGGTAATCATCACGGCGATGGCCGGGGACGCGGTAGAGGACGTGGAGGGCGTGGCCATTGAGCATACGGTGATGGGATATTGAGGAACATATCCATACCAGAAGCTGTACTTTAGTCGGATATTTGCGGTACTCCGTAGATGATCAAGCAAATCCTTTTTGCTTCAGATACCCTAGTACGAATGATCAATACATAACTCAAAACTCACTCAATCGTGAGAAGTCTACGGCCGTCAGATCAAACTTGCAGGATATCTGTGCGACACTATCAATATTTATCTGCTGGGCCATCCGCGCACCACGACGTTGTGTCGGGACGCCATGTTAGTAGGCCCTGCGAAGCGAGACTACCTAAGCTTATATGATTACGAAATAGTTAGGTCGACTAAATGAACCTCGATAGATGCGTAAGTTTGAAAATGCGGGTCGAAGCGATATGTCGAAGACCATACCCAGATGTGTGAAGTTGTGGTGGCAAAGGAGTCAAAACAGGTACGCACGGATTTTTTTCTCACGGAGGTGAGAGTTGACTGATTGTGGAAGCTCGAGGAAGTGATCTAGACAATTATGTAAAGTGAATAATAATGGGATGAGATTCCAGCTATCAACTGGTTAGATGGGCGTATGGCTAAACAAACAGGCTCGCCAAGGGAATTGACTTTGACGCGCGAAGTTGGAACATCGTAGGGCTGGTAAGAAGCCGGCTTCATTGGAATAATGCCGGTTTAATGCCACCATATATAAAGTTGGGCATCAAACGGTTTTATGCCTAACCTTTTTAATCACCACGCTTTACCCACAATATTTAATATTAAATAAACGCGATATTCGTTAATTTTAATTAATTACGCATTTATTAATTACTTTTTTATTTTATTTAATTAATATTTTAATAACTTTTTCGTTTTTAATCCCGGCTTTATTAGCTTTATTAGCTTATTTTTATCGGCTTTTTTATTTTGCCGCATTATTATATTAAATAACTATTATTACTTTATAATTTAATAAACAAACTATAAAATAATAAATTACGTATTTATTTTATTATATTATTATATAATCGCATAATTTGTAATTATTATAATATAATTATATTAAAGTTTAATAATACGTTAAGCCGTTATTTAAAGCGTTATAAACGTTATAAAGCCGTATAAAATTAATAAATAACCGTTTTAAAAGCGTTATTTATAGCGTTAATATTTAAAGCTGTTTAACCACGGTTACGTAAAGGGATTTTTACTTAGTACGAAAGCATATTCGCTTTATATAAGCAAAAGTAAATAGGCTATATAATAGCCGAAATAAGTAATTATTACGTACGTCGGTTATAAAATAACCGACGTAAGTGATTATTACGTACGACGGGTATAAAATAGCTAGCGTAAGTAATTATTACATACGCCGGATACTCCGTATAAAAAGCATATAACCAAATAGTCCGTATAATAAAACCTGGTTTATATAAGCTTTGTACGAAGTCCTTTTCGGGACTCCTTTTTACTTCTAAATAAATACGAATAAATAAATATATAGTTATTGCTTTTTTGCTTATTAAGTACGTATATATAGCTTATTTAATACTAATTAATAGTTATATAGCGACTATAAATTAATAAAAACGGAAAAGGCAATTAATCGAAAAATAATAATACGATTTTACGCTTTTATTTTATTTCTTTTTTTATACGACTGGTTTAAGCATATCGTACGGAAAAAAATATAAAAAGATTTTTTTTTTAGTTTATTCGAAATAAAATAATAAACCGACTTATACGATAAACATCGCATAATAACTAACGACAACCTTTTTTCGTCCGATAATTTAAACAAAGCCTAAGCTTTATTTAATTTGTTAGTAAAATAAGCCGAAATAGCTTCGTACTGTAAAATTAAAAAAAATACCGTTAAAAAATATATCGTACTAAAAAAATAAAAAAACGAAAACAATTTTAAACTATCCGATAATTTATCGAACGAGTTTTTAATAACGTATATAATTTATTACGTACTTTTATATAATAAAACTAAAACACTAAATAAACATTTAATTTTTAGTTTCCGAAAAAACTTCGAGGACTAAACGGCAATATATTTTAATAAAATACTACGTAAAATTAAGCAAATAATATAAACGCTATTAATAAACCGAAAAATATAATTCGAAAATAATAAAATAAACGAAAAGTTTACTAACTTTATATAAAAAAAAAGCCATATAAAAGGTACGACGCCCTTAACACTAAATACAATATAGCTAACATTAAAAATAACGCAACTAACCTTTAATACGATATAACTATCTAAAATAATGCAACTAATACCTAATATAACATAACTAATATTTAATACGACGTAACTAATATTTAATATAACGTAATAAATATTTAATATAACGCAACTAATATCTAATATAATATATTTAATATTTTATACGACGTAACCTTATTTCTAAACAGCTTTGCCCGAATTAGCTTCGTTTAAACTAGCTTATTAACGACTTAATAAAAAAGGTTTTATTTTTACGTAACCTAAAAAAATAAAAAAAATAAAAAAAAGCACGGCTAAAATACTAAAACGAAAAATATAAAAACGGACGACCGTATAACCTCTTTTAAAGCAATAAGCACAAAAAACATCTTTCGTATAACCATTATTTATATAACCCGCTTTTAAATAATATAAAATATATAAAACACTTTTTATATTTTTAAAACAAAATAAAATATATAAAATACCGTTTGTATTTTTAAAACAATAAAAAATGTATAATACGGCATATTAATTTATAAAATAAAAACAATTATAAAAACAAACTTTAACCTAAACTAAACAAAACTTTATCGTATTAAAATATTAAATAAAAAACAGTATAATCGATTTACGTAAGTTTATAGCTTTTTAAAAATCGTAAAAAACTTTTTTAAACTTTATTAAACTACTATATAATTTATTATCGGATAAAATATAGCAGTTTATATAACTATGCCGTATTTTAAAAATTACCGAAAATTATTACTATATAATATTTCCCTAAATCTTTTTAAGCCTTACTAAATCGTATTTTAATACTAATATTAACCCGAAAGCGATATAAAAGAAAATATATAAAGCGCTAAATCGTTATTTTAATATAAAAATAAACTATTTTTAGTATTAAAACAAATAAACTTTAATAAATTTTTAACATATCGTATAAAATAATTTAATATTAACGAAATAAAAAGTATTAAAAAAGCTTTTTAAAACCCTTTATATAATATAATACGCTTTTAGTTTAAATTACTAAAAAAAAAGCTAACTTTATTTAGCTATTACATAAATATATATTAAAATACCCGAACTTAAACAGGCTTTAATTAATACTAAAAACACGTATAAAAGCCTATTTTTAAATTTCCGTACCGTAATGTAAATTTCGATATAACGAAAAAAAAAAACATAATTCGTATAAAACAAAAAACCTACTAAAACGTATTATAACAATAAATAGTATAATAATAATTATACGTAAAAAAAATAATACGGCAAAAGGTTATTTTATAATCGTTTTTATTACAGTTTATATAACTTTTATAATTAAAAATATTAACGTTTTTTTAATCGTACGAATAAAAAATATTTCGTATGCCTTAAAACGGGCTATTAGTTTATAAAATATTCTAAAAAAAAGATTACTTGCATAAAACAATATCTCGTTAAACACGTCTTTATTCCGGATAAAAAAATCGACGCTTATATAATAAACTTCGAAAAATACTTTAAAATAAAAAACGAAAACAACTAGCCGTACGACGAAAAAAAAAAAAGATCTCCGAAAAACAAAAAACTAAAATATCGCATTATATAATAAACTAATTATATATATACCGAATAACTTAAAAAAATATCCTACGACTTAATAATCTTTCGTACGATAATATAAAACCGTATAATATATTTGTTTTTATATTAAACAACTTATATAAAAATATTTATTAAAGCATTTTTTAAAATATAAAAGCCGTAAATATATTAACTATCGGCAAAGCCTAAATACTAGTTTACGTATAAAAGTTTTTAAATACGGAAATCGATTAAACTCTTAAAAAAACTTTCGTATAATTTAAAAAAACTAAAAGTATATTTTTAATCGGAAAAATTAAAATCGAAATACTAATTAGCTTAATCCGCTTTTATATTTTTAACGCTTTTACGCCTTTTTTATTTTCGTTATACGATATAAATCGGTAAAAAGCGTATTATAATAATTTAATAAACAAAATCGTATAAAACGGCAAATCGTACGATATAGTTAAAAAATAAAGTTATAAATTCTTTTATTTCGGTCGCGTAAAATAAGCCTTATACTTTACGGAAATAAAACTATAACGAATATATAAAAAAACAAGCTATTAACGTATAAAACGACTTTATAATTTATTTAAAAAAGCTAATTATAATACCCCTTTAAATATATTTAAAAAAATTAAACAGGTTTATTATTATTGCTAATTATATATAACGGCATTTTAAAGGTTTAAATTTTTAATTAAAAACGATTTATTATTTAATTATAAAATTATTATCGACGTTATATATATTAACGGCAAGCCTATATTATACGTAATCGACGTAAAAACGGGATTTTAAACGGCTACATTTTTAAAATTTTTTTTATATAAAATACCTAAAATGCCCTATATAGGTACTAGATCTATATATATTAAAGACTATTAAATATAATTATATATAATACCGGTACGAATTTTTCGTTTAAAGAATTTTAAAATAACGTACGATTAATAAAATCTTTATATAAAAAAATTCTAATTAAAGCCTATTAAAATATTAAAAAAATTAAACAAATATATAAACTATTTTATTATACTTTCGATATATTATATAAAAAACTTTTTAATATAACGGATAATTATATAATTTTATAAATTGTAATAAAGGCTTTAAATAATACGGCTAATTTAAGCGGCTTTATATTTATTTTATTAGTTTTTAGAGCTTATCTTTAGATTGTAACAGATTTTCCCCTTTTTTTAAATATCGTATAAAAAACAAAAGCAATTTAAAAAGTTACGAAAGTAATTTAAAAAGTACGTACGAAAATAAACGTTAATCGTATAATAAATATAAAAAACGATTTGTCGTACAACGTTTTATAGCTTTTTTTGCAATTAAAAATACTTATATAGCGTAAAAAAAATGGCTAAAAAAGTCCATTTAAAATCGTAACAATTAAAAAATAAAACGTAATTTTAAAAAACGGTTAAAAATTCCGTTATATATAAATTAAACCGTATTATCGATTATTATACGAAAATATCGAAATTAAAACATTTATTATATAATAAAACTTTATACTAAAAAACTTATTGCTTTAAAAGCCATAACGGGCTTTTAATTAACTAAAACGTAAACGAAAACGTTTAAAAAAGCACCCTATTATACGAATATTTATAACCGATAAAAAAAAATCGGACTTCGTTTTTATAATATAATTTCGTTAAAAAGGAAAAATTAATACATTTGGTAAACTATTCGAAAAATCGGATATAAAAAAGATTAATAACTTATTAATTTAAAGCGTATTTATTATTATATAGTATTTGGATAATATATTAAAAACTTTTTAAATTTTCGATATACGCTTTATACGAAAAATTAAAAATAAAACGACCGTTTTATATAAAAAATCTAAAATAATCGTATAAAAGTACGGAAATAATAAAAAAAAAACACTTTTTATTTAGTCCCCGATTATTTAACGGAATAACTAACGCTTTATATTAGCTTTTAGCTTTACGTTAATTAAATTATATAAAGCTAAAAGAAAATTAAAAAATATTATATAAACGTATATATAAGTAATAAACGAATTAATTCGAGTTATTTACGTACGATTTCCGAAAAAAATTCGGAACAAATATTTAACAAATATTTTATTATATATTATATAACTTTTATATAGTTTAGCCAAATTAGGCCTATATTAATATAAAACGTACTATATACATTATTGCAAAAAGCTTAAAATACGTATTTCGATATATAACCCGTATTTGTTTTTAACCGAAAAAAAACCCGACGGTTTCGGTATTACGGCGTTTTAAATAAACGATATATTTAATTTTATAATACCCGAATTTTCGAAATTAAAAAAACAAAAACTAAAAAACGTAAAGTTTTATATAAAGCCGAAAACTACGTTCGTATAAAGCACCCCGATCGAATTTAACGGCGGTTAGATTTCGCTAAACGGTAAAAATATCCTTTTTATATAAAAAAGCTAAATATCGCAACTATTAAAAATTAATCCTATTGCTTATACGGTACCGTAAAACTATATAGCGTAACGCGTAAAAAAAGCATATATCGCGTTAATTTGCTAACCCGAAATTACGTACGATCTTTTCGTCGTAATATAAATTAAAAAGCTTAAAAGCGAGCATATTAAAGCTTTAAACGTATAAATACGATAATAAATAAAAAATCCATTACCCGATTTACGTTTTATTTTACTTAATTTTATATATACGAAATTGTTTATTTTTATCGATAAATTATTTATAAATAATACCGACCTTTTTTTATAGCTCGGCTTTTTAATTATATTAGTTAAAAAAACTTATACGAATAATAGTTTCGAAATTTGCGGCAATATCGTATATTAGAATTTTTTTAAATATAAAAAAGTTATAAAAAATATATTCGCAAATAAATTATACGGTATAATAACCGGCTTTAATTATATTATTGCTTTTAATACAATATTGTAATAAATTATTCGTACGCTTTAATTAAACCAAATTCTAATAGTTATTTATTCCGATTTGCGTTTATTATATAAATATTTTATAAAACTAAAAATAACTACCGAAAAAAAACTAATAATCGACGTAATATTATTACGCAAAGCGTATAAAAATCGCGAAATTTCGGAAATATAATAAATTAATAATAAAAACAATTTATTAAACGTATTTACAAAAAAAAACCCTAATTAAACGCTCGTATAATTAGTTATAACTAATCGATTTATTATATAAATTAAAGCATTCGTTAACCGGTTAGATTAATAAAAATAAAATTTGCTTATACGAATATTTTTCTTTACGTATTTTTTTTTATATAATACTATAACACTTATTAATTCTTTAACACTTATTAACAAACACTTATTAATTTTTTCTTTTATTTTTAAATTATATAAAAAATTACCTTATTATATAAAAAGATATAACACTATATTTTATATTACGTATTTAATAAAAATAAAAACAAACAAAAATTTAATTTATAATAACGATATTACGTACGAACAAAAAAAAAACATCGCACTAAAATAAAATCATCGCACTATCTACCCCGAACCAACTACCCCGATACTAACTACTTTAAATACAATAAAAGCAATAAACAATATATAAATAATAAATACAGTTTACGTACGAACTATTAAAAAAACCCGGCATATAAACGCATTATTTATATAGAATACCGGTATAATAATTAATATTAGCGGCATTATTAATATAACGTTAATAAACATTATAAAGGCCGGCAGTAAAAACAATATTACAAAATTAAACCATTATACCGTAAAAATACAAATCGCAACGTAATATACGTACGTAAAAGTTCTATAAATTAACGTTATTAAAGCCGTATAAAATATTAATATTTTATAACGGCATAACCGTTAAACGACGCTTTTAATCTTATTTATATAAATTAATAAAAATAAAAATATAAGCTCGTACGATTACGTATATTAATACTTATATTTTGTATAAAACTACGACCGACGTTTATAAAATAATGCTACGTTATAATATTACCGAAATTAAAAACGCCGGTAATTTAGTACATTTAAAAGCTTATAACAATAATTTAATAAGGCCTATAGTAATTACAAAAAATTACCTAAATACTATTTACGGTAGGATTTTAAGGGTTAAGCTATTATATAAAAAAACCCCCGAAAATAACAGCAAAACTTTTAACGAAAAAAATAAAAAACTAAACCGTAATAAAAGCAAAATTATTCGGGGCAAAAAGGCTAAAGCCTGCGTTAAATAAAGCAGCTATTTCAAATAAAATAGTAAAAAATAAAAATAAAAAAAAGGAATAATTAATCGTACGTATAAATAAAAAATAAAATAATAACGTACGGAAAAAAAAAAAAATCAAGTTTATCGTATAAAAAGCTATAACTTTATATAAAATAGCCTTTATACGAAAATTTACAATAATTTACGATTTTAACTTATTAAAGCATTTTACTATTTTATACGTACTATATAATAACCGATTTTGCTAATTATAAAATCGTATAATAAATAGCATTACAGCTAACAATTTAAAAGCAAAAGCTATTATACAGATTAATTTATTAATTTTTAACTATTATATAATAGATTTTTCTACTACCTACGTTATCCTATTAAATATATAAAACAAAAACAGTTATTTAGTTACTTTTTAATTTATCGTATAAACGATCGATAAATTCCTTATCCCTTTAATTACGGTATAAACAATAATATATTTTAGTTTAACGTTAAAGCGAATAGGCCGTACACTAACGGTTATTTAGCGATAACAAAATAAGTAATATTTATATAAAGCATTAAAAAATAGCCACTCCGCGTAACTTATTTATAAAAAAAAAGTTGCTAATATTTAACTATAGTTACGTAAAAAGATTTTTACTCGGTACGAAAACATATTCGCTTTATACGAATAAAAGCAAATAAGCTATATAATAGTTAAAATAAGTAATTATTACGTACGTCGGTTATAGGATAACTAACGTAAATAATTATTACATACGATAAATATAAAATAGCCGGCATAAATAATTATTACGTACGCTAAATACTCCGTACAAAAAGCATATAATTAAATAGTCCGTATAATAAAACCTAGTCTATATAAACTTCGTACGGAATCCTTTTCGGGACTCCCTTTTACTTCTAAATAAACACAAATAAATAAATATACAGTTATTGCTTTTCTGCCTACTAAATGCGCACACACAGCCTATTTAACAAAAGCAAACCTTTATTATTGTTATTTAATAAAGTAAAAAATAATTATTAACCGTGTTTTTACTTTTATTACTATTATTAAAAGTTTAAAATATTTAATTTAAAAGCTTTTAAAAATAAAAAGTATTTTAAAGCAGTTAAATATATATTATATATTATTTAAAAAGTACGTTATATTAAATCGTTATTTTTTAATTATATATAAGCAATATTAAGTTATTATTTTCGAAAAAATATAATAAACGAACGCGTTTTTAATTATTTTTAACGTTTTTAATAATAACGCCGGTAATAAAATATTAAATATATTACTTTAATTGTTTAATTGTTAGTACGTGCTATAGCACGCCAAATACGCTGGCTAGTTGGCATACGAAGCCACTGCCTACGGTGGTGGGACCATTAGCTGCGAAGCAGCTGTTGGTTATGTGATGTACCGCCTTACCAGTTTAGAGTAGATAGCTATTTGCGGAGACCGTTTTTGCGCTTTTTTATTAATTAATAATTATTAACCGCAATTTGTATTTATGTAGTAAAGTAACGTACTGTACGGTAATAAGTTGACCTAATACTGATTAGTGCTTGTTATTTTACTCGTAAGTATAGATTAGTAAGGAAGAGAGTTTGTTTCGAGTTATTTTGTGCGCCCGGTGTAGCGAACTTTTTCGAACAAATTGCTATACGTGGGACTTGTTCGCACGTTTTGAGTCCTTTGCCTTATCGGACGACTTAGATAACGTGCGACGCTAGCCATTTTACCGCGAACTGATTACGGCTTATTACTGTAGTTGCAGTATTTCGTCGGCGTTAGATTCGAGCGTTTTATTACGTAACTTAATAGCGTTTTTCGTACGTTACCGCGAACTGCTTGTCGCTAATTAGATATTAAGGTTACGTATTTTATTATTAACCTTTTAATTATATTATTTTATTTTCGTTACCGTTATATCTGTTATATTTTTTAAGCCATTTATATTAGCCGCATTTTCGTTATTAAGTACTATATAGCCTATTTAGGAGTTTTAAGAAAATTTTTAAGTTTTGGGTAATATTTTTTAAAGTTCGGCCCGCCTTACTTTGGAACATATATTTGAAAATTTTTAAAATTTCACTTTTAGGTAACCTTTTCGATAAGATATTCGGCAATCTGTAGTATTTATTTTGTAACATTTTTTTTGAAATTTTCCCCGCGACCCTTAAGGGTAGCACCCGTTAATTGAGAATTTTAAAAATAACCCTCAAAGGTAGTACCTGCTAATTGAGAATTTTAAAAACAACTTTTAAGGGTAGCACTTGTTAATTGAGAATTCTAAAAACAGCTTTTTAGGGTAGTACCCGTTCGTTGATAATTTAGAAATTAGCCGTTAAGGGTAATACGATTTAATTCTTGATAATATATAAGACTTTAAGGTTAAGTGTTTAATTTTGCGCGTTGGCGCACTATATATAGCGTTTTTAGTACGTATTTTTCGCTAGATTCGACGATTGTACGATACGTAATATCGTTAAGATGGCGCTAAATAATAACCTTGGTGAGAACTTATTAGAAGGAGCAAGTAATTTACCGTAGTCGGATGATGGACGAGGATAAGTGCTTTCGATTGACTTTCGTGTTGCCCGTCTTTTTTAAGATTTGTTTATTTTAACCGTTTACGCAGATTTTATCGACTTTAGCTTATTCGGCTGCACTACTGTCGATATTAACAGTGATTAAATCTACTTGTGTATAGCCATGATTATTCTAATATATTAATATAACTTCGATCATTTTTGTGACGATGGATTTGCTAATGAGTTCCGCTTTGACTTTTATAACTGGGATTTTAAGATGTTTAATATGCTCGGTAACTTCGTTATATTTTTTAGGAACTTCCTACGACGTAACGGCGTTTTTTTTGATTTTAGTAAGCGAAACTTTGCTGCCGCGCTTTTTAACGTAGTTATTAGGGACTAAGAGAACTTTTGGACGAAGGCAAGTATCGAGAAAGAGGCTGTAATTAAGCCTACGACTTTTGAGTTTATTTTAGGTACGATTATTTATCGATACCGCTTTATAGGGAAGTATGACGACGAACTCGAAGCCGAGAAAGCTATTGAAAGAGAAGCTAGACGGTAGTAATATACTATAGCTATTACTAGCGTGCTTTTGAAAGACTAGCATATTTTAGCCGCTGAGGGCGTCGATCCTTTATATTTTGGGGGACCAGGGGTATATCTTTTAGTAGAGACGATGTTGAGACTGAATATTGATAAGTCCGCGTTTAACCCTATGGCAGACGAGTGGTACGGCGATACGGAGACGACTTTTATTACGGGTGCGAACTTTTTTATGATAGGCCTCGGTGTTTGTGATGCTTTTACCCCGAAGGCTGGCAGTACGAACGTTACGAGTGACGGCGTAGCGCAGTTTGCGCAAAATGCGCGGTATGGATACCGTATTTTACGAAACGTTACCCGAGATGTACGAGACGCGATATATATAGGTTAGGACGTACGCAACGTTATTTACCCGGCTTTTACTACGGGTAAGATTGTTACAGCCGGTGATGGCATGTATTTTAACGGATTTTAGTTGCGTTTGCTAGATATTCCTGAAGAGTTATAGTTATTATCGTTAATTTACCTTTTTGCGTATACGTTTTAACAGAATTAAAAGGCCGCTGATGATTGCTATTAATAGATGATTGCTATATATTGGGTATTACCGCTTTTAGAGATGATCCTAGTTAGGATTAACGGTGACTTTTTTAATAAGTTTACTAAATAATGGCAGAAGTCTTTATCGTATATAGGCAATGCGTACGATATATTGGAAGATAAGGTTAAGATGATGTTGAATATCGCCTGGGTACTGGAGATATTTGTTGACTAGCTTTACGGTGTTTTCTTTAATATCCTTACGGATAAGGCTTAAATGTACTTTGTTTACAATATTAGGCCTTATTACAGTTTTAGAACGATGTATATGATGGTGGATACGTATTTTAATACTGAAGTTAATAGGAGTTATTATTTAAATGACTGGACCTCGACTTTATTTGATAAAATTTAACGTGACAACTTTGAGAAGAAGCTTATGGAAGCATTTTAATTGTTTTTCGATAAGTTATAGACATGTTAGCGCGTATTCGGCGCGTAATATATAGGCGAGGCTGTATTTAGAGATATAGTTATAAAGGCATGTCAAGATAGACCTAAATTTGCTTTCGCTTTTTAGGCACTTTTTACGGCTATTGAGGAGCTTTTTTCGCGTTTGAGATTATTATTACAGAGCGTAATTAATTTGCGAGGTTTTTAATATAATTTAGCCGCGTATTACGGCGAAGAGTTCGACGATGATTACGCCGATATTTATTATGTGGACCGTAGATATACTTTGAATATTAGAGGCCGTGGACGGGGTAATTATAACAATTACGGTAATTATAGTTACTATGGCGGTAACTCTAGTAGCTATCGTGGTCGATATTCTAACCTATTGCGAGGTAATTTTACGTTACGGAGCTATAATCGTTAGAATAACTCTTTTAACCGCTATAGCAACTGCATACGTTTTTGCTTTGTATGCCGGAAGCTTGACTGCTGCGCGTATAAGTATATTTTGGAAGAGCAAAAGCGTACTTTTAGCAAGTGGCAGATGTTTACGGAGATAGACGGGTTAATAACCTAGTACTATGCTTATTTCGATGAGGTTGAGCCTGACGACGATGATACGTTTTTTAGTGATTATTACGAACGTACTTTGGCGATTGAGGCACTTCCGGGAGACGAGGATTACGATGTTAACGTATGCGTAGTTGCGTATATGATTTCGTAGATATATAAATATTATCTAACTTGTAAAGACCCCTATAATGATGAGTCTATTTATATACCTTAGTTACATTTTATGCTTATACGTTACGGAGCTGAGTAATATTAGGGCATTATGTTTGATATAGGCGTTGCGAAGGTTTTTACTGTTGGTGAGGCCTAGGCGCGTGCTTTATTTAATATTGACTTTAGAGTAATTTTAGACCGTTTAATAAAGGGAGATGTTAAGATAAGGTTCGGAGATAACGATGTTATCGAGTTTACCGGCATTTTGAGAGTCTTTACCGTTTTTGGAGATGTTGATTTTTATATTATGCTTTTAGAAACTTTATTCTTTTTGTTTTTGAAAGACATGGACCGATTCGGTGTTTATCTCGATAATATACGCGATTTGTTATAATATAAGGACGGTAACTTTATCGTTGAAGTCGTTAGGAAATGGGGCTATTCATGGTTTTACCTAGATAAGGCTGAGGAGATATTTATTAATATGATCGAGGACGAATTGCGAAGTTTTTATTACCGTTTTGGTTATTTTTACGCCGTGAGATTATACTGTTTGCTGATTGCAGTAGGCTATGACGACGTTGATTTTAAGGCTTTTGAGCAAATAGGCAAGATGTGTGCCGCTTGCTAACTTTATGGTATAGCGTTTAAACGTTTTAAATTTATTTTGAAAGACGATATGGATTTTAACTATGAAGTTTTCGTCGATGTTATGTATTTGGACGGTAAAGCTGTTTTTTATTTTATCGATGCCGCGATATTTTTTTAGAATGCTGCGTTTTTACTTTTTATGACTGCTAAAGATACGTGGGAGACCTTTCGGAAGGTTTGGATTGATACTTATATCGGCTTTTTAGACGTTTTTACGTATAACGTAGGAATTAATTTTGCTTTATGAGAGTTCCGTAACGAAGCCTATATTATGGGAATTATAGTTAAAGAGATACTAGTGGAAGCTTACTGGAGTATAGGCAAGCTGGAGTAAGTTTATGGACTTTTTCGACGCGCGTGGGAGATTATTAATACTGAGTTATAGACCGTTTGTAGCTTTGAGGCTATATTATAGATGGCTGTAAAAGCTGTTAATAGTACTGTTGGCCTTGACGGCTTAGTTTTTACTTTTTTAGTTTTTGGCGCTTATTTACGTATGAATTACGACTTACCGCCTATTCCTATTACGTTGTAGCGTATGAAGGCCTTTAATTTAGTTATGAAGGCATTGAGGACTATTAAGGTAATAAGGCAAATCCGTGACGCTTTTAATATACGTAACGGTTTGGACGTTACGGATATTTTAGCGTTTTTTATAGGCTATGAGGTGCGCGTTTATAGGGAAGGTGAGAAGTGGACGGGGCTTTATAAGTTGCTGAGCATCGACGGTTACGACCTGATTGTCGATGTTAACGGCTTTACGAAGTTTAGATCTACGTACGTTAAGCCTTTTTATTGTGAAGATTGGGAAGAGGAGATACTCGATATTTTTGACGACGAGCGTGTTATGTACGATTACGACTTTTACGACGACGACTTTTTGTATTTGCTTGAGCTTGCTGAGTAGATGAACCCGCTTTAGCCGCGTAACTTTTATTATATAGTTTTAAAGCGCGGCCGCGGACGTTTTAAGGGCAGTAAAAATAAGCTTAAGATTTCGAGTTTTATTAATTATTGGGAGTTTATGGATTTAGACGCTTTTATGGTTTGGGAGCGTTTTAGTGACGATATTAGAGTTATGATTACTGTTAAAGAGAAGGTAGCGATCGAGCTATTACGTCGTTATCGCGACGAGGGAATTATTACAGTATTTGGTAACCCTTTTGAGGCTAGCGACGTTTTTGAGTTGGAAGGATTATTGAAGAACGGCGTGTTATAGATTACTTTGTACGACCTTGAGGTCTACGGTGGATTTCGTATTTTTAAGTCCTGAGTTATATACGAAGTTAAAGTAGATGAGAACAATAAACTTTACGAGAAAAGCCGTTTTGTTGTTTAAGGGTATAACGATGTTGGGAAGTAAGAGATATTGATATAGTCCCTTACTATTTAGCGTGTATTTTAACGCTTGTTGAATGCGTTCGCCTTTATTTTGATGAAGGCATTCGGAGTGTAGATGGCATTTTGAGATATTACCTAGGCGTACACTTAATCTAAAGACGCTTTGATAAGGCGTATTTACGTACGCTTTTCTAAGGAGTTGGAGTCTCGGTATTTTGAAGGTTTTATTATGAGAGTCGTTAAGCCTTTGTACGGCATCGCCGAGGCAGGACTATTTTGGTGGATAACGTACTATAACTACTATACGGAGACCTTGAAGATGACGACTTTTAGGCATGACCTGTGCTTATTTATTACCGATCCTGAACGTGTTGACGGTGATGACTTCGCTATTATTAGCTTTTAGACTGATGATACGTGTTAATTGATGATATTTTTTTTTGCTTAAAAAGAGCAGGACGCTTTATGCTTTAATTTGAAGCTTAATACTATTTTTATAACTTTTTAGGCATTTAATTTTAACGGATGCTACGTTATATTCCGCGACGATGACTTTATTTACGTATAATAGAAGGGTTAGGGCAAGAAGTTATCCTTTATTACCGCTATTGATGACGACCGTTATAAGAAGTACGTTGAATAACGTGCCCGTGGCGCGTATTTGGTAAGTATTTGCTAATTTGAGGCAAGCTTCGATTTTTTCCGTGTTGTATAAACTACGGCATTTGAAGAGAGTGATTATAAGGCCTTGAACGAGCGATTATAGTGGCAGATGGATAATTTGATTTGCGGATTCGCTTACGTTGACTTTGACCTGGATGATTTGAAGATATTTATTTGCGTCGATGCGTCGTTTGCTAATAATAAAGATTTTAGCTTTTAGATGGGCTATGTTATTATTTTGGTAAACGAGTATTTAGTTATTTATTATACGTAGTATTCCGTTATTGAGTTAGTAGGTAATATTATTTATTGGTTTTCGACCAAGTGTAAGAGAGTTACGAGATTAGTTTTCGCGTTTGAAGTGTACGGAATGGTATACGGATTCGATATGGGGTATTGTATAACTGCTATTATTAATTAAATTATGAGAGCGATTAACTACGTACGTAAAGACAAGACGTATACGACGGATGTTTTTATCGTGATGTGTACCGATTTGTATTTTTTGTACGAGGCTATTATTAAGCTGGGTACCACCGCTGAGAAGCGCTTTATGATTGATATTATGGCTTTTCGAAAGTCGTACGAGAGAGGCGAGATTAACGAGGTACGATGGATTAACGGGGATGACAACTTTGCTGATGCTATGACGAAGACTACGTTTAATAGGGCATTTAAAAAGCTGGTAAATGACAATAAGATTATTATTAAAGTTGAGGGATTAGTCGAGCGAAAGAAATCGATAAAGTAATGACAACGACCGGAACCGAATATAGCATTTTTGCTGTTGACTCGGTTTTAAAGATGACTGCGGAAATGGCGTTTTTAGGGTTTATATATTTGAGATGTTATGACATTTTGTATGATGTAGGTATAGGAGTAAGGAGAATTGACAAGGATACGTTGGTGTTATTTTATGTATATATATAGGATATAGGGCAGTATAATGGTATGAAGCTATGTATTATTATATTAGGTAGTCGGCGGTAGTTTTATGTGCTAAAATAGAAAAGCTGCTAGTGTTGGTACGTGTTATAGTACGCTAAATACGTTGGCTAGTTGGTATACGAAGTTATTGCTTACGGTGGTGGGACTATCAGTTGCGAAGCAGCTGTTGGTTATGTGATGTACCGCCCTACTAGTCTAGAGTAGATAGCTATTTGCGGAGACCGTTTTTGCGTTCTCCTATTAATTAACAATTATTAACCGCAATCTGTATCTACGTAGTAAAGCAACGTACCGTACGGTAATAAGTTGACTTAACATTAATTGTAATATTTATTTTTAAAATAATATCGATTTCGAAAACGTTTTTTTAACTATTAAAAAATACGTTAAAATATTTAAAAAAAGCTTATTAAGCTTTATTAACGACGACTTTTTAGGCCTTTAAAAAATTAAAGCTTTCGTTATTAATATTTATAATATTATAAAGGCGATTTATATTGTTTTAATTAAAGATCTTAATTTTAATTACGTTTAAGGGGTTTTTTGCGATTTTTATAAGCTAAATTTACTAATTAAAAACGTATTAAAAAATAACCTTTAAAAAAGCTTTATTATTAAAGCGTTAAATATCGTTAATAGTTTTAAAGCGTTAAAGTTATAGTATATGCGCTTTTATATAGCTTAATAAAAAAAGTACGGCAAAAATAAAGCCTTTTTATTATTAATTAGTATTTAATAAAGCTTTTAATACCGCTGTTTATAGTCGTTAAAAAATAGCCGTAACGTTTTCGTTAAATTTAATATATTTTATAACGTTATAATTAACCGTATAAAAACTAACGTATTAAAATTGCTATAAAAAGTATACGATTTTATTAATAATAACGTTTTTTAAATATAAATAAACTTATTTTTAAAGCTTTTAAAGCTTTTAATTAAAACTATTACCTTTTTAAAAGCAAATAAATTATATATAGGCTATATTATTTATCGCTAGTATAAATTTAAAAAGCTATAATATAATTTATTTATAAAAAGTCGCTTTTTTAAATATAATTAGTGACGTACCGGCTGGCCTGGTACGTCTCCTAGGTAGCCACCCTGGTCTCCCAGGTAACCTATACAATTAGATAAGGGATGCCCACCTTAAGTGCTGCAGCCCTGGTAGCCCACTAGGCCTGCTTCCTTTCCTTTTTTCACCTTACTATTAATATACACTAGGTGACCACCTATTAGAGCTTTGCCTCTATAATGCAGCCCTAACGTGACAATAGTAAGGTCTTTTAATAAGCGACAGCGAGGTTATTATATTAAGGCACGATTGCCGGTTTTTTCGCTACGCCCGGCAAAGCTAATAATCCGTCGTTAATCGCGGTATATGCGCCTGCTCTAGCAACCCCACGGTGAGGGTTATCGCCAGTTAGTCCTCGGCACTTAACGCCAGTCACCTTAAAGGCAGGTCAAAGCCAGTCAGTCACCCTTACGGCAGGGTTAACAGCCAGTCACCTCCCGGCGGGTCTATAGCCAGTTTAGCCAGCAGCAGCAAGTCGAAAACATTAAAGCACCGTATCCTATAGCGAACGCATCGAAGAAAGCTCTCTTTAGCTATTACGGCACCTTACAGTAAGGTATTACTAGCGCGTTGTAATAAGCACCTCGCGGAGCCTATATAACGTTACTTTACGGCAGGTTATTACTAGTTACCCTACGGCAGGTCATCGCTAGTCACTACGGCACTTAGTGCTAATTAAAGCCCTTACTTAGAGGCACTACTTTCGCGGCAGGTTAAAGCTAGTTATCTTTTTACGGCATTTAGTGCTAGTCGGAAGCCTTTATTGCGAAGCACTTTCAAAAGCCCTAACGGTCCGTTAGGCACTCTAAAAAGCCTTTATCGCGAGGCACCTGAAAGCCTTCATAACGAGGCACCTACGGAAGCCCTTACAACGAGGCCACTCTAAAAGCCTTGGGTTATGGCTTGAACACCCATCAGAAGACCTGGCGCTATGGCACAGGCACCCTTAAGACCTGACGCAGTGGCTTAGGCACGAAAGCCCTCCCGAGGAGGCACCCCATAGCCATCGTAACAGGCACCTTACGGAGCCCATATATAGCACCTAACAAAAAGCCTGGATATGGCTTAAAGCATTTATCTCGAGTGGCTTAGGCTTTCGACGAAAGCCTTAAAGCGGTGGCCTAGGCACTTAAATAAATATTAACGTACTTATCGACGTCGATATAACTACCACTATCGGAAGCGTTGACTTTAGTCCTTAGAGCCGTCACCATTTAACAAAACGCTGGAATCTATCCCATTTAAACCTTCTAGCGACCTTATAACAGCTAGTAGTTACATATATACATAGTGGCTGGGCTAGTTATTAACACCTGGTAATATCTGCGCTAACAAGATCACTGATGCCATGCCATCACCTAGAACCTGAAAAGGCTAAAACCGTCAAACAACGCCCTTGACAAGGATCGAACATGCGTACTCCGCTGTTCAGGACTAAATGGTGGAAAGTGTGTGAATCGCGTTTTTCAGCCCCGCGAGGGGTCTTCGCGAGGGGTAGTGACGTACCGGCTGGCCTGGTACGTCTCCTAGGTAGCCACCCTGGTCTCCCAGGTAACCTGTACGATTAGATAAGGGATGCCCACTTTAAGTGCTGCAGCCCTGGTAGCCCACCAGGCCTGCTTCCCTTCCCTTCTTCACCTTACTATTAATATACACTAGGTGACCACCTATTGGAGCCTTGCCTCTATAGTGCAGCCCTGACGTGACATAATTTAAACTTCGCGATAATTAAATTAAATAATAAAATAGCGTAATAAACTACTGTTATTAATTAGGTCGTATATATTTTAAATTATTATTATTTAAACGTTTTTTTATTATTATAGTATTATAATATAGTAATAAATTAATTATAACGTTAAACTGCGTTAAGTTTTTAAAAATATATAAAACGGGAATTCGCTAAATTTAAAGCTTATTAAAATAATTAGTTTATTTTTAAAAAAATAATAAATATTAAAAAATCGAAGATTTTTTAAATAAAAATTCGGAATATATATATTCCGTTAAAAATAATCGCTTTTTAAATTTTTAACGTTTTAGTAAATTTAATATCGTTAAAAAAGGCGTTTTTAGCTATAAACTATATTTATAATAAATTAAAAACTAGTTTAAAAGCTACGGTAGCTATAATATACGTTTTTATATATATAAATTACCGTATAATATAAAAAATAAAAAAAAAACGATAAAAACAATAACGAAAAATAAAACGAAAACAATTAAAGCTATTTTAATAATAATAATAATAAAAACGGCGATAAATTAAATAGTTAAAAAGGCTAAAAAGGGCTTTAAAAGTTATAAAAACTACAAAATAATAAAAAAAGTCTTTAATTAACGTTATTTTAATTACGTAACGTTACGTAAATATTACGTAATATTTTAGTTTTAAATTAAATATGGATTAAAGCCGGCTTTATAAAGTATAACGCCGTAAAAAGCCGGTTTTATGCCATTCAATGCCACCGGGTATCATACTTTTACCAGCCCTAGAACATCGTGTTGGCGGCGCTGGGACCAAGCCGCCGCGCTAAGCCGATGTGCCGTGAACCCTGATTCGTTATACGTGCAGGGCTGAGTACCTAGGTATACAGGGTTCACCATTGGTAGAATAGTGCCAGCCAGGCCTGAAGTCCCACTAAATGTCGTCGGATGGCACCAACGCTGGGATCAAGCCTAAGGGCGATCGATGTATTATGACCACCTGAAAGACAGATCGCGATTCTTTCGTCCATACCACGGCGCTTGCGACAACACAACGATATCGTCATTCATTATCACTTGAATAATCATAGCCATTGGTCTTTTGGATTTTTGTTCCCAGCAACTGTGCATTCTGCGGCCGCGCGATTGAGCCAGGTGCAGCCGACTCATCGCGTCGCGCTCATGTGTGAGCAGACCCGTCGAGATGATCGCCTCGCTGCGCAGCCTGTCACGAAGGGTGGTCATCATATCTTCCATCCTGACTTGCTTCGCGCTGGCATTGACACTATGGCACCGTGACTATCTGGCTACACCACAAGAATATGCGTTGCCCGGTGATCAACAAACCGCCGGGGCAGTGGTACACGAGCTACCGGTACGGCCCGAGGAGTCTAAATCTGAGCAGGAGCCTGGGCTCGAGGATGTGCAACTGGATCTCGTGGTCGCCAGTCGGAAATCCGAAGACACGTCCTGGTTCCATGAGCTCATGCCAGGGACGCACAAAAGCATCTACGTGGTCGATGATACCACCGCCGCGTTGACTGTGCCCAAGAACAAGGGTCGAGAGGCGATGGTCTATCTGACCTACATCATTGACAACTACGAGAAGTTGCCTCAGAACATGTTATTCTTGCACGCCTCGCGCTTCGCGTGGCACAACGATGACCCGGACTACGACGCATTACCGCCATTGCGCAACTTGCAATTGCCCTACCTCCAAGAGTCCGGCTACGCGAATCTGCGCTGCGCTTGGGTCATAGGCTGTCCTCGCGAGATACACCCTTTCGAAGACGCGGCCAAGACGGATGGGATCGAATTATCGGTCCCGGAAGCCATCGAGAAATACGGTACAGCCAATCTGACGACAAGGCATGTATACAAAAAAGTCTTCGAAGAGCTTTTCCCTGGCCTGCCTGTTCCTGAGCTCGTCGCAGTGAGCTGCTGCTCCCAGTTCGGGGTCACCCGCGACACAGTCAGAAGTCGTCCTAAAGAAGACTACATTCGCTACCGCGACTGGCTTCTAGCCTCGCCTTTATGGGACGATATCTCGGGTCGCATATTTGAATTCTCTTGGCATAGTTCGTTACCTCTCTCTAGTCTGGAATGCGAATGTCTTCATCTGACCATACCATCCAGTCATGTTCCACAAGGAAGCCTATCATTGCCCTGCAGCTGCAGACTGCTACTGCAAGACTTTTGGATACTGCGCTTTAGCTTGTGATGATGATTCTAGCTGTGGTCCCGGGCGATATGTTTTGCCAGCATACTCTACGCTCCCCAAGGGCTGGCCGCTAGTCGGTTGGCACGGCGAAGACCGCAACTTTACAGGGCCGGTTTAACCATTGCTCGCTGGACACAGACAGCTTTTGGATCCCTGGTATTTTTTGGATAGTCTCTCTCTATTGGCAACCGAATCTGGAAGTTGGTCATACACTGTCAGTTATAGCTGGTCTCCTTTTCTTCTCGATTCAGCTTATTGACTCGTGGTATAGTGCGAACCGTTGCGCGTCGACTCAGTCTTCTTGGAAAGAGCTTAAGTCAAGATACCAATGTGGACTTGATACCAGTAGATGCTATAGACGATTGGTTAAATATCGAAATAGACATTATTGTCCATATCTCCATTCATCCGAAATGTGCCCTTTCATGACTATGATCATGCTGCAACGAGGAACATCAGGCCTGCGTGGTAAAATATTTATGGCATGGTGGTTCAGGAATGGGAGCCTGTATAGAGATCGTCGCTGTCGTCTATCACTGGCAGCAGAGTGATGAAAATACAATGAGGGACATGCAGATAATGATCCAATGAGGACCGTATAGTTCCACCACACGATGATACAAGATCTCTTAACATCGAGCCGAAATCAAGGTTTGCTTTTGAGATGCCTAACTTTTTGAGATACCCTCGTCTCAAACGGATTCATGTGACGTTGATTGCTTGCAAGTCATCGAGTTTAATTCGTGATGAATACATAGTGATATAGGAACATGACGCAGAATTCATCAATGTTGCATGTATCGTATTCAGCAAGAAGTACAGGACTGACTATCTGCGCCTTCGGCGACAATATTATGTTTTTCTCAATATTTCTGCTTGGAGAGCTCATGCCCTATTACTGCGCACAATTCATGTATTTGTGTCTGGATGTCTGAAGAAACCTGGCACTTCGGACCTTATTGTGTCTTGAAACACGTTCGCTGAGGAAGTCTTTAGCTATCTGTTGAGCAACGCCAGGGTCTTACAGACATACTCGGCTGATAGTGCTTTCTCCTATTGATGGAGTACCTCGCACACCGTCCTTCCACAGCTCACCTGCTCACTTGAACTCATACCTTCGCCAAGTTTTGAACGACCGCACCCCAGCCTCACTCCCAAATGCTGAATTATCGCTGCCACTTCACCAGAAACACATTACTATTCCGAAAACACGCTATCGATGTCGCCTATTGTCATCATAGATGATATAGGAGGTCGTGGCGTGACGGCCAACATCGTTAGCCGTCCATTCCACCGGAGGTGATCTGGCTCGGTATTGTGGCGTGATAGGTGGTGGTATTGATCTGGGAAATCGCCATGGATGATAAAATCTCCGAGTTCGACGCGTCTCCTCTTCCATCATACTTGTGGTGACCGTTCCCTGACTGCTCCCGTCATCTTGTGCTTCGACCATCCGCTGACGCAGCACGCAGCTGACCCAGACCAAGATGATCAGGACTGTTGCGCCAACTACCGAGCCGACAATAATACCAATGTCCGTCGATGAAAGACCGTTCGAGTGTGATGTGTTATCTGTACTAGTAGGTGGTGCTGCGGGAAGCGTCGGGCCTCCATTACCGAGAGTCACAACCGCGGTAGTCACCTGACCACCAGCGGTGAGTGTCTGTGTGACCACGATTTGTCGAGGGACGTTATCGCGCACAAGCGAGACTAGGGGCACGGGTGTTGGCAGATCTGGAGGCATCGTTGAGGGCGCTGCCGACACCTATACTGCGCCACGCATCGGCATCCAGTCTTCTTCGTGGGATATTCCTACACACGCCCAGAAACCATGGTGCGATGACCTGGCTCGGTATATATATGCGTTGCTACTCAGATCTGGCATGCTGTTGGGTGTTAGTGCGGTGTCCTACTTCGCGTTGGTAATCAAGGCAGACCTGGCAGACTCATCGCGGCCGACACCCACTTATTCCTGCATCGTATCAGGCGAGACCGTCATCTGACCATTGGCTGGGACAGATGACAACTTTAGGGCCCGCGTCCGTGGAAGACACCCACCCCACGCCCATTGGGCTTTAAGGGGTGTGGACCGTGATATCGCGTTGGTATGCGGGCACAATGGCTTTCGCTCTCGACGTGTGGCAAACGCATCGGCCCGCTAATGCAGTCGGTATGCACGTCTGACCCTATAGATAAACGGCTGCCCCAACATCAGGAATCCCCCATTTGCCCTTCAGATGCGTGGTAGGATTTGGGGGCGGCATCTATTCCTATTGCGGCCAACAACGACTGAAGAAGCTCTACCGAGTTTTCGATCTTGGTCTCGCTCGCTCTGAGATGTGTCGTGCATATGCATGTTCCTGTGTACCCGACGCGGCCTACAACCTTGCTTGAAATGACAGATGCATGCACTACCTATAACAAACAACACTATGACAGCGGAATTCCCTCATCTGATCAATAGTTCGTGTCGCCAGCCGGTGCTAGACAGTCGGATGTGGGAGATTGGCGTTCGTTCATGTTCTCTTGCTCGATGTATGACGAAACTACCTTAATTAGGCCTTCAGGCAGAATAAGCGAGCAAGCTATATATCTATACGGTAGCAACTACGCTATCGTCATTTTCGTCCGATGTCGTGGAGTGCGATAGATACGCCCGTGACCCGTACGTCGCATGGAGAAGCACATCCCCTCGATAATGGAGACTTTCAGATCCCATATCCTCATAACTACAAGCAGGACGGCTTGGACATCCCGAATCATTGTCCTCCGCCAAAAAAGGCGGGAACGGCCTTAACATTTGTGCAGGGTTTCTAGACCACCTAAGAGACATTCAGTCAAACTTTCGGTGGGAGATGGCGATATATGCACGAAATTTGGCCCTTAGCCTACATCGTCAGGTCGCACAACTCATGCGCTCTACTCTATATGGCATAGAACTTTCTGGAGTAATATCGAGATGCGTTTATTTCTTTCGGTAAGTTTGTAATAATCGCGTACATATCTGTTCTCTATCCTATACAAGCAGCGATCTAAGAAAAAATCTAAGGGTAGATACAATGCATATCCTACCACCCGTGAACTATGCTGTGCATAAATCTTCCTCTTAAAGCAGTAAGTTTCATAATAGGTACAGAGTACAGGCTCAAACATTTGAACTACTCTACAGCATGATGCAAAAGTCTCCAAAATGAGAATGCTCTTCCATGCTCAATGCCCCCATCATGTTTGAGGTCGAACAATATGATCAGGGAAGCAATCACATGTCAAAGAACCGAGTCCGAATAGAACGCACAGTATCGGAAACAGATCTCTCGAGATCCGTATACTTGAGGCCTAGTACCTGCCGAGACCTTGAATTGTCGAAGTGATAAACGTCGTGCGGTAGGTCATCGACGGGATCCTCTGGTAGACGACTGGCCAGTGAGGGGAACCGGACTCGGATGATGTCGCAAATTTCCTTGTTCGAAAAGTGGCCCCCGACAACGTAAAATCGATGACCGCCGGCGTTTTGCACGGTGAGGGCATTCCGGTGCGCCGCAGCCACGTCTCGCACGTCTACCCACGTGAAGACGGGTGCTGTCGGATGGAGCTTTTCTTTCATCTTGCCTTGCATCATATCGCGTATGCGGTGGTTCGACGTGTTCATTGCCTCCAGGCTCGACAGGTTCCTTTGGATTGGTCCAAATACGTAAGTGGAGTTGATCACTACCAAGTCGAAGTTTGGTCTTTCGTCCTCGATGAACTTCCAAGCCGCTCTCTCGGAGTACACCTACGGAACATGAGTGAAAAGTAGGGGGGCTGCATCATGTCTAGACTCACTTTGCTAGCTACATAAGCATATTGTTCCGGATCTTTGATAGCATCCTGCCAAGTCGTAGGTGCCCAGTAAGTCTCGTCGTAGACCTTCGCATGATTCTTCGGATTCAAGATGGCCGCTGAGGACGAGGTAATAACCACACGTTCTACCGTCTGAGCATGCCTTTTGATAGATTTCAACAGTCCTGTTGTGCCCTTGATCGCTGGGTCGAGAAATTCGAGGGGGTCCTGAACGTTCAAGTGATAGGGAGATGCAGTGTGTACTACGTATGTAAAAGGGGACTCTGCGGATTTGAAAACCTATATGCCACATCAGATTCACAATGCACAAGCCAGTACTATCGTGCATTACTTACATCATCAAATGCACCTTCCACAGCAATATCTTCAACGACAACAAAAGCGACATTGTGATGTGGTCTGACAGAGTTTACAACTGCCTTGCCTTTTTCTTCAGATCTGGCTGTGACGACAACGAAGAAACTGCATGTCTGTTAGAGCGAAGACGAGCTTTGAGATCTTGAAGCAAATAGTTCTTACCCAGCCTCTAGCAGCGCATCCAAGACATGGGACGCAATAAACCCTGTCCCGCCTGTGAAGTATAGTCCGATGTTAGCATTTACCCCCCATTGTTTGCAAAACATTGGTTGGTGTGACGCACCAGTGAGCAGAATTCTCTCCTTAAGATGACCATTAGTACCATTCTGTAGACCGTTAGTACCATTCTGTATACCATTCTGTACCTGCATCTTCACGACGTCTCGTCGACTTGGAAATTACTACCAATTGGAATTCCAAGAATGACTGGGACCCTTGTACTTGTAATGGATTTATGAGCGGTCATAGCAATCTTCCATGTTGAGAAAGGGCCCAAAGGCCCATGTCTCGACCGCTCGGGACTCCGGCTTTTCCCCAAGTGAGGGTCCGAAGCTTCAACCAGGTGAGATGGCTTGCAGCCACGAAGACGTATCCGGGAGCTGCTGCTCGGTCGTCATGCTTCGTAGCAAATAACTATGATGCCTTGAATCTAAACTCTCTGATACTCGAGTTTAATCATTCCGAGCAACAAATAAGCACAGCTCAGCCACATGTAAGTGACGACCGAGCAACGAGTCGTCCACATGCGATTCATTCTCCGGGGTTCTTCTTCATTGACCGCGATCAATACACGCCATTCTCGTGCTAATGAAAACATACAGTACATTCGTAAGACTCAACTTGGTGCGCCTATCGTAATAACCGGGCTTTACAAACGGCGGGAGACTACTGGACGACTTGATGTCGCCGTGAGCTTCGCCGGGATATTCCTCCGCGGATGATATAATCCTATATGAAACGCTTCCTCCGCGGTGTGCCCGTTCTTCATTTGGCGTCCAGTCAGTTCAATCTCACAAGCGATTAGCACCATGACAGCCGGAAACAACCCCCGCATTCACGTTGGGATAATAGGAGGCGGAATAACTGGCGTGATCCTTGCACTCGCGCTCGAAAAGCGAGGCGTATCATACACGCTCTACGAACGCGCGCCAGCATTCACTGAGCTTGGTGCTGGTATAGGCTTTAGCCCTAACGCCGAACGCGCTCTCAAAGTTGTTGACCCCAAGGTGTACAAGGTGTACAAAAGCGTCGCGTCGTCGCATCCAGATGAGGAATACTTCCAATGGGTGGACGGAAGTCGTAGCAACGAGGTCATGGCCCGGCTATTGATCGGCGTTGATGAATTCCAAGGCGGGAGAAGGTCGGACTTCTTGGAGGCGTGGTCGACGTTAATACCTAGCCACAAAACCAAGTTCAGTAAGGAGATAAAGTCAATTGTGCAGAAAGATGATGGTAAAGTGGCTCTCATTTTCAAAGATGGTAGCGAGGAGGAGTGCGATGTAGGTAAGTCGCAGCTATCGCCCAGACAGCAAGCCAACCTGGAGAAACTAATGGCATACTTCGACAATAGCGATCGGATGTGATGGCATCCGCTCACGGGTACGACAGCTAATCCTGGGCGAGGCAAACCCAGCAGCATATCCGCGGTACTCGAAAAAGTTTTGCTTTCGGGCTTTGCTGCCAATGGATAAAGCACAACAAGTCGTAGGCGAGAAGCGGGCGAGGGAAAGGTTCATGTACAATGGGCCAGATGCGCACATCATCACGTACCCTGTTGCCAGAAACGCGTTTCTCAACGCGCTGTTTGTCATAAGCGACCAGAACGCATGGCCCAGTGAGCGGCATACCGCTCCTGGGGACAAGCAAGAAGCTGTCCGCGTGTTCGCGAATTGGCATCCCGCCGTGCGAGGTCTGGTCGACCTCCTGCCAGAGAAGCTAGACAAGTGGGCGATATTCGACATGTACGATTGCCCCACGACGCATTATCATCTTGGAAGCGTGGCTCTCGCTGGCGACGCAGCGCATGCTTCTGGTCCCCATCTCGGTTCTGGGGCTGGGTTTGGCATTGAAGATGCGCTTGTTCTAGCAAGCGTCCTCAAATTGGCAGACGACGAGTGCTCAAGAACATCAGGGGAAGGACGAAGACATCTATGTCGCGATGCGCTTGCTGCCTATAACGCAGCCCGGTTTGACCGCGATCAATGGCTGCCTGGCGCTACCCGAAAGGCTGTCGAGCTCTTTCAATGGCAAGACGAAGAAGTTCGTGACGACCGTGTGAAGTTTTTGAAGCACATAACGCCGCTGTATCATAAGATTTGGAAGAATGATATTGATGAGATGGTAAGAAGTGCGGAAGAGCAGTTGAGGTTGATACTAGAGAAGCAGTCAACCTCCCATTTGTAAGCGGGTAGAATGCGCAACTATCTACAAACGGTAAAAACCTCAACGACACAAAAGAAACGGTCCAAAATTTGATCATGTCCCACGTTGAGTAATTACCTACTTTTAAAGCTAATGTGTAGTCAAACGCCTCTCATGTTCCCGTAACCTTTACACCAGGGTATCATCCGCAGGTATAAACATCCCATTGACGCCGTGTTTCTCGTAATGATTTGATAAGTGAAACAGGAAAGTGAATGAATTATGCCGAAACAACATTGATTATAGATAATCATTGTCACCAAACCTTCGCATCGAAGCCTGGAATGGCGTGCGGATACACGATTTCCTTAGGAAACAACTCTTGTATCTCCACGCGACAATGGCTCGAAACATTCCATTTGCTTGTCGGTGCCCATAATATATGGGCATGTATGTGTCGGACATTAGATAGTTGTGAATGTTTAAACCCTCTTCCAGGGTTGGTATAAACTGCGCCATACGCCCTCCTCTTAGATTCAACATATCGACTCCTTGTCTTTGAGCACTGCATCGCGAGTAAGACTGAGATCGTCCACTGAACTAGGATGCGAGTAGGGAGATGGCGCGGTTGCGTCGTCGTAGAACGTTGTTGCGGGGGGTAGTGGCTTCAGCATGTAGCTCGGCGACGTAGGATATGCGAATTCAAGGAGCTCGTCATCCACTCTAGTCCACGAATCTCTTTGTCCCTGGCGATAGTAGCCTGATCGGCGTTTGTTATTCTTCCCTCCGGTGGTAGAGCTATGGCCTGTCATTTTTCTTCGCCACAGATCACGAATCGACCCGTAGATGTTCGGCGCGTTGGCCACAAATGTCGACACGAGCATCTGGACCGATGCCCATAGGCTTCGTGTTGACTGTGCCGACTGGTGGTCGCGTACGGAGACAATTCTGATAATGCTAATGATGATACAAAATGTCCCCAATACGAAGAGGGTGTACAAGGTGACGTGTTCCGCAACAGTTCTCTTGCGTAGCTTAATGATGGGCCACGCGATGACAATCAACATCAAGTCAAGGATGGTATTGCTAATCGTCTGGGTGTAGAGTTGACCATATGCTTGTACACAGGTTCCCGGAGGCGGGCTCACCTGCCAATAGAGGGTAATGGGTCGGCATTCGAGGAACGTGACGAGTTCGATAGCCGTGAAAGTCGCCAACATGCTTGCCCATGTAATCTTGATCATAGCAGCAACCCAGTTGATTCCAGATGTAATGCGCGTGTAGAACACAAGGAGGATGGCGATCTGCAGCCATAGAACAACAGTGATGAGAGCTCGAGCGGCTAGGACGAGTATGCTACCCGTCTCGACCCGGTGAAGGTCGTCGAGTGGCAAAGAGCCGCCATGTTTTGCGGCGTCGGCGGCATTCCCAAAGTCGAGATAATACGCATTGAGAATGATTCTCCCAATGACGGCCACTACCGACGCAGACACGAGGACGAAGCTCACATCAAGTCGTTCACGACGCAGCAGCGACAGTACGTTACGTGAGACGAGAATGAGGAGGGACAGGACCGTGGTGGCATAGTTGACTTGCTTGGCGACAAGTGCCTCGGACATGATCTGGTTCAGGTCACGCGATCCGCCAGCGGTGAGAGTCAAGGAGGGTGGCTACTGCAACACAGCATTCTCGTGGATGTGAATGCCGGCAAAAGCAATGACAAAACTCATGAATTTGCAATCTCTGTTGGTGAACTGAGACAGGAAAAAGTCTGAGGGACGAGGCTCTATCCGGGGAGATGACACACCACCTTTAATTCAGCCGAAGAAGCCCACTCTCTGCTCACTGTCAGCTCGGATACTCCACGTGGAGTACAGACTAGGAGTTGAGAATCCCCATGATTCGTGGTCCGGCAATACTGGTTAGCTTGCCGGCCGTACACGCTGATCGCGGTTCTGGTCAGCTAAGCGGGGATGCAGCCTGTGCCCAAGGAGCCCGATGAGCTGACCAGTGCCATCGCGGCAGAAATTAGACAGAACTCGACGGGCTCGACAGGGGCCTGCCGCTTCAACGCTGCCGGCCGCGAGCAGAATTCAGACCCCATAAGTTCAAACCGACCCCAAGATGATTGCCAAATTCTTTGTAGTCAATACAGACGCTCCATGGCTTGCCGAGGCTATGGCGAGAACGAATTATACACTACACAGCAGAGAAGATTCAGGTACAAATTATATCAATTATTGCCGCCCATGGCCTCGCGCGCAATGCTGCCGGTGCATTAGCTGAGATTTTGTCTGTCGAGCTGTCAGGAACCATGGAACTCCGACCGTATGCAGTTAGTCGGCAAACTCGGCAGAGACGCCAGTACGAAAATCTGGGGCTCCCCTGAATATTGGTGCACGCGATCTCTGCTTTGCGTCTCTAGCGTGCGCCGCGCCAGGGATGGACTCAAACTTCCGAGTTCAGTCACGTAAAAAGAATCTGGACATGAATCGTGCTGCCGGATCGTAGCTTGGAGCTTGATCCGAGCTTTGGCCGGGGGCATGAAAAGATGTCACGCTGCTGAGATGTCGTGAATTCTCAGGCGAACATGAATAGCGGTCACGTTCCGCCTAGGTATGTGCTTACATACAAGTACAGCATGGCTGACAGTGCATTCGTGAACTTTATATGTATATGTATGGACGCAACGGCAGGATCATATAAGCTTACCCACACACAGACTCGCTTGCGATGGTGAGTTATGTCGCGATGTGAGGCGCCTCTCAAGGCACTGTGTAGCATGTGTGTATGTAATCATCAACATGAAGAATCAAGGACCGAGCAAAAAGCCATGACGCAGTGAAGGGCGAATGGGTTTCCTGGTAAACGCGGCCCAGAATCCCAATCGGAAGCAGTGTAATGCCCAGTCCGACACCAGCCTACAGGGTGCGGCTTGATGTATATACTGTGGCTGATCTATGAATTCAACCCTTGCAGACGGGCGTGCTGGAAGAGGGTGTCATTGTTTATGTCAGAATTGTTTCCCTGTGCCGATCAAATAAACCCGATCTAGGAAAGTTGCTAACAAGGCTGGACATAGTTATAAACCGGACAGTTATAAACCGTACTTAACCGGTAAATAACTGCATTTTATTATCAGTGCCGGCACGAAATAACTCTACCCCACTGTTTAGCCACTTCTAGCCACTTTTAGCCACCTTTAGCTATATATTTCCATTTATTCCAGCCACCTTTAGTTACTTTTAGGTGGCATTTAGTCCCGTTACTTATTTAGTCACTTATTTAATCACTTATTTAATCATTTATTTAATCACTTATTTAATCACTTATTTAGCTACTTATTTAGTTACTTATTTAGTTATTTATTAATTTAGTTATTAATTAAACTAATTAAACCAGTTAATTTAATTAATTTAATTAAACTAGTTAATTTAATTAATTTAATTAAACTAGTTAATTTAGTTAATTTAGTTAATTTAGTTAATTTAATTAATTTAGTTAATTTAGTTAATTTAGTTAATTTAGTTAATTTAGTCACTTATTTAATGCAAGTAGTAATAAGAGCGCAATAATAAAAGTGGATTAAAAATGCTAAAAAGTGCTATAATACTTAATAAAAAAATAACGAAAATAAAGGCTAAAATAATTAAACGATAGCTTATTAAATACAGAATAACTTAAATTGTTTAAATATCGCATTTAATTTAATTAAAGAAAAGTAGTTATAAGATAAGAGGTAAAAACATATAATTAAATACGGTTTTTAACCGCTTTTTAATAAAGGGTGGTTATAAACCAGCACTTTATTTAAGGTGCCGGCACTAATCCAGCTCTAGTTGCTAATGTCTAGAATCCGGGAACTTTGTTCCATTGATGTACATGCAGTTTAGGGAAAAGGAAAAAAAGAAGGAAAAAAAAACTCTCAGTTATTCGCCGCCTACCACCTGAGGGCCAATGAATACTGACGCCGATTTCACAATTCGCATTACGTAGTTGAATCGCGGTCACCGTGTCGCGACCATCGTGCGTGCACCGCAAAAGATGCAGACAGTTGGTAACTGTCATGCCACATCGATTATCAACCCACGGTTATCGGAACAAATGGCTTGTGCCTCGTAAATTCTGAGGCCAAGGCTCGGGGACTCATGGCACCCCCCTTAACCCCCTACCAATGCTCATGCCGGTAAGATTCTGGCTGGGACTCTGACTGACCGGTGTATCACTGACCGACTTATTATCAGCCGACCTCGTTCTGTTCAGCGTCCCATTTCCCATCATCAATGTTCACTGAGCGGGTTGCGTTATTTGGACATGCAAAACGAAGGCCCGCAGGGGCTTCTTATTAGGAACTCAGCATCGAATGCTGCAGGTTGTGTGTAGTCACGCCGTTTTCTGCATTCATGATAATTACACGGAAAGTAATGAAACGCGACAGCCCAGCAGCAGACCAGAGCACTATTTGAGAGCCAATGTGTAGAGGCAGGCATTCGCAGATGGATCAGCAATGACTTCATCAACTGTCGCTGTTTGCTACTCGAGGGTACCTACGGGCAGTAGGAGGTTCTGGCCAATCAGAACGAGTCTAATTGCAATTAGTCAGATTCGTCGAAAGCCAATGTCTGTGCGAAAATCGCCCAGGCAGACTACCCTGCAACCGGGCCTGCTAGTGAGGTCGTTCGCGAAGTTTCCTCCAGCACAGCCTCCACTATCGTGATGTCGAAAGGATTTCATCGCCCAAAGCTGGGTTTCAGTGGCGTTCGCAGAGTTTAGAGACGTCTTCGTCAGCTTCCAGAATGAATTGTGTGTGGTCAAAAGTTGGGTTCTCACCTGATAGATGTTGATCATTCCCAGTCCCATCGGCAGTTTCTTTTCACTCTTTCACTTCGGCGTTTACCTGATACCGAGGTCTCGCCGCTCACGATGACGGTTTTTCAAAAT
Organism: Xylariaceae sp. FL1019; assembly: GCA_022578705.1. NCBI lineage: Eukaryota > Fungi > Ascomycota > Sordariomycetes > Xylariales > Xylariaceae > Xylariaceae sp. FL1019. The sequence continues at coordinate 256,570 of MU391966.1, read as the reverse complement.
TTGGAACATACACCCATGTAGAATTCTGACTACCTTACTCTCCATGTATACCTATACACGAAACCCATGCCGATCTCGTCATTTGATCTGTCCAAGTTAGCTTTCCACCTGCAGTGCTGGACTATTATCAGACGTCTGCTACAATGGCTGTATACAGCATATGGATAAAATGCATTGGTCCGAGTTGCGCTCTGGCCTTCCATGCGTGAATGCGCATACAGATGTCAGTACGAGTCGACATACCATTAGTCTGAGTGGTATAACATGTCTTTCTAATCTCACTCGGAGCTTGCGAGAGCATGCACGCCGAAGAAACATATGAGAGTTCGACATATCCACATATAAAAGGCAGCCTACGCGTAGGGAACAGCTATCACTCGAATGTCAGTTACACAGCAAATTACAAACACGCATTTCCCACTTGGTGGGCCATGACCAAAGCCACACGCAGATACTACCTTATGAGAACACACGACGATAGAACACCGAGTATGTCTAGGCGTTGCATGATATGGAAGAGGGGAAATTACTACCTTTGTGATCCTATTGCTCATTCCTCATTATGAGGTATGCTATCCCATACGATATGTGAACTTATGTACCTAGACAACACAAGCAAGCAAGCTATGCTCCAGAGCGCCATGCAATGCAACCAATAATACCACGCATCTATGACCCAGGCGCCCATCTATTTTAACGCAGTAATGCGAGACACTCATCAGCTACGTTCTGGACGCGAGTATCTTTCACCTTGGCCTTTGCAACGTTCACTGGAGATGCTAGGCTACGAGCCTCGGGAGCGGCCTTCCCAACCGTGGGGATGAGTGTGCCCACAGCGACGAGTGCGCGGTACACAACTTCGTCTTCGGTCTGTTTCTGTAGGATCAGGGCCAGTGCAGACAGCAGGCGGATCTGTACGTCATTGGATACGATGCCTAGTTGCTTGGACGCAAGCACTGCATAGTTGATAGTCACCGTCGTTAATGCGAACAAAAGGTTGCGGTTGAAAGGTCCGATGGGTGTCCTTCCACCAACCCCGAGGACTCTGTTGATGAAGGCGACCACCTCAGGCGAGGACTGTACAAGCAGTTTACGGCCTTCGGCAGTCCGGAAGAGGTTGGCAATAGTCCGCAGTGCCATCATGACGCAGTTCTCGTTGATTTGGCTGCCGTCTGGCACGCCTTCAAGGGCGGCAGAAATCGCAATTTGAACCAATGTGCGAGAGTCTGACGATCGTACACGGGCAGTCGCTGGAAACAAGGCAATGCATCGTAATAAGTCGAGAGGAGCTAGGCGAGAAGAGTAGTCCCACTGCGTGCACATCATAACGATCAGGTTGATGGCCGCCTCGTCCGTGACGGGGCGATCCGACTCCAATGTTTGCCGAAGCATGGCGAGAGCATTCTCGGAAGATGGGTTGAGCGAGATGTCTTTTCGACCAGCTGCGACAAGTTCCGAGTTGAGGGTCGAAATCTTCTTGAAAATAGCTACGAAACGATATCAGCCGGGCGTGAATCTTAAACAGAAAAGGCCAACCTGTACATCACTCACGTTCGTATTTTGCACCAGTAATAGCAAGGTAATCTTTCTGGGGAAGAACTCCGGGGGCATTGGATGCCTGGTCTGGACCATACCGTGCTTCAGTACCATACGGGTCTGGCCCGCCAGAAGCTGAAGGATCCTGACCGAGGGTCTTCCCTTCAGTGTTGGCCACGATGAACTGTGCGATTTGGTCAAGATAGTTCTGGGAGAGCTCGTTGTCGTCGATGAACTTCTGGGCCCGCGAGTAAGGATTCTCCGACAGATTGTACGGAAGCTTCAGCGATGGCTGACCCTCCTCAATAGCGACATCGAAAACATAGTCGAAGGACTCTCCGTTGTGTTCAACCTTGCGGCCACTGCTGCCCTCGGCGTCGACAACGGTGCCCACATTGGTCCACTGCTGTGTGCTCGTAGACCAAGTATGGGCCGTCACAGAACCATCTGCTTCTTTGATCATTTGCACCTGGCCATCCTTGGTGCCGGATTTGGAAGTGAGAAATTCGGGACCAGGTAGCTTTTCCTTGTTGACGCCGCCGATGGATTGTTGAGGAATGGCAGAAGCCTTGATGGATTCGTCGAACTGCGCAAGTACGTCTGGGCTGGCGACACGATCTGAAGCGCGCGAGAAGACACGAGCCATGCCATCACTAGCACCGGTGACGATGTCGCCTTTGGGAGAGACAGCTACGCTCCAAACAGAGATGGCAGGGTGTGTAATGGTCTGAACACATTCGGAGCCCCGCCAGACACGGACGGTTCTGTCTTCACCGGAACTAACCAACTCGCCAGTCGGCAATGTGGCAAGGGAGTAGATAAAGCTCTCGTGGCCATGTAGCTCGGCAACCTTCTGACCTTCAGAGGTCCATATTCGGATGACACCGTCGTTGCTTGCACTGGCTACGGCGGCTCCGCTGGGATGACCCGGGGGCACGTTGCAGAGAGCGCGAATGACATCTGGGGTGTAAATAGTCGAGCGAGGGTGGATCTCGCCGCCGGCGGCATCACTGAAGTTAAATAGACGGATGGCCTTATCAGCGCACCCAGTGACGATGACAGAGTCGGACAAGGGCAGAACGGCCCAGACAGCGCCCTCGTGGCCGTCGAGGACGAACTCTGTCTCCCATTTGCCGACACGCCAGACACGGGCCGTATTATCCCAGCTGCCAGATGCAATAAACTTGCCACCCGGGACAGTGGCGAGCGAACAGACGTTGCGGGCGTGGCCAATTAACAAGCGCTCGGCATTTTCGGAGGCGCTGGAGGCAGGTGATCGGACGTCGATGATGGTCTCGTTGCCGCCGGACACGATCAGGCCCTTGGGGAAATCGGGAGACGACGGCAGGTACGCTAGAGTGTTGATGAACTCGGTACCTTTGCTCACGACAGAGGGTTCGAAAGCGGGAGGCGCGGCGGAGGATCGCGACCAGGCGCGGACGGTGTAGTCTCTCGAGGCAGACACGACGAGGTCGTCTAGGGGAAAGGCGACAGCGCGGACCTATGCATATCGGTGGTTAGTGAACGTTGCGCGACGCTTTGAGCAAGCCACGTCGACGGCCATATGGCAGACTTGGGGTCGGCTCGGGTTGAAGGCATGGGAGAACGAGATGAGTAGAGAGGGGGCATACATCGCCTTCGTGGGCAGCCAGCTGCGCCGAGAGCTTGAAGTCACCCATAGCTCTGTCAACCAAGACAGTTCACAGTGAAGGAGAGACGAGGGCTGTGTATTCGCAAATCGCAGGGCGGGGGTTTGGGCGTGCTCTTTGAAGCTACGAAAAGACAACCTTCTACTCCAAGCTGGAGAGCTACAGCAGATACTACCCCGCCACAAGGGATTGGATACAGACAGAAGGTCGGCGAACTGCATGTGGTGCTGAGATAGTATGATATCATGGCATGCCAGGTGGACCCGATACCTGTGTTCTGGTGGGATGTGGTGCGGGGCATAGGTACCTATTTGATCCTTCCATGACAGCAACACCTGCCGAGCTTGCAGCGGTTCAATATGATGTTTCCATAGACCGCTATCTAAAACAACGAATAGCAAGCGCCTAATCATCTGTCAATATCTTAGTATCAGGATCTGATTTGATCGATTCCGAAATCTGATTCCATTCACATTTCATACAAGTCATCTTTCCAATACATGCAAACCGTCATCCCTGACTTGAAGGGATGGCTTCATGTTTGGCATACAACATGTGAGTGTCGAGCTGCTGAGGCTCAGGGCTGGAGCTTAATATGTATGTAGGTTGATTCGCATTCATCTGCCTGATCCTACACTTGAACTTGCTGTAGTTTTGGGTGAGTCTACCAAGTTGATCTGAGGTGTTTTGAAACATCATAATACCCACATTGTATGAGCCTTCACATGCACCATCTGTCATTACTAAGGTACCTACTATATCTACCATGCAGTCTGCAGTGGAAGCAGCAACGCACAAACTGGTACAATCTGAGCCATGGTTGCAAGGCATGTGCAATACCAGGGTACCTACCTTATCCAAGCAGACAGCAACAACCCTCCATGTATCCAAATGTAGCACTGCTGAATCGACATACCGCATCACATGTACTACATGCTTGTTCAGGAGTAGGTATACGGGCTGTTTGATATTTGATGCGTACACTACATATACCTAACGGTTGTGGTTTGTGGTGGCTAGGTACATATAGGTTGTGGTAGGATACCTAGTAGATAGAGTTACCCTTCAATTCGTATACCTCAATGTTGCTTCCCCAGAAATGCCATGTGTGCGCCAGGAGAGGCAGGCCGTAGCGGGGCCTCTCAGGGTGTGCCCCGCCCCCGAAACGGAATTGACGACGGTAGCCAGGGGGGACCCCTTCCAGCTTCTGGACATTTGGGAATTTCTTTGCGACAACGTCGTCTACTCGGCTCTGCTCGTCCTCGCCGCCCACCATCGCCCTCCTCCTCTTCTTCGCTCTCCCTCTACCTCGTCTCTCTAAATAAGTGTCTCACAAGCACGGTCTCATCTCGTCTATCTCCTCCCGCCCTCTCTTCATCCCCTCCGTCCTCCCTCCACCTATCTTTCCATCCCTACTCCTCAATTCCCTCCTCGGCTTGACTACTATCGTTTCGTCCCGTCTGCCCTATCCTTGGACTTCGTCTCTTGGTCTTCCTTGGTCGTGTCTTGTAGAGGGTATCCGTTAAACTTGGTCGTAGTTACTGGAATTTGCATCTCGTTGCTCCCTACTTGATCTCTGCACTCTGGACCAGACAGATTACCGTGAACCCACTTCATCAAACGTCCGTCCTCTTTTCTTTTTTGACGACCTATAACGACGATTACGACTGAACACGACGTGGAACGACCGCCATTTCTCTCAACGATACCAACCTTGCAAACAACTCGCAATAAGACAAGACCACGCAGACCAAGACAGGCAACTGCCTTAGACCACTGACCGGCAACGGTGCATCATCTCCAAGCTGATTCTCTCACGAACCCATCAGCCACTACCTCGGTTTTTGTTCGGCCATAGACCACACTCACAGACAACCAACGCCTCTCATCCAGCTGCTCGCCTCGTACCAGCCCATCCCGACCAGACCTATACCTGCTTGCGCCGCCCACATCGCGTTCGCCATCCCCACTACTCTCTTTTAGATCTGCAAGCACAGATTTTGTCCAACAGCAGCCACTTCGTCTTTTGCCGTCATGGCTAACTATCAGCCCGAGGTGGTTCCCCGCCAATACGTGCCCTTGACTTGTCATGGCCACTCGCGCCCTGTCCCTCACATCAGCTTCTCGCCTCTCGAGGGAGATGGTGCCTACTACTTGATCTCTGCCTGTAAAGGTATGACCGCATCTCCGCGCATTGCTTATCTGAGCTTTTCTCGGGACATTTCCTAATAATAACTTGCTCAGATGGTAATCCCATGCTTCGCGACGGTCAGACTGGCGACTGGATTGGAACTTTCATCGGCCACAAAGGTGCTGTGTGGCAGGCCCGACTGAGCCCCGATGCCTCGGGCGCTGCCACGGCCTCTGCCGATTTCACTGCGTAAGTTCACTTCACCTCCTTGACCCGAATATGTTTGCAACGAATGAAATGTGTGCTTTGTTAATGTATAGTGCCAACACCAGCTGACTGGAATTCTAGCAAGATTTGGGATACCCATACGGGTGAGAACACCGTCACTCTGCAGCATGACCACATAGTCCGCGCCGTTGCCTATCCTCCCAACAGCTCAGAAATGGTTGCCACTGGCGGCATGGAAAAGAAGCTGCGCATCTTTGATCTATCCGATACCCTTGAAGGTGAGACTGTGACCAACGGCGATAGAGACACCCACACCACAATCCCAGCCTCGGCCGGCCACGAGATCGGAGCAGGCATACACACGAAGTCCATCAAGTTCATTGTTTGGACTAAGGATCCCAACATCTTGATTACCGCCTCCGACAACACCTTGCGCTGGTTCAGCCTCCCCCGCCGAAGTCTCATTAAGCAGCAAGTCCTGGACGGTGAGATTGGATCCTGTGAGTTCTGTTGGATCGCTCCAGAGCTAGCTGAGCACACCGATGTCGGAGATGGACTCCCCGTCTTGTCAGTTGCGGCAGGCAAATGCCTCTATTTCTTCGGAGGTCTCCAGGCTACCGATCCCTTCAAGACGGTCAAGCTGGACTACAAAGTCGCCAGTGTGGCTTTGGATGTCAAGGGCAGGAAGTACGTCGTTGGCGAAGACAACCCTGCCACATGGGCGCGAGTCTACCGCTGGGATGATGGTGCAGAGATTGGTATGTATCTATCGGTTGATCTACCGCCCATTTCATGACTGGTCTATGCCTCCCTTACTGACTGCTTGATATCTAGACATCCATAAAGGCCATCATGGGCCGGTCTGGTCCATCGCCTACTCCCCAGATGGCAAGCTCTATGCGACCGGCTCAGAGGATGGCACCATCAAGATGTGGAAGAACTGCGAGGGATTCTACGGGCTTTGGCGTGGCGGTGGCGGTGCGGCCAACGGAGTAGGGCAAGAGCGGACTGCTGATTAGAGTGGTGCCTCAGTCCATAGCCCTACCTCGAACTCTGAGAGTGGCAGCGGTGACGCAGGTCGCAAAACGCCGCAAACTGATGATGAGACATCATAGGAAGTTGTCTCTTCGACTTGGCTCGCTGCTTGATATATACGATATGCTAAAAAACTCGGATCTGAGTCGCGAACCCCATCACGGCTGAGAGCAGAGCAAGATGACACCCAGGACCCGGGACGCGCAGTCAGACTCGGTGATGCCGGTAGTCGCTGTGCAGGCAGTCACGATATACAGATAGCCAGGACACATCCAGCAGCAAACCGATCAGAAGCATCAGGCAGGGCTCTTGATCTCTTCAGGTTGGCACGATGGGTTGCACGTAGATTAAGTGCTAGATATGGTAATTCACACAGTCCCATACTCATAGTCTCTGCAATGCTCATCGCAAGATGCTTCGTTCTGACGGGGAAATCCTCTTAACTCGCGTTTAAGTACCGCATAATCTGGCGAACACCGCCAGTAATACCTAGGGGGGCCTGGGTTCTCGTCAGACTGGAACTAGAATTTGCATGCAACTCTCAATCTGTATGACTGGGTTTTGTATGATCGGGGCTTTGTCGCTGGTCATAAACAATGATCGAGCGTGGGTCTCTGTGTTCCTCATCCTCAAATTCGACACTTTCGGCATTAGGCCAACGTCCATATAAAGACCAAAAGATCAGGTCGTCTGCAATTGCCGGTTGTCTTCCGAGTCGGGGTAAGAGCTCGTTCAGGATACGCTCTTCGGAGTAATCGAGCGGGATATTATGTTTAAGAGGCTGATTATGAGTCGAGGATAACATGTTTTGCGATGCTGTTGTTTCGTACTTTGTGTACGAACATCGCAATTGCAATTTTCGTATGTTATTCTTCTATTCGAAAGATGGATTGCAACATCGTTCTAACGTCGACAAGAGCGAAGATCGCTGTCTATCGAACATCGTCCTTGAAAAGAGAAAGTGAAACTCGAATGTTTTGAACCTCCATATTAAGCTTCATTGACTGGCGAATCCTCTTAGCTCAGAAGCCGAATAAGTGTGCGACGTCGTAACAGATTAAATACCTACCAGGAATACTTAGGTTGTTGACAGAATACATTGCGTGTCACCACTAACAATGCAGCAGGTGGCAGGGTGAATATGTTGTTCCTAACATATTGCGAACGCGATCTACATATTCCCTACAATACTTAGTATATATGATATGCAGATTGTTCTGAACGCAAGAGTTCTGTTAGTCTGGTATTGAAGAAACATCTGTGAATATGCTAATTCGTAAATAATGCTCGCATCATCTCTGTTGACTATGCGCTGTTTGTCTCTTTCCTGACAGCTTAAACTTGCGATCCGCATGCTGTCACGTGTTATAAATATGACTCTATACGGAGGTGAGAGATGGTCGATAATGGAATCTTCAAGTAGTGCTGTAAATGCTTATTAGAAAGGGTAATTCTAGGGAAATACCGAATAGATAGCAAATGGCTATTATATAATTAATCTCTAAAAGGTTCTCCAGCTTACTGCCGAATCGAGGGCGAATGAGCATTGTATATATGTACTCTTAACTCTCTATTCTGTGCTCTTTAAAGTTCCGAAAGCCGAATAAGTGTGCTATTCTACAACATGGTCTTGAATGGAGTGCTTTAGCCCTTGCTACAATCATGGCTGTGTGTGCTTTGTGGTCTTGTCACGCATCGCAAATGGATTCACATTAGATCATGCAAGGTGCAAAGGCCATCGAAACCTTGTGGATGCGACAATTATGAAGTCACTGATTCTAACTGTCAACTAGGTAGGCATTCGTGACGTTATTCGGCAAGCACTCAGCGCTATATCAAAGGGACCAAGCTGAACTGTCGGGCAGAAAGAGAGGATAGAGAAGCAAAAAGTCCCATTTAGGCGTGAGCCTGGTACCATGTTATACGGGAGAACAGCTCAGCGCCAGGTGATTTTCGCGTCAACTCTCAAACCGGCTACCCTCATTCCAAGCAAATGGCATAGTGATTCCAAAGCTATTGTCATCTTTCTGCTCTCTACTACTTCTGTACGATGGAGATTTGCATCCTTTGACCAAGGTATATGGTGAGACTATCATGCAATCACCATTGGCATTTGCAGCTTTGCCCTAGTGCAGGGTGTTGTGACATGGCAAGTGCGACCCCCCTTATCGGCCCGCGCTACCCTGTAAGCAGGTACCTTAGTGCTTCTCTCGACCACCGCTCTTTCCAGTTCCGAGCTCTGTGCACAAAACTCCCTGATCTTGCGATGATGACCAAGGTTGGAATGGGACTCTACTTGCAACACCATTTGGCTCATTATGGTATTCGGAGGTATTGATCTGCTGTGGAGTGCTGGAAGCGTGATGTTTTGTTTATTATGCACTTGTCATGACAGTTCGGAGGAGCATCTGGCACTTGGTGTCATTCCATATCAAAAGCCCCTACTCTTTGTCCATGTCCCAATGTATAATAGGTTCTCAGGAGGCAGGTATACATATAGGCGCGTCCCAGTAAACCTCATGCAAAGTACTGTCTGGATCATGTTACTTGAACAGCTGTTTTATGGATGAATCATGCCACGCCGACCAGATTCATGATTAACCGGACTCCACGAATCTAGAGGCACAAGTAATGTTTCCGTCTATTCGGGCCGGGCCCTGTGAGTGAGTTTGGCAGGTGGATGCACACACTATATGGAGTTCCATGGCTCTCGAATCGCCATGCTATGTCTTCCGAATCGCCACTTGCATTGAGTTGACCACGAGAGCCTCTGATGGCTATCCTAGTAAGCAGTTGGCTAGCAGTCGGTGATTGCGTTTAACATCCAACCATGGGCTTGGTCCAATGTGTGAGCTGCGTTCCTGTCTACAGTCTATCCCATCTCTGGCTCACCAATCTATTCAGAAGAATAGACAGTCTCCTGGGACAGACCACCTGAGTACCTCAACTAAACCAAGATTACATCGCACATGTGCAGGTGAGTAGTACAGTTGAAGTCACGGCAGCTCATCTCACACCCAGCATTGACTCAAGAGGTTACCTGCGATTGGGCACTCCATGCAGTTGGCTGGAATCGAGATTGACCAATGACATGCGTCAGATATAAATCAGCATTGTCAATGCTAGAATACTGCCAGGGCGGTGAGACCTAAGCACAACTACACCAGTCAAAACAGTACAGTTGATCGCTCTTGCAACGTTTTCGACGCCTACCAATAAGGGTCTAACCACTCTGAATCTTGCCCTAGAATCTATCTGTGAGACAGGCATGACGTGGCAATTGTTCTCTTACCAGCTACGAGAGTACTTTCCACTACGGCCACTTACTGACTAATGAGAGGGATGCGATTACCTCCATCCAGTACACATGGGTTATCTGGACGTACAGAGTGATGGAAGTAGTTGATTGTATAAGATTTGAAGAGCACACTTTGATATGTAGTCATGAAGAAACGTTACTGGTATGATAGAAGAGTGATCCTGGTGTCTACTTCTCTGTTCGCAAGGCGAAAGTGGCATGGTTTTATGTAGAACAATGAAACCTACTTGAGCTAGATACATTGCGTCACAAGCCGTTGCAGCACTGAACTGCTGAAGCCATTTGTCTATACCGAATCGCCCACCACTTACGATACGTATGAGGTGGCAGTCGATCGAGTGGAACGCGACTCCTCCGGCTATGATTTCAAACCATCATGTGTCTATTCCACAACACCTGCTGGTGTTTATTCAACAGTGATACGCATTGTAACGGCGTTGCCTGGCTGGCGTATGCTGCTGCTGCTAGACCTTGACGTGTGGTGCCAGAAGCATGATGGCCACCTGGGCATGTATCTAAAGAGAGAGATGACTGCTCCTTGTCAAACTGCCGCAGGCAGTGCGCAGCATGAGCGTCGGCTGGTTTTTGCCTATCTCAGAATGTGGGTAGTACTGTCTCTGTCTGCAGTGGTGCAGTGCAAGGTTGCGACGAAAGTTGCTGCTGAATGCCATTAGACGAAATTTATCCAAGCAGAAACAGTAAAGAACATCTTCTTGGACTGTTGACAGATCTCAGTGAGCTTGGAGCCTATAGGAGTGAAACTACAATTGTGCAGAGCTTGGCCAGTTGAGGATGGGAATCAGGGTACTGATTTGGGTCAGGAAGGTAGTGTTGTTCTGCCGTCGTGGTTACCACGGTTGTAGGAGTTGTAGGTGGCATCAGTTCCAAATCACCACCTGCAGCCAAGGGAAAGCACGAATTGTAAAGCACAGATCAAGACAGGCGAAATTCGATGTTCCGTCCAATGTCATTGACACTTAGCGCAACGCCCATGAGCCAATGGGAAAATTCGGCATCGAGCTGGTTGCCACTTATGGAATGAGTCCCCCCTATAGCCGTGGTTGTCAACTCGCTGTGCCTTCCCTCCTTTACTGGCAACAGGGCAACTCTCCAACCGTCTGATCAGAGAACAACGCTAACAAGAGCTCTCAATGGAAGCAAACAACGATTCAATGTGAACTGCAATCAGCGTCTGGGTGATCTGCCGCATGGCACCGCCCTGAGAAAGTGCATAAATAGCTGGCCTGCAACCCGAATTCTCATCCTCCTCTTCCTCTTCTTCTTCCCTTCTTCACCATCGTCTACCACTTGCTTTGCCTTGTGCATGATTCGGTCTTCACCACCACCATCACCTCCACCTACGCCTTCATCCTCTCCTTCATCACCCACATCGCCTTCATCTCTACCCTCAGCTTGACCTTGACTTGACCTGGACTCGATTTGTCCTTGACGTTGCTCTTGCATTCGCATCTGCATTTGCGTCTTGAGAGCTGTGAGTACACAACTGTTTCTTTTGTCATACGTACCCGTCGCAAAGTCCCTGTCGTTGTCTGTCTCCTGTCGTCGTCTGTCTCCCTGTCGCCGTCTGTCTCCTTGTCGGCGATGCCTCTACTTCTCCTCAATCCACCACACCAGCAAGATGCCTAGTCCCTCCCCTCTATCTTGTCCTGCGACCCATACTCTATCACAATGTCCAGACGCCGGTCAAAGGCAGCAGTCACTCTCATGGCGCTGCACCTCGCTCCTCCTACCTCAATACGCCGTTGCGTGCCCGCACTTGTCATGTTCCCAGCTGTCCCTCTCACCCCACGTCAACTACAAGAGCAAGAAAACTGTGTTATCCTGCAATTGACCCGTTGGTGTTCAGCACTTCCTTTTGGAGTCAATTCCCTGAGCTCTACCCTCGCCAATCACTATTTCCCCTTGCTGTCTATACCGGTGATCTCTCCATTTACTATTCCTTGATTATTCAACATTCCACTCGGCGTTGTTGTTACAGATGAGTATGGAGACTAAAACTCACAGAGCCAGAGCCCAAGATGCCGCCTCGTCGCAACCGTCGCCCTGTTGGCGACAAACATACGGACAAACCGTATGACAGACCTAACGACGACGCTGAGAACAACCCCTCCAACACACAGAACAACACCCAGAGCGACACCCAGAACGGCACTCAGAACAATGCGTCTGACGACAGAGCCCATATCGTCGACGCTGCCAACGCCGCCAGAGCTGCCGATGCTGCCGAAGTTGCCAACGCCACCGCCAGTGGCACCCTACCTCGAGGAGGTACACAAAGACGCCGCCCTTTGACTGGCGTGGTTCTGTGTCGACGTAAAACTGTCAAACAGCCACACGAATACTCTGAGAACCGCCACACACAGAGAGTGCGGGTACGCAATGCTGGTATCAACCCTTACCAGAAAATTGTTGAGCAAGCCAGGTCGGCCGATCTCAAGGCTGTCGCAGAGATGTGGCGTCGATACTCCAACACCGACCGCTTCATGGACCTCGATGAAAAGCAAAGGGCAAAATGGCTCGATGAAATAGAGAAGGACGTGATGGACTCCCGTCGAGCCAAAGGTATCGACTATGATTCAAAGGTCTACCAGACCAACCATATTGCCCGGCCTGAGGAATACCCTTCCCCCATCAACCCGAACGCCGAGGAGATCGGTGGCGACGCCCCCGAAGCTGCGGGTGCTGATCGTCCTGGAAAGTCGGGCGAGCATGTTGCACCAATTCCCGAACTGATGATGGCAGCCCAGCCCCTCCGCATCTACCTGCCAGAGGGCATGCCATTTGGCCGCGTCGAAGATTTGCCAGACTCGCCATCCGATGCGCCTCGCGCCCCTCGGGTGCCTCACACTCCTGGCCAGAACACACAGGACGACGATCAAGAGTATGAAGGGCCTGTGACCAAGGAACAGGCTAGAGGGCTACTTGATGTGCCTGCGGGCTATGTTCAGGTTAACCCGGATACGCCATATGTATCCAAGGACGATCCTGCCCTGCGGGAGTTAATAAACCGCCCTCCTCTGACCTCCTGGCAGCTACGACGTGCTCCTGTTGCTCGCATGCATGAGCCTGGCAGCCAACACAGTTTGGATGACGATGTCAGTCACACTGGCGACAACAACAACGACAATGGCAGCGATGATGATGATATCGTTTCGCAGTACCCCCCCTCTCCCTATGTCGGTCGCCCCCCTGTTCAACATCCCCGGGCCCCCGTCATGCCTGCGAGAACTTCTGCTCTGTCGCCCGCGGCTCCTGTCCACAACGACCCGCCTATACATTACGATCCTCGTGTTCCAGGACAACACCTGATCCACCCGAGTCTGCGCACACAACCAGTCCCTGCTGACCGCCGAGTGCCCTATCCTTATCCCGCGCCTCGCCCCCTTCATACACTGCATCGCCGCCAGACCCCAGCCCTGAGCCCCCGTCAACCCCAACCTCCAGCCCTGGGCTCTCGTCAACGCCCGCCTCCGTCCATGAGCCATACAGAGCTCCTTGAGCGCATGAATGAAATGATTCGTGAGCGGGATGAAGAGAATCGTCGACGCGATGCAGAATTTGACCTTCTCCGACAGCAGCTGAGAGCGAGCGTACAGGACAATACCATGCCTATTGAGCCCCCTGAGACTCGTCAGCCGGAGGCATCAGTCGACTACCACGACAATTCCGAGCCTATTCCCAGCATCGAGCGCCCGGAGACAGCTGAGTTAGATGAGACAGCTGAGACAAGCCAGAATGATGAGTCACAACATGACACTTGGGATGAGATGGATTCTGGTGATCAGGACGAAGACTATGAAGCCAACGAGGATTACGACGACGATGATCCTTACAACTGAGAGGATCAAGACATCAAGAGATAGTGTTGCCTGCTATCATTCATGCAGCAGCACTCAGGCAGGGTAATACCACACCAGCAAGCACGGGATACCATCTCAGACAGGTATCGACATCAAGTCGTGCAAGAGAACCACCAAGGTCTTCTCAGGGCGAGAACATTCACGACTACCACGAAGCTTTCCTAGCATCTCTGTACTAATACGACAAAAATGGCGGAGTAATGGACAAGAAAAGGGAAAAGAACAAAAAAAAAAAAAGATTTCATAGAGTTCTCTAGTCACCTACGCCATAGGATATGCGTCCAGGGATGTACGAGGCACTTCGGCTGCTCGGCATCTGGCTCGCATCAGGCTTGTTTTTTCCTTGCTTCGCGAGGTAGTCTGTATAGTAGTCGGTGGTTGTCGGCGGTTTAGACATAGAAAAACGAAAAAAAACTTGTAAAAATACTCCTGTCTTTTGTGATGCTGCCAATGTCACAGTGAGAAGTGAAAGGTCGTCGTCGATCGATATGGGAGTATGTGTTCGCCGCCGGTCTGGAATGAATAAACCGTGAATAGATCTTGGTGCGTATGACTGAATAGATCTGGGAGTCGCGTCCGGATTCGTTTTCGGTCTGCGTTAATGAATTCACGATGTCTGTCCGATTTGAATATGCGTTAGTGTGCGGTTTTACATGTCGACTTGTGTGAATGTGACCCCGTGGGTGTGTGTTCGCCGCCGGTCTGGAGTGAATAAACCGTAAATAGACCTTGGTGCGTATGACTGAATAGATCTGGGAGTCGCGTCCGGATTCGTTTTCGGTCTGCGTTAATGAATTCACGGTGTCTGTCCGATTTGAATATGCGTTAGTGTGCGGTTTTATATATCGACTTGCGTGAATGTGACGCTGTGTGTGGGTCGATTGATCTTGCCGAAGGGTCTTGGTGCGTATGATTGAATAGATCAAGGAGTTGCGTTCAGAATCGTCTTTAGTCTGCGTTGATGGATTCTCAATGTCGGTCGGTACTGGATATGCGTGGTAGAGTATTCGTGTGCAGTTCTATATGTCGACTTATGTGAATGTGACGCCGTGGATGTGTCGATTGATCTTGCCGTAGTGCATAGTTCATTATGTCGGCTGTCTGTCGCCAGAGTATGGGTTCTGTTGTCGGGGTATGGAGATCTCTCTGTCGCGGCAGTATGGTGATTGATTGATAATAAAGGTATACTAGTGTGATGGTATGGTCCATACGCCGCGAGTGTGTACTGCGACTGTCTTGTCCTTTGAGTATGTAGGGCTGATGACAACTAACCATAAGCATGTTCATGGTGGTATTACAGATTGATGATGCTGCGCATAACGGCATTAATTAGGGAGGAGTATAGAACGGAGCTGGGTGAGTGCAGTTGAACGCAATGTGTTATAGCGCGCTGAATAGAAGATTTTTTAACAGGTGGGTTTCGTCTTATGTTAATAGTATGTACTGTATGCTAAGCGATTCCTTGCGTATTCGCTGTATATTCTTGCTGCATGTATGCCAGATACGCTGCTGTATTTAATCGCCGTATGTATCTAGTGTATTCGGTCTGTGTATTCGGTCTGTGTATTCGGTCTGTGTATTCGGTCTGTGTATTCGGTCTGTGTATTCGGTCTGTGTATTCGGTCTGTGTATTCGGTCTATGAATTCGGTTTGTATCACTGTGTGTATTCGCTATGTTGTTTAGTACTAGAGTGTAGTTGTGATAGTATTGTGGATTTATGATTATACGTTTAACCGTCTTGACTATCTGCTATTGTATACAACCGGTTAGAATAGTTCCTACTGGATAAGGAGCATTGCTAGGTTCTCATCCTGGTTGATGTTCCTCATGTGCATTGTCTTTATGAGTATGATTTGCTGAGTATGAGCGAGTGTCCGCTATGTGCACTGATTGGTCTTTGAGTAGGTGATAGCTAGTATGGCTACTGATTACATGTGTTATTACGTAGCATACAGATTGGAATTTGAGGTGTGGGGTGGGATAGAAGTCGGTATGTCAAAGTGAACAGTAAGTCGCTTGAAGCATGAAGCATGTAATGTCGTTACACTTCTGTGAGTAGCATGTGGCCGCTATCCACAGTGGAATATGGTAAATTACTAGGAATGTTTGAGTTCATGTACCAACCACTTCACATCAGCGTTTGGAAAGACCATGGTGTGTTTAATAGGCTGGAGGTTAACGTGTGGAGGTGATGAGCCTCTTTCACTTAGTCTTCTTCTTGGTTCAATACATGAACGGTATGCTGTGGTCATGTCTTTTTACAACTAATCATAGGCCAATTATGCGATTGATCATTATTCCTAAAATAACAAAGGCTGATATCTGCTTATTAAATGGGTTGTAGCGTGCGGAACAAAGGCTGGTGTGAGCGACTAGATGCTCTCCGGTACGTGGGATCGGATGAACACTGTTATAAGGCACAGCATGAACTGAGTTAACCATTTGTCACATGAAGGACTTTGCGAATATGCTTCAGACTTTCCCTTCACTGTGATGGTACGTTGATGCTTGTCTGATCTTAAGACAGGGCGGGATATCAGTCGTCTCTTAGCAGACGATGTATCACTGTTTGATTGACAAAGTCTATGTTACCTTGAACTGATCAATATCGCAAAAGAAGAACTATCCTGAAATAAAATACTTAGCTACAGAGCTGAGTCTTACTACTCGTTATTGGCTATCGTGACATATGGAAATTTGTTCCAATGCAAATCTTGACAATGACTACCATCAATAGCTCCCTCACTACGGGCACTTAACCCTTGGCTAACTTTGAAAGCTGGTAGGAGGCAAACGGATGTGCAGTAACTAAGATAAAGTTGTCTACTTTGACGACAGGGTGCTAGCAGAAACATCTAAAGAAAGTCGGAATATATGGAAGTGAGTGATGAACTAGGAAAGGTACGTCCATTGTTCAATTCGCAACACCAGACCACAGATCAAACCTTGGCCTATCATCTAGGCTGGTATGACCGCCACATTCGAGTATACTGCTCTGCCGACTATTTGCTGACTCCATAGCCGGACATGTCGCGCCCGTCGTGTGAAGTGAGACGAGGAGTCCTCGTGCAGCTACTGCTCCTGTAGAGGACTTGAATGCAACATACGGCTTTCATCGTGCACAATAGACGGTCTGCGGTATTCTCTCCACCCTTGGCTGTTGGAAACTGCACTCGGCAAGAGCAATCAGATGAGTAGTGTCAAGACTTGACGTCAAGCATCTCGCGGCAAGCATCTTTCGTGACGCCAAAAGAGGCTCACCGCCTTAGCTCACCCCAGCGTCATCTGCAGGCCGCTCCTTCGTTATCTAGAACAAAGGAAGAGACCCATATATTGGACATCTTCCAGATACGGATAGGTCCCTGGATGGACGTCATGGATTCCTTTTCTTATCAACACCAAGTGGTCCGTCTTCCTCCTCCGCGCCTACTGCTAAGGCATAATACCTGTGCTCGGTGTGCATAGCAGCTGTCGCTTGTTGACAACGCGTACTTGTGAGAGCCTATCGTAGCTGTACACTACGGAACCAGTCTCAGGTTATTGCTTAAGGGACTCGGGGATGGAAAGATTGCGCGCGAGACCGTTGTTGTGGCCGGGACCTTACTTTGCAGTCATGAATTGTTTGCTTTGCCAGGCGAAGACTTTGAAAAACGTCTTTCCGGGGCCTACACCATGCATCGTAGTCCTGAAGTTTTCGGACCTGGTCCCGAGGCTTACCGACCTGAGCGATGGCTAATCGGTGGGGTGTACGGAGAAGCATACGATGGGACAAAGCTACAATGTTCTTTCATCCCATTTAGTGCGGGGTCTAGGGGTCGCATCGGGCGTAATGTTGTGTATATCGAGCAGACTGTGCTGATTGCTGATCTCATGCGGCAGTATGACTTTCAACTTCCAGGTGGCGCAGACTGGGGGCTTACGCATGAGGAGGGTTTCAATCTTTGGCCTGGTGAACTGCCACTCATTATTAGCCAGTAATCATATGAAACCCTCCTTAGCAGGAGTAGTGATGGACTTCGCTTAGTCTTCGGATCGTGTGTTCCCTAGGACGTTCAGGGTGGCTATTCTCCTTAAGTGCTCCTTTAAAGAGAGTGTCTATAGGACTAATGGCAGTATATCACTTTAAGACAATGTTAATACTCAATTGTATGTTCGATAATCGGCGACCATTCGGGTGGGCTATTCGGCTTTGATATCCGATTTCACTAGCTTGAAAGATGGGATAAGTAAAGGCAAGAGATGGGAATCTAAGGGTGCACTGAGCAGTACTGCGATGCAAATGCATGGCAAGCTGCATATTGTTTATAATACGAGCTTCGATTCACAACTCAATCTACTGACGGACGACCTGATAAAATCAGGGTGTTAGGGGTACATATTCGTATAATCATTGACATTACGTAAGATGAGTAAAGGATGACTACGGGCCCTACGAGGCCTGATAGTAAAAGGCTCTACAGCTGAATCGACGTGTACACCGATTGCCTGTTAGAATGTGTGACAAACACACAAATTGTGAATGGGCGCTGACACCGAATTTCTTCATTTTGGTTGAATCTTCAACAAGGTTCGGATAAGTGTACATCTAGACAGGTCATTAAATTGAAGGGTCAACTCAGAATTCATTTATACGCTACGTTCTTACATTGCGAGCGATTCGCTGCTGAGATGGGTCACGTACCTGGCCCATGATTATGTGACATGCGATTGATTACCTGTTAGACACTTATCTTACCAGTAGGTACTGGAACTGGTGAACACTGTTACTTGTTGTCTTTCAAGCACAGGGCATATATTATCACTACGCAAGGTCATCGTGAGCAAAGAGATGAATCTCACCCAGTTGTAGACGATCAGGAGAAATGCAGTAGGGGTTTGTTGGCGACCATTCCATTGATAACCACAGTCACGCAAATCCCCCACAGACACGAGTAAACATTCGCAGACAAGGGAAAACAGCAATATCGACAGAGGTACACAGCTTCCATGCCAGTGCTATTCTTTTGTTCGCGCACCGAATAGCTATCAGAATGGACGATTGCCCGTGTTATTAATCGTTCACGGACTGATCACACATCCATTTCCAACTCTTCGATAAGAGCAACATATCGCAACCTCATAGATACAATCGCTGTTTAGATATACGGCTTTGTGATATATGTTTATTCTAGGTCAATCTGACAGGTCAAAGAAAGTACTGATTAGGTATGAAAGGGTTTTGACAAGAGAAGTGAATGTCATTGTCATTGACAGCTCTTTCATAGTTGTCCCAGCCTCGTCTACAAAACCCTTGAATTCTTTACTTTCGATTGTATACCCTTGACCCTGGCCTCAAGACATCGCTTCCAAAGTGAGTATATTAAATCTGAAAGACAAGTTCGCGACTCCCAATCAAGCCACTCAAATAGATAAGCGTGCTACGAGCTTCAGCTTCATCTCATTCATTTCAACACTACAGCAAGGCTCAGATAGTCTCTTAGCTCATCTGTAAGGCTTCAGTCAGCCGACTACCCGGTTTGGCTTGGGGGGGCAGACTCCAAACTCTATCTTCAACTCTTCATTTAACTTCCCCCCCCAGAAATGTCTACTGGAAATCGAACTCCGACCCTCAAGGTCGAGATTCCACCCCTAAATCTCATGCCCGTGAAGCGCATCTACGCGACACGGACAGCGCACACTGAAAATCCTAGCGAGCTACAAAAAAAGATTGGTAATGTGGTTGAGCGCGTTGCTGGAGAGCCATCCACAACGAAGTTGACCCCGCCCTCCCAAGTATCGGGCTACAAAGACAACGTCCTACTAGATGATAGCGAAATTGTCGATTCCGCCTATGAAAACGCAGCGTCGGAAAGCGCAAGGCTATCTCCCTATATGCCAGAGCAAATCATCAGCTCGAGCTTGTACGCTGAAATTGCATCCCTGAATCCGTATTCCGTTAATCCGCAAGGTTTTCGCCGGCGACCGTCACTAACACCAGATAGCGATCGCGGATACGGTCCTCGAACGGAAACTTATGAGGAGACTCTTGAGCGTCTTTCATTGGAGACGGTTTCAGCATACAATGCCATCAAGGAGGAGGAAGACGAATCACTAAGGAATCTTCTAGAGAGAATCATCTTGGACTCTGAAGTTCCGCAGGCAGAATAAACCTAAGCACAATGAGAGAGAGAGAGTCAAATGGGTCAAGTACAAAAATAGGGACCTAGAAGTAAGATTCATACTGCTGGCAGCAGATAAATACTGCCGGCAATCATAAATGCTAATGGCTGCAAATTAACTTCACTTGATACAGATGCCTCTCCACACTATATAATGATCATTTTCGCAGGTCACGTCACTTAACCAGGACAGTGAAAGGTTTATATCAGCTGCATGTGCCAAAGCAACAACATTCGTTCAGATAAATCAAAGGAGAAATATCAGTTTCGGCGTAACCATTTTGCCCAACATTCCATCATTTTCTTCCTTTTCCCTGAGAGTTTCAATGGGCTTCATTACCACCGAGCCAGGGGCGTCTCACGCCCAGCCAATCCGGAATCTCCATCTAGCTTTCCGTCTTCATGAATATGAATTATCAGGGTAAGGTCTGATGTCTGCGACGGGAAATTGGGGTGAGGCGAAAAGGACGAGTGATTCAACCAGCTCAGATCTCCCAATACAAATGGCTATTCTTCGTGTCTACTGTCGGCTCGCAAGATATATCTTAGCTTGAAACGTCAAAAGACCGATCGTGCTAGGCGAGAGATCCTTCTCAGAAACCCCAGAGGACCTCGACAGCGCCGAGTATCGCTAATGCTCTTGTGTTTCGATCACTCACAACCACGGCTTTGCGTCGGGCGAAACACGACATCAACCGTGGGCTGCCTCTGGATCACGGTAAATGAACATGAATGTACGCTCTGCGGCTCGTACCGGTGTCTTTGGCAGATTTTGGTCATAGGCGGGCATATGGATAGCCCGAGCATCGTCTGTGACGCATATTCTATAATCGCATTCGGTTCCCAAAGTTGATAACTTGAAACTGAAATCTTCCAGTTGCAGAAATTTGTCCGAATCCGACCGAAACAAAAACCAAAAGGGACTTTTGCAAATGTCATCATTTGCTTGGCATGTTATGTCCGAAGTTCGAACTTCAACCTACTCATGGGTGTGACATGTGGTCAGTGCATGTCGCTACCGGCAGTACTCAACTCTTTCTCGGTGGTGCCGCGGTAATCAGCCAATGAGGAGTTGAAGCATGTTCTGCAATAGGTAATTGGAACGGGCGCTGGCGGGCCCAAGTTACATCAACTCTCGAGAGTCCTTTGGACCTTGCTTCTTGCCCTGGTTCTCGCGGCAGGGGATCGCCAGGTAGGGCAGAATATGGGGTTGACACTTGAATAGGCCTAAATAAAGGGATGAATGGCTTGCATAATGCAGGAATATCTACCCTGCGCATCTGTATTGTTTCTTTGGCACTTCATACGGCATATCATGGTGTCTCTCTCCACTTGTTCGCATCAAACAACCTGCAATCGCATCACTATCGTCAATTGACCTCAAACAGCCAAGTCTGGAGCATCATAAACATTAGGAAGGCCACCATCTGAAGCAAGGCACCTACCTCGCCCACAATGTCTTGAGCCCTGTCGGCTCCTTGGAGATCTACGTTTTATCAAGATATTTGTAATGGTTCTCAACTGTAAAGTGGATCGTGAGGCATGCTCTGCAATCATCTGCAGCTTGCATCTCTGATATAAAAGCTAGCAACTCGTCGTGAAAAGCATCAGGACCAGATAGTTGTTTGAGAACACGCCCAGGAGCTTTCGACACAGCAACAATCGGTTGAAACCAGAAACCATGCAGTTCTCCATCGTCCCTCTTATGGCCTTCGCCGCTATGGCACAGGGTGCTGTCCTCGAAGCCAGAGCTTTCTCGGGTTGTACCATACAGCTTGAGTCTACCGTTGCCGAACCCTCCGGCGCTGGCGAACTCATTGATTACGGTAGGTGATATATATTAGTGCTATAGGTCAACACTCATAGTTGATGTTTGTCTCAGGTATTCTCAATAAATGGGTTGCGTCAACAGGGAGTACAGACATAAGCTCGGTAAGTCCACATCATCATACTTCGAAGCATTCGATGCAATGTGACCTTACCCATCAAATATAGGCATACTTCACCGGCACCACCCAAGCCCCCTTCTCGGTTTCTTTCCCGACCAACACGATTGCGGGATACGAGACCAACGAGGAACTTGAAGCCGTCCTCGACCCCTGGGTCGGCACGTACCTGTGGGGCGGTGCGACTCCCGACGAAGACAACCTCGAAGACTTCCTGATCACCGCAGTCGATTGCGTCTAGACATATCAAGCGGCCCATCATTTCAAGATCTCACAACATATTGTGCGACAACTGACGGAGAAGGGACCTGGCTAATCGCGTTCACCGACTTGTTCGATTTAGATGTACTTTTGCAGAATCTCTGTTTAGTTCAAGAACAATACCAAGTTTTCATCTATAAGCTCGACACATATAAGCCTCGGTGCTTTTGCTGATCCGCGATCTTTATGGTCGAGCTTTTGGCTAAAAGTGAGAACTGCACATTCCGGGAACGTCTCACAGGGTAACAGGAAGCATAGCCTTCGTGCGCTTCAGAAGTTTTGTCGCAAACGTTTCCTTATTGGAACCCTTGATGCCTTCAAAATGCCGCCATGAACGTTTGGTGACCCTCAATTCCCAATTATTACCCATGTGGACGCTGTCGAGGCGAGCCGTGAATTAAATGGCACAGTAGCGAGACTATCTTCAACCGTAGAGCGTTATGCTTTAAAGACCCATATCTGTTCGAAACTATAAGAGATGACATTGTCAAAGCTATGTATTAATTGAACGTCAATCCGAAAGAATCAATGAGATAAAGTACATAGGTATGTAATCAGTCTTGCGGTGTCATTTATTTCCCGGCACGCCTGGCTGTCCTCGGTCGCGCAATCCTAGCAACGCCGATTTTCTCTGCGGTGCTCCCAGCGACAGAGTGGAATCCGTTACGATACCGGTTTAGTATAAACTCCCAGGCAGTATTCAGGTACCTCATGAGGCACTGAGATAATCTTGTCGCGACTTTGCGCGAGCTGGCTCGTCTCTTCCTCCCTTGATACCCTCTAGATATGTTCGGAATTCGTGCTGCCGCTCTACCGCACCCTTCACGTGGTGTCTTTTGACAATGATCAGATCAACATCTTCTTTCCCCTTCCCTTTTGAGCTAGCTTCGCGCCGTTCGAATCTTTGCTGCACTTCTGCTGCTGCCACTGCGTTTTGTAGAATATTGCGTATCTGACGGCCGTTGAAGTCTTGACAGTTCTCGACCAAGTAGTTGACGGCTGATTTCTGCACTTCGATAGTACTTGATTCCTCAAATTTCCGCACGAACTTATATGTGATTCTGGCTTTCGTTTCCACAGACAGTGTCCTGTAAGCTATTGGACAGGTAATGCGAGAGATAAACGAGTCGTCGATGTGACCCGGTCGATTAGTAGTGAGAAATAGTACGCCTGTGTAGTACTCCATAGATCGCAAGAAGATCGTTGCCAACCCATTGCGCGCTGCGTCTCCATCGCGACGCTGCTCCAGAAACAGATCCGCCTCGTCAATCAAAAGGATCGCATCCCACTTGGATGCGACCGCAAACCATTTCCGTAGCTTGGCCTCGGCTGTCCAATCATCACCGATATCCGCAATAGTCAAACTGATCACTGCATATTTCGAGTCAGTAACTTTCCTTTGGACAAGGCTGCGAAGGTTTCAGAATCCTGTAACGTGGTTGCAGAGCTCTTGCCCTTGAACAGCAAAGACAAACCCGACCTCTCTCCGGTACTAGTAAGAGAGATTCACGTGTATGACTCACAGGGGCGGCGCGTGTCGTTTGCCACACACTCTACGGTCAACGTCTTCCCTGTTCCCGGTGGCCCATATAGAAGGAATATTTTGCCTTCGCCTTTGTCTGCTATGAAGTCTTTAGCAATACCTACCACTTGCTCGCTTTTTGGTAGTACGGTTCGCAGGGCAGCCTTGTCTTCTTCTGAGACTAGGACCAGCTCATTATCGAGTTGATTATCTGGATAATCAAAGATCTTATCGGAAATGTGGTCGATTTCGAACGTCATCCAGCGCTTGGTTTTCAAGCCGAGACCCTGCGTGCTGCGCGGCAAGAGCACATAGACTTCATTGATTCTTTCAAAGCTACCGCTGGTCGAGGGTAGAAAATCGAGAATGCTTTGAAACTTCTTCCCGCCGTCTCCGTCTACAATCGGGAAGAACCTCTGGCGCGACCGTGGGTGATAATAGCCCCGATGGTCTTCCCGAGAATACTGGTAGAACGCGAGTGGATCTACGATAATCTGGCCATGATATCCACTGAGAGCGTGATGGTACTCCCGATGCGCTGTCGGTTCATGGAAAATCTTAAGATATTTTCGCCCGCGTCGTTCGAGCTGCCTTCTCAATACTCCATGATCAAGTCGGTCATAGAGTTGCGCCGGGAGAATTTCTAAACCCCGAACTGCCCTGTATCCATCGAACCTGAACAATATTGCAGGACGAGCCACACGCTGGAACACTTTCCCATCAAAGTCAACGCTCCAGAGCTCAAGGAAAATATGATCAACAGGCTGCTCGTATTCCCAAAGATATTGCCCGGTGATGCCATTTTTGTACTTCCAAGATGAGACAACCCACGCAGTACGTTCATTGTCTTCTGGAAAGGGATCGTCAACAACCTTATCTTCGTCTCGCCCTGTACGTTTGATAATTGAATCAGCGAAGGATGATCCTTGGACATACACATAGGTTCCTGGTCTTAAGAGTAACCATAACCTATCGTAGGCAATCCTTGGTTCTGTGTCGAGTAGTAAGGAAGACATTGTGGGAGCTACCTTAACTCGGTACATTGACGCCAAAGTGCGAAGCAACACGGCCACGTCGTATGCTGTTGCCTCGTCGCAAGGTTCATTCAGGTCTAAAACTCCAAAGTCTAGCCAAGGCTCGATAAGTTCGGAGTAAGCTTCATCACCACAGCTTCCGACAGATAGGCGCGCCAGCTTGTCTAGATCGCCAGCGATCGTGTCTTGATATGTCTTCAGATAGCGCTTCATCTCTGGAAAGAAGTACAGAACTTCGATGAAAATATTGTCCAGTATAGACGTGTAGACATTGTAGGACCCAAAGCGGGACGGATAATAACTCATCAGTTGTTCCACTAGACAAAGTCATTCGGGTCAGCGATTGCTCCTTGTCTGTTTTCGTCAAGTCAAGTCTGTTCGAGCGCTACAATTGACCACCATAGTTGGCATGGGATGATAAGAATTATAACATACTTGTACGAATCAACCTCTTAGACCAGAAGGTAATTTTCGGTTTATGGGCCTGGAGAAGATGTGCATCTCGCTTGAACTGAAAGTCAACTGGCTCGTCTCGCCACGTCATGGCACTGTTGCCTTTCTTTTTTGTTTTCTCTTGAACAGTCGCCGCAACGGTATAGATCATAACTGCATCCGCTTCCTCATCAGCTTCGGTTCCAGGTAACCCGTTGTCTACACCTTTCCAAGGCTGGTCTTTGTAATAATGTTTTTGGCCCTTTCCGTCTTCTTCTGAGGTCGTCAAACAATAGAGAACGTCTGTTCGCCTGTGGGTCTTGCCGCTCGTAGTTGATGAAGACGATGTAGTCCTAAGAATACCAGTGGACGCAGTTCGACCCTCGGGTTTGCCTCCGGTGCCTGCATCGTTCAGATCGTTTGTTCCGGGCTGCTTTGTATCAACATCGCTGTTCGCGACTGGCGCTATTATTGCCGAGGATTCCAATACTTTGTTCGCATTGGTTTCTAACATATTCGCATTGCTCATCTTACAGTCAAATTTTCTGTTTCAGAACACTCAATTCTTAGATTGGGAGTATCACATGGCAGATTTGTACTCTTTATCTGTAATCCTGTGAGGCTGGGTGAGTTCTGAGCGGGGAAAGATTGCACACTTCTATGCTGTTGGTGCCAAGCCACACTGCATCTTTCCGTAAAGACTCTTGTTCAAAGGTAGATGGGTTCCTATTGGCCATTTATTGCAGAACGCCTTGCACCAGTGCGGAGGCAGCCAAGGCGGAGTGTCGACGCCTCTCGACTGCCGCCTGACATCTTAACGGGCGCATGCGATGCACTGCAGGCGGGTTACACTGATGAGGCAGACTGCAGCAACGCATGGATTCGTTATTGTCTCATCCAGTCGTGGAACTTTGGCATCGACAAATTCGACTTCTAAGCGCGGATCTGGTGCGTTTCGAGGAGTTCCGATGAACGAACAGACTACACGACTCGACCGGGCACAACTGGACAGAGCTCCCAACTTCGTTCTCACCCCGCATCGCCATCGACTGGCTACAACTCCGCAATTTGGGGCAAATGATCCCATTCTAGCACAGGCCGTATCGAACACAGTGGTACAAGTGCATTATTGGCGATGGCAGAGCTTGCATTGGGCGTCGTTGGCATTGCGCTCGCATGGAAAGGCATCTTAGACTTTGGTGAATTGGTTCTCAAATTGGCCGCCAACGATGAAAGACGCCGTGAAGGTCTGTCAATCCAGCTTGAGGTGTCCCAATACATGTTGAGGGATTGGGGTGACTATTGGGGCATCGATCGCGACGACGGAAGATTCCATCGATTTGAGCCTAGTCGAAAAGAACTTATCATGAAAATCGTGTTTCGACTCCACGAGTCTCGAATGAAGGCAATGCAGACATTGAACAATCGCTATAGTGGCTTGCCAAGAGACAGCGAAGGAAACAATGATGGAGCCGAGAAAAGATTGGGACGAATGGTCGACAGGGTACGAGCCGCTTCAAAAAGAGCCAAAGACAAAGGAACCTGGATCCTACAAGATGAATCGGAAATAACAGATTTGGTCAATGAGACCAAACAACTCCATGAGAGTCTACAGCATCTGACGCATGGCTCGACGAGTTACATTATAGATATGATCTCTCGTCAGAAGTATATCCATCCGGTCCCATCACGGAAAAACTCCTTTAAGCTCGCGCCCATCGTTCCAGACACAGACGATTTTCTGGCTGATTCATTACCGTATGCTGAAAACGACGAGCAAACACTCGCCAGTGAGGCGACGATGTCAATCATCTCTGCTTATCAATCCGGCCTGATTCAAGACCGTATAGACCGTGCGTTCCACTTCCACGGGGACGCTCGCATTCCAGAATTGTTATTTCCGTGGTGGGACGACAACCAAGCAAGTCTGATCCTGTTGGAAACCCCGGACCAACCCAACGACGTCACTGGGACCACGACATGTGCTCTGGTATACTACTTAGCAGAGTGTAACAAACTCATATATGCCTTCGAATCTGACGCATCAGTCGAACCAACGAGGCAGTTCACCGATATGCTCAGAACACTCTTGATCCGCATGGCCACGCTATGTGAAGACCACAAAGCAGGCGCACTTCCACTGCCAAAATATGTCGCACATCTTGAAAAAGAATTGACTGACGACCGTACCATACAAGACCTGATATCACAATTCTGCCAGGTGCTGGAAGCGCTCGTCCTAAAATCCAGAAGCCGCTTGCTACTTATCCTGGATGGCCTAGAGCGCATAGGCGCCAGCGAAGACTGTGACCTGACGAAGCTCACACAAATATTTATTTCCAACATCAGATCCATATGCGACAGGGCTGGGTGCAGGAGTCTGCTCAAGGTTCTGCTGTGCTGTAAGGGTCACGCCTTAGAACTGTACCCGTACATTGGCGACGAGAGCATTGCGGATATTACAGACTATCCACTCCAGGAGGTGTCTTTGATACAGGAGTTGGCAACATGGCTATAGTGTAGAGGTGAGACGAGAGCCTCTTATATGATTAAGCAGATACCCAATAGACTTAGTTAGAACTGCCTACCCCAATCTACGTCCTCCGAGATCCTCCCACTCGTTCTCTTCCTCCAACTGCTCGATCCTCTCCAGGAGTCGACGCAAGACGACAGCCATGGTAGATCTCCTCAAGAACAGATCTTCAAGATCCTCATCCTCCAAATCCTGTACCCGACTAAGCACAGCTTGAATCTTCTGTTCTGTCGTCTCGCCCAGGGCACTCTCAATCATTCTATCGAACTCCTGCTCCGCGGCCTCTCTAGCTAGGCGTTGAAGTCGGGGTGTAACGCGATCGATGATCTCCTCCACCATTTCGTCGCGCTCCGTTCCGAGACACGGACTCTCGTCGCTTCGGTTACTGTTAGACCCCTTGGCCGCTGCGCCTTCTTGTACATGTTTTGTTTCTCCTTCGCACTCCTTTGTATGCGTCAACGCTTGTGGTTCATTTTCGCTTTGATCTGCGTCCTGAGAGGAATTCTCCCTTGCTGGCTGTGACGAGAAATACCGATCAGGTCCCTCTAGCCCATCGAGACGCGGCTGGTCCTCCTCCAGGGACCGAATGATTGATTCCCACAGCGGTCCCATTGCTTCGTTACGGCACTCGATACTTGTCTCGGCACAGGGCATGCAATGCTGGTATTTTACGAGGTATTATTTGCTGCTTGTTAGTTGTTCATGAGTGTTTGAAGTTGAAGGGCACCTTTGTGCTGGAGCTGTAGGAATTTTTATACAAAAGCGCCAGTCACATTCAATGAATGAGTCTATTCACTGTGATAATGTGAAATTCGCGCCGAGTCATGAAAGTTCTCATTCATACTTGACATAATGTCAAACTTCCAGTTCGTGTAGTCACTCGAAATTGGACCTGAAACACAAACAATGAAGCTTACAATTCTATTGTGTTCTACTTACTTCTTACTCTTATGCACAATCCATTGTCCTCCAATGCCGAATGGAGCGTCCCGCGCGTCATTGTCAAATCCCTTATCGATTCTGAATTGCTCCATGCATCCTATATCAATATGCCACACTGATGAACATCTCAGGTGCTTGTAGTTCCGACTTCACGCCTGACCAAGTATGAGTGCTTCAGGAGCAGACTCATCGTCGTTACTCACTTTGATGACGAGCTTTTTCTCCCGACGCTTGTGTCCTCCTATTGTCTTCATGCATGAGGTTGGCAAGTTAGCAAACCAGGTGACGATGCTCCAAGCCAGGAAAGCCAGAGTGGAGAGGAAAGCCGACATGGTAGAAGATCAACCGGGAAATTTCGAGTACTTGGGTTCTATTCTACGTTAGCAGCGATGAGTAACGAATAGAAGCTGGGTTTTCAAATGGAAGAGTTGCGAGTTGTGATGACACGGGTTGAGTCTTTGTTTGCTACTGGATGAGACACAATGAGCATTATGTTGAATGACATTGTCTTATAGACAATGCCCTTAGGCAAAACGTAATATTGTTATCAGGACGGTCAGCAAACTAAGTACTTGTCAATAAAACAAAGAAATGATTCAGTAAAGAATCTGCATGTTTGTGCGGTAACAGGCTTACTGTTGGACGGTCAGAGAAGTTCGCCAATCTACCTGACGACCGTGCGAAGTACGATAAGGTGGTGTTGTTATTGAATGAAGATAACCTTACTGATACTATATTTTGGTTTATTAGGTTTTTAAATGTTTGCATTATGAAGCTCGAATAGCATTGATCCCGCTCGACTTTGATTTCCTCAAGGTCACGAATTGCACAGGCCGCAATACTCCCAGGTTCAGGTTATCCGCCAACGCTATTGGATACATCCATAAAGGTCGCATGGCGGACATTTTGTCTGCCTTAGCATGCAGAGCATAACTGCAAGTATGCGAGTGATCCAATGCGCGTCCGTGTCGATACAGTGGATCAGTGTGCAGTTTGACGCCTTCGCCCAGTGCGTGAGCACCGCGACGTGTTCCCAGCTGTTCAATCATTTTGTGTCATAGTGCATTATATGGTGGGTAAGATACAGTACTGAAGCCGTATCCCTATATTGATATCAAATTACACACATCGATGCGGCACATACTCTCCATTCCTTATCATAGTATGTGTTGAAAAGCCCCATTGGTTTCAATAGGTACCCATTCGACATA
The DNA here is from genome assembly GCA_022578705.1 of Xylariaceae sp. FL1019. Lineage (NCBI taxonomy): Eukaryota > Fungi > Ascomycota > Sordariomycetes > Xylariales > Xylariaceae > Xylariaceae sp. FL1019. The sequence continues at coordinate 226,751 of MU391966.1, read as the reverse complement.
GGTGATCCAAGTTATGAGATTGTCACAGTAAGGGTGGCAATCATCAATCCATTCCCCTGTCGTCAATACACCCCTCTATTGTTCTATAATTACATCCAGTGTTAAAAAGCACCCTTAAAACAAGACCATGTACATCCGCCTTATGCTGACGACTCGGAACTTGACTCAGACCCTCAAAGCCGGGACTCCAGTTATCGAATGGCATCAGTCAAAGAGACCGAATGGTCGCAAGGCGAAGTTGTAGAGACTATTCGAGCAGCAGGGGCATTCGTAAAGTCTGGAGGAATGCCGGGAACAGCGGGTATCTCAGTAGGGAGAGGAGGTAGTGGTCGAGCAACAGCAATGGGGACAGCCACGCCGACCGTGACGGCCATAGAAGCACGTGGCAAAATTGCGGACGCTGTGGATGTACTGCTGCGGCGAGATCGCACGGTGAACATCCGTGACACACGCGACATGAATGATTTCGAGTCTGTTGTCGCGAGTTCGGCAGGGTTGTCTTTGCTGCCTAGGGGGTCGCCAGCGCCAAGTTCACTCATTGGGCTAGTTGCTTCAAGCTCTGATATTGCTTTTTCGGGACATGTTGAACTACGGCAAGGTCGCTGACTGCGGAAGGCGTGGAGGAGCGCGACGCCGAGATTGTAAAGACGTGTGGGTATGGATTTGAGCGAGTGGGAGAGAGATATCGAGTCAGCGGCGAAGAGGCTGCGTGAAAGGCGAGACGCGCGAGAGGGTGTCGTAAACAAGAAGGTGAAGAATGGCGCGTTCTCTTTCGAGCCAGATCGGTAACGGCGGTATTGGCGTAAAGTGGAGTGAGCTGTGTATAAAAGAAGTATCGTTATTAGAATCGTTGTCAATGCGATTGCAGCAACGGTGAAATTTGACGTTTGCGGAGAATGTGACTTTGAGTCGGAAGCGGAGACAGAGGAGTCGTCAGAGTTGGAGGTTGTATTCTGCGTTGGTGCAGTGATACCTGGGCTTGGGGCTGACGAGGTAGAGGCTGGTTTTCTAGTCGATACTTGTGTCTCTGCGACTGGTATAATGGTTGATGTTTCAAGAGACGTCGATGTTGAAGTCGCGACCCTGCTGATGGCGAGCGATGTCGTGCTTGTTATGCTTTTGGTTGGTCTTGACGACGTTCTGACCGACACGATTAGGCTTGTTGTAATACTCAAGCTTGAGCTGGACCGCGTCTCAGTGGTACCGGTAGTCGTAGTTCTTACAACAGGGATTGTTGTGGGAATTTCTGTCTGTGACGGTGCCAGTCCTGGTGTTAGGGGATCTGTCTCGAGTGTTGAGAGATCAGAATCACGCCAACGGATCTGAATTGCTGGACCAACAGTCATGGAAACTCCCTTGGCGGTAGTTGTCTGTAGGGCACCCCAAACGCCGCCCCTGAAATCGGAAGTATCCGTCGTGCACGTGTGACCACTGTTCAGCTTCGCGTCAGTCAATTGTTCGCACGCCTGGAAACGTTGTGGGCTTTCTCATCCATATCGTACGTTGGAACGCAGTATGCTGCCGTCTCGCCATCTTGGATAGCTGGGAACCCCTGAGCAGTATTGGCGCTCGTAACGATACATGAAGGCCCAACCGAAAATCCACTGGGGCATATCGCAGGAGAGTAGTACTCAAAGCCACGACTAGTGATGTAATCTTCCCACGATGGTGGATCGCACGAAGCTGGACCGGTTGGAAATCTACGTAGTTGCGACAACTCGTTAGCCTTAGGATTTCATCTTTGAATTTATCATTTCTTCATTCGAGAAAATGGCTAGCATACTATTCGCAATATCAGCATAGTCATCTAGACAAGTCCACTGTTTGACACATACCGAAGGGAACTGTGAAGGGGCTTTTGTTTCTATTAACAGCCAAGATGTTGGGCATGGTGGTGTAAAGATAGTCGTGAGAGCTGCTAATGGCGCCGTGAATGTCGCTGTCATCTTGCTAGCCTCACGAGGACCCCAGGCATGTAGGTCTTCATGAATAACGACGTAAAAATCTAGTGCCTGTGATGATACCTATGGTATGTCGAAGCCCGTCAACTCTCTCTGGCTTGGCTTTCAATTGCTTTTACAGCAATGATTCTTTGCCCTGGCCATCAACATCAAGTGACGGAAGAGAAGATCGCGAGATCGCAAGATCGCCTCGCCAGCTGAGGGAAAAGGGACGGGCAAAGTTCAAGGCGAGCAAAGATGACAGCAGAACCTGGGACCCAGCTGGATTGGAAAGCTGGGGATTATCCCGGCGACAAGAACGAAACCATACAGCTTGCTTGCACCAGGCAAGTCCAAGCCGTTGGTGCCGTCATATGCAGGAGAGAAACCCTGAGGTCGATCAGACATGGACGTGTCCAGTGCGGAGTTGCTGTTATGTATAGTGACAGTTGATGACTCCGGGCGGCTTTTCGGGAACCCGTCTCACGATGCGAAGGCTTCCAAACATCTCCAAAACGTCAGGCAACAAGCCCCTGGCTACATACTCGTCAGAGGTGAATCGTCGGCAGCGGATTGGCAATGTTGCTGAAGGATCCATCGCCATTGAACACGAGCCTGGATTGGCCCGTAGAACGCTGGGTGAGATTCATCTCGTCTCTAACGCTTCAGCGCTGCTTGACGCTGCAACCTCCAGTTGTATTGTATTGTCTGCGAATGTCGTCCATGACTGAAGGCATCGACAACTTGACAATAGCAACGTCATGATTGAGAGCAGTTGAGCTGAGGCTTCACGCATCCCTATCGGCGCTTCACATTGATCCCACAGGGCATCTTGGTTGGTGCGCCCGCTAGATTCTACGGGGGATGACAGCCGGAAAAGGCTGCTGTTATGATTCTGCGACGCGGGGCATTTGGCGTGTAACCCCCTGGCTCAGGACCTGAGGAGCCCATTACACAGCCGAAGCCCGAAAGTACGAAGCCGAGCCTCCTTCTCTAGGATATCCTCTTCGAATAGTGAAGTCTGCCATGCCTGATGTCTGCACTGTTTTCCGGTATTAGGTATGATTTATTACCATCGCTCGTATGCTTTCAATCATATTCTAGAGCAATGATGACCTGCGACTGCAGCTGAGCCGTAGCGGGTTTTCCGATTTCCTTAGATGGCTCCACGGTGCTCTGTAATGTTCTGTTATGTTTCTACTAGGCTTTCCGTATTCGCAAGCGTTGCCCGTCCACGATGGGAACCAGCAGTGATGGAACAATACAATTAGCAAGGGACAGATTAGAGCGCCGTATAAACAAGTTCTTCAATGTCGAGAGTGTTACGGAATACATGTCGCGAAACGGCCCACTTATCCTGCTTACCATCCGAGATCTCAGCTCGTCGAAACATATGCGTGCTGAGATCGAGAATAATTAGACCAGCCGTCTTAAGATGTTCATTGATACGAGGCGTACAGCATTATACGAGCTCTAAGAATATGACTACAGCTCATCTCCCTCTTCCAGCATTGAAAGCCGAATTCTTTCGGACCTCAAACCCCGCCGCCGACGCGATCGTAGGAAGTCTTCCACTGAGACATAGTCCAGTTTGTCCAAAACAGTTCGATCGCGTGGATCTGCCTCGTCTGGAGTGAGTGTTCTGCGTTCCCAGAGGTCCCGGAAGACGCCAGTGTCGAGTAGAGCTTCTTCGGGATCGATTCTCTCTATATTGTCATCATTTCCAAGGATAGGGATTGGACAAAATCTGGCTGCAGAGTTGTCGTCAGAGACTAAGAACTTGACGAGGTCTTGTCGCTGATGATCAAGGAGTCGGTAAATGCGGTAGGTGACCCAGCACCGGTCGGTGTGGAAGTATATCGCATTAGGCTTACAAAAGTCAGCTTTTGTGCAGATATCTCTTGGGAGGCACGACATACATCTACTTCAATTTCATTGCTTGGGGTTAGTGGTGAGTCAGGCTCCCGTCTGTCGAAAAGAACCACACCGCCGAGGATTCGATTTTCAGCCCAATAACCGACGCCGTCAGCTATCCCGTTAGGGCATTGATCATAGCTACAATACTGCTTATGCCTGAAGAGAGTCTCGAACATTGCATCGTTTCCACGCAGAAAGTCGGAGTCCGGAGGTGGTTTCCAAGAGGCCATCGGATCGCCAACGTGAAATGTTGCTTCCGACTGGCGAAGCTGGACCGCGATCTGGTGTATAGCCACCGCAACCATCTCAATCAATCGGGTGTTATATGCTCGTGATCCGGGCGATGCACGACTGAAATCCTGTATGAGCTAGATAATGATATCAGTCGAGGCGTTAACTTGGGTTTCATCGTATCTGAGTTGTCGGTGTTGGGCGGCGACTCTGAGTTGGCTTACAATTGAACTAAATTCAAGATTTGCAATATTGAGCTTCTCTCGAAGCTCAGAAAGCCTTTTTATGACACCGGGGCATAGCTTGTCGTGAGGGTTGTCTTCATCGTGGAGTGGGTGCTCGGTGCCTACACCCATACCGCCCGAGGTATCGCTCTCGACAGACGTGATAGGGAGTCCATCGACGATTTGGCCGTAGGTCGACTGAGCAGCCTCACTCGAGAGGACGTTTTCTAAAGCGCGAGTGAATCCAGCGAAATGGGCGGGATCTAGCGCGTCGACAGTCAACTTTCTAATGCTTGTCTCAATTCCCTCTTCTGCCATGACGGATGGCCCGAGTCCGCAGTAACGGATGTAATCTTGGTCGAAATGCAAAAGCAATAGCAACGAGCGCTGGAGGCGTCGTGAAAGCGGAGCAGATAGGTCTGGAGTAGTTTTCAGGCGAGAGGAAAGATCGGGAAAAGAGCAAACACAAAAGATTTCTTGAAGGGCGCACTTGTTAGTGGTCAGTAGGTTGGGCACGATGAGCTGAGCTATTCCAACATTGAGCATTCCTGTGAACGGCGCAAGTCCAGCGAGTATCTGGGGAGACCATTTTCAGCGTCCTACTCCAGGCAGTGAGACGCTTCTCATCCGCGCGGTTAGCTACTGTCCTCAACTCACAGACAATCCATCGACCCGAGGCTCTGGGAACCCTAGTGATAGCGCACGTTTATTGGTCCACTATGCGAAAAGATTAGCCTAGAACCTCTGAGGCTCGAGAATTTAAACGTGATATCATGGAAGACTAATAGCCGAGCGCTATGTATCGAAGACCAACGCACCAGCTGGAAATAAGTGATGATTGGACGAGGAGTATCGCTGCTACGTATCGTGGCACCAACAGAGGAAATCGCAAAGACCGCGCGTGTTAGTAATAATCAGCTGTGGTCACCGGCCATCCTTGTAATCGAATATGCCGCTTTGTTTGTGGCGACCAAGGCATATGCGGCAATGGTGTAATGACAATCCTCAAACGGTGAACCTAGTGTAAAGATTGCAGGCATGGAATACCTCATTTAGGGTTGTGAGTCTTGTACCTCGAGAGGTGCTTACTCATCGCATCCGTCAGCTCAGAATTATCTTGTCTACATGTAGGTAGAAGGTCACCCACCTCTGCCTTGGTCCAGAGATTTCTAACAGCCAAAACAATAACGCCCCCGTCGCACCACGCGAGCGCGATCGCGCCAGCTACTAACTCCTGCCTTGGTGTCATCATTATCATTAAGCGACGCGTCACCAACCTTCTAACGATCGCGGCGGACACAAGAGATAGATGCTAGGTGTCTCTTATGCGATACAGATCTCCAGTCGACCAGACACCAATGCACGCAATGCCTGAGCGTCTACTTCTGCCACGACTGCATTGTTAATGCCCCTTAGATACAGCTTGATCATGAAATTCGGCGTACATCGAAGGCGGATGCACATACTAGGGCCAGAGAGCATGGCAGAGAAGATAGCAATCGTGCTGCACAGCATCGGCATCGGAATCAAAGTATCGACGCCCCCACTGAGCCTCGTTATGTCTGCGACTGGTGTGAAGAAGAGCTGCTTGATTGGCGTTTCGAGTGCTAGACATGCCCGAATCCCAACTTCTGTTCTAAACACTAGAAAAACCATTTCGACCTGCACACCTTGAAACCATACCGACGACTCGACCCATCATCCAGGTGGCAGCCCACAACTGCCCGAGACGGGCTGTCGCGCTCTGGGGGCAACTTGGTACACGTTCTTGATGATGATGATGATGATGATGATGATGATGATGATGATGATGATGATGATGACTGTAATAATGATGATACAGAACCTGGTGATGTTGAAGGGGACGAGGCGGAGGCCGATGTCGATGCCATCGCCGATACACGCGATGACGCTGATTGTGACGAGCTTGCCAGCAACAGCTACGATTCCACCATCTACGGCGATGATAACTCCTTTGACATTGAAGACTATATGTCGGAGGGTATCACCCCCTTGGGGGAAGGCGAGGAGCTATTAGAGGATAATGTAGAGGCTGATGATGGACGAGTGGTTTCAGAATGGTCATCGGCGAAGGCCCAGTGTACTATTATTGCCGGTGATCTCATCCAATTGATCAATCAATCTGTGACCACGGCTATTAGCAAGGCCATGAAAGTCACACTCGATGAGGTTGTTTGTGAAGACATTAAGAAAGCGGCAGCCCGTACCGTGTATGCCACATTCTTCAACGGCACACAGCCTTTAAATGGCGCGAAACGACTCGTATCTATCGAGCATGTTGTACCAAAGAGACTTAAGTCTCTTATGGACTTCGATCTATATGAGCCACTTGGCGTACGTAGCAGCCCAGAGCTAGTGATACCCAGTCGACGCAGAGGTAGCCGACGACGACAATGGAGTACCAAAGAGCAGCGTCTTTTACGCAAGATGAAGGAGAAGGGGAGGACAGCTGACATAATTGGGCGGAAACTACAGAGATCTACTAGTGCTGTAGAACAGCAATGTGTGATAGATGAAATGAAACTTGCTTTAAAAATTTGCACGTGTTCCGTTCTACTCGGATTGATAACCTTACGATCCTATGAGAGTCGGCAGCCCTAAGCACTTATTACACATTATGGGGATGAGTTCAGTAAAGACGCAGCAGATATGGTGATCTATTAACTGTTCGCGCATTACCATCTTGCTTCAAGTCACCTAGTCCGCACTAAATTACACGTGACCCAGCTCGCCTGCACTTGAAAACCTAAAACTAACGTCTCTTTTCTGTATATACACTATGGACGCCCTCCGTATGAGCCCGCAGGTGCATCTTATCGAACAGCACGACATTACAAATAGGGCATTCGGATGTGTTATATTTATGGCCCAGGTGAACACTAATACAGTGTCTGCCTAGGCTGCCTGAGCTATAAAACTCACGCACCAGCTCCTTTCGACCCTCGTTGTTCTCAGGGATGATGACATTGCCGGGTTTGGGGGCCTGGCTAAAGAGGTTGTCTCGCTGCCTCGAGAGAGTACGCCGCCGTGCAGACCCTTTCGACTCTCGGAACAGCTTCCTCGTCAGTCTCACATATGCAAGATCATGCTTCAAAGTGGCCAACTCCTGGGAAGATAGCGAGGTGGGCCGGCGAGGATCTGTTGAATGTCCATGGCTCGCCGCCTGCTGGATAAGAGCCTGCTGAGGCTGTATGTTTCGATGCACAGCCCATAGATCAGCGCATACTTCGCGACAGAGGTAATTGGGCTAGAAAGTGCTGGATCATGGGGCATGCTCCATTACGAGATTTAGCAGGGCACTGCTAACATTGACTTAACAGACGTCATGTCAGCGGAATCCCCATTGCACACCAGACATATCATCCAGGAGTATTAATATCAGACTCAGGGGTTCGCAATTCATGGCTCGGAATTCAGGGGCACTAGATTTGGGGACATCGAAGTCGTGGGCACTTACCACTCTGGTCCATGCTATTACCAGCCCAATAGCGCAGAACGTAGCATATCGTGTTCGTCTCGAACCCGCATAACATGCCTATCCGTTTGATCCACTCTTTCATAGTGCCATATGGAAAAACTAGGCTTATCAGATATTTTATATCCGCACGTCGTTTTGACGGTCTACCGAAAGACATATTGGCTCTTGACTTCTTTTTTGAAGCCAAGTGGCATTTCGAAGCAGTTTTCTGGCACTTTCAGGGTGCTCAACAGATGTGGTGCATTATTGAGTGCTTCTGACTTAAACACGCGGTGTCGGAACAGGATAGCGAGCAGGAAGATGTAAGGGCTTAGGAGTAGGCTGGGATCATAGATGATCTCAGGGATGAGGAATGTGTTACTTTTGCTGTTAGCGTGCAATTCTGACTGAGCTAATAGATAGCATGTCCAGACACGTAACATCAACTGCTGGTGATGCCTGTCACACTAGGTGCATGTTAATACCGGGTATATGTCACACCAGACCAGACGTCAGTCGCACCAAATGTACCAAGGTCAGACCAAGATAATGGCGCATAAAGCAATGCATATAACGGTAGAAAATAGGACTTACGCAGCTTTAGGCCCAAGATAACTTTTCGTGTATTCCAGGCTGAGGCGGATCAGCAGCTTTAGAGCCGCCTCGCCTTTAGCAGTTGGATCTTTAACTAGCAGCACCTGAATATCGCCAAAACGCAACTCTAGGATAGAAGCAGGCCGCGACCCCTAAAGTGCCAGCAACAGCAAAAACAACACAGCGAGAACTCTCGATTCCCCTAACTTGAAGGACTTCTCGGTGGTCTTAAGAATCATGTCTACCTAACGCTTAAGATCTTCGAGGGTCATAGCCCTATTCATGCGCTTCTTATACGTGAGATCTAACTTATTACCGAGCTCCACGAAAGCCTGTTTACTATTAGCCGAGGTATCGAAGAGGAAGTCATATCATTACATTGGTCATCTGATTTCGATGAATCTTTTCATCGATCTTGCAGTTCATCGTCTGTTCAAAGACTAAACGGAAGGTGCACCAGATGGTCACGAGGGACGAGCGCTTCTTAATCGGCCTCTTCTTGCCTCTTTTGCCCATCTTCTGGTTGAGGTAACTGGACAGATATTAATACACAACCTGAAAGCTAAGACACTCAAAACTAAGTTTCCAATCCGGCTCATCGAGCACGTTCTGACTGAACCTAGCACATACCGTTAGCTGTTAATGTAAATGTATTGAGGACGTATAAGCCAAAACGTACCAACGCCAATGATTTTCGATATGCCCCATAAGACGTTCAGTGCCCTTGCTATATTCCTTGCGACTGTATTGGTCAAGGTCCATCGTATCTATAGCTTAGCGATAAAACTAAGCTGGGTAGGCATTCCCATCGAACAGCGCGTAGGACTCTTCTTCATCCTCATCCTCATCCTCATCATCATCATCGCCATCATCCTGGGCATCAAATATCGAAGGGGACTTGGATTTCACCACCACTGCTGCTCTCAGCGTCATGGGTCCATGATACCCAAGCCCGGCGTCTTCGCTGATTTCATCGAGCTCATCTAACTCGTCGAGGACATCGACTTCAGCATCTTCGCTCGGTTCAACTTCATCCTCAGAGTCTACATCTTCATAGTCCTCATCTCTAATTTAGTAGTTCTCAACCGTATCGGACATATCGGTGTCCGAATCTAGCTGCATAAGTCGAGGGCGGACTCGGCTTGACGTTCGAGGCATCTTAGATGGTGTGCCACAATTGACTCGGCGATTGTTCACCTAGATTCTGTAAGAAGGACAGTTAGAATCTCTAGGCTGGTACGCAAGGTACTGTACTCTGCATCAGCGACGTTCATTTGTACAGTGTGGGTTCGGGTTCGGCTTGTTTGCCAGACAATACACCTAATCAGCGGTACCATATTACTCCATGCCATAACGATAATCATTTGGTGACTAATGTGGTGGATGTAACACTACCTAGGTACTCTGTGACAGAACTCAAGAAGGTTTAGGAGGGCATCTACGCAGGGAACAGGCCATAAATTCATCGCTCTAATTACTCTATGTATATACAGCAGCTAACTGACATCGGTATTATCGGGAGATGTAACGCATCTTGCGCTTCCGATCTGTATTAATGCCATGGACCTCGTCTGCATGCTTTCTTAGATGCTGCTTATGGATAAGCTTTGTGAGGCAAAGGGGACAATGGAACTTTGTCATGTTCTTGAATGCCATCTAAGTGGACACTGGTGAAGTGGCCAGCAAGAGCATGAGTAGTTGAGAAGTTGCGACATAAGCCGTCGAACATATGATGTTCCTTGCCCAAGTCCAACGCCTTGGCGACACAGAGGAAGCACCGCTTGACCTGATTGCCGTTGTCACTGGCGAAGACAGTGTTTTTGATCTCTGTCATCGGATCGGCCAGGATAACGTTCTTGATCTCTGCCATGGGATCGTTGTCGTTGTATGAGAGACGAAGTTCTGACGGCCGTTGTGGCTTACATGCATTAAGAACCACGTTTTTGACGACCGGCTCCTCTTCAACACAATACGCCACAAGGGCCATGATGGCATTGGCACGTCTGTCCAGTTGGGCTGTGATGTCATTGACCAGCGGTGCTGTCAGCGCGTCCATCATCTTCTGTTGGGAGACACCCATGGGGATCGAAGGACGGTGATTGTCAGAGAAGCCTTTGCCCTGAATCTGCAGCTCAATGTCTTCCAGTGCCTGCTGATCGGTCCACTCTTTGGTCACCTCTTTTAGTTTTGCGTCTTTCAGCCGTTGATAGAGATTCTTGCGTTTTCGCGTAAGATCTCGCCGCGCCTCCGAGCGCTTCGGAAGTAGTCTCAGCTGCTCGTCGATGCGAGTGTAGAGTGGGTTCTGCTTAGCAGCCTCGATCTGCTCTGGGGTCAACTCAAAGACTCTCCGGCTATCTCTCGAGCCACCATGAGATGTGGCCTGTCGGATCAAGGCAGTCTGAGGGTTGAGATCGCGATGGACGGCCCAAAGATCAGCACAGACGTTGCGATTCAGATAGTGCTTCTGGAAGGTCTCGGAATCTGGCGCGTGGTCTAGAACAAGGTTCCGCAGATCGCTGCTGATGTCAACATGCTGGTCCAGGCTGTTTCCAGCGAAGTAGCGTAGACTATAGGCCACGGTGTTGTGCTCGAAGCCTAGCTCTTTTCCGATAGAGTTGATCCATTTGTTCGTCATGTTTTGCGTAATGGGCTTGTCTGATACCACGTAGCCTAAGGGCCCCTTGATACATTTGCGGAAAAGGGGCTTTTCCTTCCAGGAGTCCTTGATTCTCAAGCACAGTTCGTTACTTTGAGGGTGTACTCTGAGTATATCCAAAGTGTGGGGGTTATCATTTAGGGCCTCAGACACAAACACCCGGTGACAGAATAGAAGAGACAGAAGAAAGGTATGAGGGCTTAGGAGTAAGCTAGGATCATACATAATCTCAGGCACCAGGAAGGTCTTCCTGCGAATGGCATTAGTGACTGTATCGTGGACTGCGACTATGAGCAGTGCCGGAGAAAGGGGTAGATGACTAACATGGACTTCGGGCCACGATAGGTCTTGGTCTGCTGCAAACGAAGTCTGATTGAGAGCCGAGGTGGCCCGTCTCGGTCTTTCGGGTCCCGAATGAGAAGTAAGTCAATGTCCCCAAACCTAGACGGTGTTAGTCAAATGCATCGGCAGAGCAGCATGCGTTCCCGTCGGAAACAACAGAACGTGCACGACCCCGACATAGTACAACTCTGACCTCAATACAGGGCACTTCGGTATGAGGACACCCGGCTTCCACATGAGCACAGCATACATGAGACATGGACTCACTTGATGTTCAATATGCTCTGAGGGCGAGAACCCTGGGGCGCGAGAAGCAACAAGAAGAGAACGGCGAGGATGCGCATCTCGCCCAGCTTGAATGTCTTGCTCGTAGAACTCAGAGTTCTCTCGATCTGCAGTTTGAGATCATCGAGAGTTAGGGAGCGGTTCTCCCGGGTCTCGTGGTCGAGATTGAACTTCTTCGCTAGATCAACCAGCGCCTGGCACGGTCAGCGATGCGCATTTAGTAGTGAAAGCCACCTTACATTATTGATCACTCAGTCAGGCAAGGCGCGGTTGATCTTGTAGGTCGTACATCTCCCGTAACAAAGACGGAAACAACACCAAAATGTAATCAAAGTCCCTCTTTTCGTAACGGGACGCTTCGACCGACCGCCCTTGCCTTTCTTCTGATTCAGGTACCAGGTAAGGAAGTTGTAAATAGTCTCGAAGTTGATTTTTGAATAGCCATCTTCCCAATTCTGTGTTTGCAGAACATCCGAGCAGAAGCTTAGGGGCAATTAGCATAAGTCTATAGAATGAGTGACGACTAGGTACGTACGAGCGCCAGTAAGCCTCACAATTTTCCATCAACTTCATAGTTCCCTTGGAATACTCCTTCCGCTTGAAGTCGGCAGAATTGAGAGACTGAATGCCTTGGCGATAGAACTCGGGAGGCTTCGTGTTGCCGTTGTAAAGAGCTTCGTCCTCATCCGGTGCAAGATGCGATGCAAACACAGGACCCGATGCATGACCCGATTCAGGGCTCAATACAGAGCGCAGTGCACTGGACTGGGTCTCCTTCACCAAGCCAGCAGCCGACAGTTGAATCTGCTCTCGTATCTCCGCAGCGGCCCCGCGTTGTTCAGAACTCCCCACCTCATCACACTCATTGTTCATGGCTTTCTCATCATCTTCCGACTTTTCTGACGACTGAGAAATGTCAGACTCCGATGCTGATTCATATTCATAGTCCGACAATGAGTCGGCTGCGTCGCTTGACTCGACGTAGCTGACGTATTTGGCCCTGGGCATATTGACGACTCTGATGGCTGCTCACAATGAACCCGAGAATTGAAGCGGCTGAGACCTCGACAGTCCAATCCAGAAGTCGTGAAGTTGAGCACCGACCACGACGAGTGCAGGAGCTATGCCGCCGAGCTCGGGACCACAGACCCAGGCAGCGATCGTCCAGGTAGGAATAAACGCCACTCGCAAATGGACAGTGGACTGTTTGTCCTTAGTCGCTTCAGGCCGTCTCCCATGCCAAGCTACTACCTCCATCATTGTCTCAGTGACTTGGCTGCTCTCGCTGGGCTGAGACATGCCAGACAGTCCTTCCATGTCCGCCCGCCCGCCGTGGTGAGAGTTTCCCAGTGACTGGCTGCAGGGGAGCGACAGAAGCACCAAAAAGGCGGCTTGAGTATTGCCTATTGCTGATCCTCCCCACGGTGGCATGACTCGGCGTGTGATCATTGATGCAGTTTGCCGCAACTGACGGGTAGTGATTGGCTCCCATCAATCCGCGCCTGGACTTTCGCCTCGCTGTCAAGGAACGTTTCCGAGCACATCCCCAATACTGTACAGACATGTTTGCTTCCACTGTGTAATTGTTGAGCAGTACGAGAGCGATCACTCTCTGGCTTGGATGATACCTTGGTCGAGATCTCCAAGATAGCTATGGACTGCTGTTTGATGACAGGCACACGGAATTTGAGACTACCAACCACCCTTTTATTCACACACCTCGGTAGACAAGAATGCCACAAGATATCAATTCGGTTAGTGAGGCTATTCCTGTACCCATTAGCTCGCCATTCGTGCTGCCTTCAACATCCTATGCTCCCTATGATCATCAGTTTCTACTTGATCGCTTGCCCTGCGTTTCGATGATGGACAGTCTCTATGCTTCTCATATGCCTGACAAAACAGTCTACGAAGAGCGCGCCAGGAAATACTAATGACTGGCCCTTGCAGATGGCGTAGAGTGCTTGAGAGATCGCCGAGCGTGAGTTTGATGCTTCCATCGGGTTTGTAGACATGCCGCGTAGATGGCGGCTCGGCTGTGTATTGCCAGATGACCTGATCTTGAATAAAGTGCTGGACCGTGGTATCTGTTTCAATGCATGGTGCATAGCGCCACGCATTGAGAACAATTGAAGGGAGCTGAGGGGTAGTTGGCTGCTTCTCAAATTCAACATATTTCGCATTTATCGAGATGACGCAGCGGACAAAGCCGTTAGCACGTTTGATGTATCCTGAGAAACTATTATCAGTACGTCATCGCGCGAGTAAAACAGATGGACATACCGGCGCACTGTTCATTGGGCGTGTGGTGAGACCAGCCCACCTCCACAATCAGACCTGGATACAGCTCTTCTTGGGGGGTAGCCAGGCGGTGCTGCGTCTCGCTCTGCACTTGACGCCCAGCTCGCCCTTCTTCCACATCCGTCAGGCCCACCCCGTTTTGCTCCATCTTGCCTTCGGCGCCCTGCTCTGTTTCCGTTATCCCACCCGTCTCATCCTCCGACTGGGAGGAACCGTCGAGTTCGGAGATGTTGAATGGGGGAGCCAGCCAAAAGTTCAGATCAGGCTCAGCTCTGTTTTGTGAAGATTTGTACCTCATGGTACGATCTCCCTGGGCGACTCGACCATGAACATTGGCTGTGGACAAGGCGTGTTGGAAGTGGCGTAAAATGTAGTCTCGTATTGTATTTCCAGCGTCATTATGGATGTCGGAGGTCATTCGAATTGAAAGGTACGGCTCTTCGTAATCCCAGGGTGTCCTGTCCAGCCAAGCCGCGCACCTCGCCAGCTGCTCGGGAATCGACGAAGAATCTCCAAAGGTTTGTTGAATGATGCCTTGCTTGTGTTCTTCGCGCGACTTGTGGTCTCGTTGACGAACGCGGGGGTTTCGGTGAAGGATCTCGAGTAGTAAGTCGTACTGCGGCCGCAGTAGATAGTATCGGAGCTGTTCCGGTATTCTCCTGTCGATGTCTAATCCCCGGGAGAAGGACTCCAAGTCCTGCAATATGCGTACGATCGTGTTGCGGTGATTATCTACGTCCGTAGACTTGGCAGAGCCCGACGTGGACGGACGATCTTCGTGGCTCGTGGTGGAAAAGATTTCAGCATCGATGAAGGACGACGCGACGGATTGAGGATTATCGCTATCGGGGAACTGTGCAGGCGAGGACATGCTTGAATGGTGCGCGTAGCGTGAGGTAGATACCAAGATGAGCAGTCGATGGTGGGGATGAGGTTGTTAAACAACATTGCGGATTACCGGTTTCTGTTTGCGGGATATGTGGCCGGGGATGCTTGCGTCAGTGACCCGTGTGGCTGGTGGGCCGAGTGGCTGGGGTGGCGGCGAGATTCCGCAGGTACCTAGGTACCTACCCGCGGGCAACGGTCTGCTGTTGCTCCGCAGCTTCGTCTACTCGGAGATCTACATAAATAAGACAATACAAAACATACTAGATAGGATCCACAAAGTATGCAATCTGAATTAGTGTTGAGGTGACTTAAGATAGATGATTACAATTGATGTTTTCAGTGTAATTAGGACGCGCATGAACAAACTTCGGTGCGTATTCCCCTCCCCATATGCATATCACGGCATTCATAACAGGCTGCTCATTGAGGTCAAGCTTTGAAAAGGGCAGCATCTCAACGTCCGTACACATGCCATACGGTGGACGATGTGACTCACGCCTTCGAGCCTCGAGTCTTGGTTACAAAACTGCATCTAACCCTCGCCTCCAAGCACGGAGAGCATGATGATGATGCTTTTGTGCCAGCGCCCTTGTTGCATCGAACCTTTTTTATATGGCACTATTATGCAGGTTAGTCTTGGCACTCTTGTCCGGGAGTCTTCCTATTGGTCAGTGGGCTCAGCCGATCGGGGATCGTGGATTCTTACCCGCATATAAGCAGGCCTTGGCACTTGGGTATCGGCGAGTACTGGACAGACGTTACTTGTCAGGCCTAAAATCGGCTTACTTCCGTGGTTCCGGTATGGCTACGACCTATACGTTAAAGACATCTATTTGCAAAAATTTGCAAAACGACACCTATTTACAAAATGCAAAAGTCAAATCTATACATATAATAAAGTAGGCTTTTTAGCTAGAAGTAAGTAGTCCTATTTAAATAAATACTAAAAATCTAACCGTTATAAATACATAACTACTTTCCCGATGTTTTAGTCAGCACATAAAAATCGGTATAGCCGGATCCTTTATTCTATTAAAAAGGTCAATTTTGGCCTACTTCTTTAAAGCATGGCTCCAGCGCTAAAACACCAGGCCTTAAATAATGGCTTAGCGTCATACACCGAGATAATACATTTAATTAAACGGCTATACCAGCAAAATTAGTATATCTACACTAAAAATCTATATATACTTTTTTTTTTTATAAATAGGTGTCGTTTTGCAAATAGATATCCCTAACGTGTAGGTCGTAGCCACACCGGAACCACGGAAGTAAGCCGATTTTAGGCCTAACAAGTAGGAGGATCTATGATCTAATCAACAGAATAACAAACCTTGGAAGCCAAAGAGATCCACGACATTGTCACTAGACCCTAATTCAAGACCATGCGTCTTGAAATGAAGACGAGCTCGGCTGTGTTCAAATGGGTTACGTTTGAACACTCCCAAGTTGCACTCCGGATTGGTGCAAAAAACCACCCAGCGCGTGCCACTGCCCACGGGCCACTCGACAGCATATTGGTCGAGATGAGCGCGACGGAGCGAGCTTACCTTTACAGTTCTTGGCGAGCCTGGAACTGTTTGCTCAAGCTGGTGTGCCTGTGCCCACTCTGCGTGACACTGTTGGTTCAATGCTTGAACGGCATAGTTGTTCGCGAGGAGACCTACCCAATGCTCCGTATGTACGCAGTGGCTCGGCGGCGTCTTCAAAGACCTCTTCGTGTACCGTTCTCAGATGCGCCAAAGCCCTGTCCTCCTCGAATGGGTTGCCATGGTAGTGCCGATACGCCACCTCATGACTACCATGGACCACCGTGTCCTCATTCTGCGCTGGGATGACGGTCGGAGGGCAAGGACAAGAAAGTACAAACGCGGTCCCGGCTTGAGACAATGAGATCCATTGCGTGCCTTTAGGATAACCAACCTGGCGAAGGTTGGCTGGGATCTCGATATCGATTGGGCTTGCGAAAGACAAGAATGTTGCCTATTGTCCTCTGATATGCGGCACGGATGTCGTCGCGAGACTGTTTTGTCTCGAAGGTCCATCCCGCTTTTGTCCCCGGATAGATGTGATTATTTTCTTTTGTCCGTAGCTAGTGCTCTAAATAAGATTGAAATCACTAGGGGTAGACACGAGGCGGTGAAAGAGCAGCTTACGCGATAGCTCTTCCGCCTCTTTAACGAAGCCCTTTCTGCTAAGGGATTTTATCGATAGTTAAACTTTCTTGTAGGGTTGGTAAGATGCCGGCATTAATTATAAAATGCCGGTATTATGCCTGCCTATATAAAGTTAGGCATTAAACGGAATGATACCTAATTTTTTTAATTATTACGCTTTATTTATATTATTTAATATTAAATAAACGCGATATTTGTTGATTTTAGTTAATTGCGTATTTATTAATTACTTTTTTATTTTATTTAATTAATATTTTAATAGTTTTTTCGTTTTTAAACCCGGTATTATTAATATTATTAGCTTATATTTATCGGCTTTTTTATTTCCGCGTATTATTACTATTATTATTATTATTATTTTATAATTTAATAAGTAAACTACGCGATAAAAGGTTACGTAATTATTTTTTTACTGCAGGCTTTTTTTATATAAGTTATAATTATTATTATATAAATATAATAAGCAATAATAATATATTAAGTCGTTATTTAAAGCGTTATAAACGATAAAAAACTATATAAAACTAATAAATAATTAATTTTAAAGCTTTATTTTTAGCTTTATTATTAAAAGCTATAATATATTATCGTTATTTTTAAAAGTAAAAAATAACTATTAATCGTATTTTTACTTTTATTATTATTATTAAAGGCTTAAAGCATATAGTTTAAAAGCTTAAAAAAATAAAGGATGTTTTAAAGCAGTTAAATATATACTATATTTTATTTAAACGGCACGCTATATTAAATCGTTATTTTTTAGTAATATATAAACAATATCGGGCTATTATTATCGAAAAAATATATTTAACGGACTTATTTTTAGTTATTTTTAACGCGTTTAATAATAACGCTAGTAACCGCATATTAAATATATTATTTTAATTATTTAATTGCAATATTTATTTTTAAAATAATATCGATTTTAAAAACGACTTTTTAATTGCTAAAAAATACGTTAAAATATTTAAAAAAAGCTTATTAAACTTTATTAGCTGTCACGTTAGGGCTGCACTATGGAGGCAAGGCTTTAATAGGTGGTTACCTAGTGTATATTAATAGTAAGGTGAAGAAGGGAAGCAGGCTAATGGCCTTGGTGGCTATTAGGGTTACTTTATATATAGGTGGTCCTTTATTTAATCGATATAGTTATTTAAGAGACTAAGGTGGCTACCTAGGAGACGTACTGGTAGACCAGTACTACCGGTACGTTACTACCTTTCGCGAAAACCTCTCGCGGGGCTAAAAAACGCGATTTACACACTTTCTACTATTTAATCCTAAATAGCGGAGTATGTATGTTCGATTTTTATTAAGGGCGTTATTGACGGTTTTTGCCTTTTAAGTTCTAAGTAATAGCATAGCATCAGTAATCTTATTAGCGCAAATGCTGCCAAGTATTGACTAGCCTAACTACTGTATATATATATGACTGCTAGCTATTATACGGTCGCTAGAGGTTTAGATAAGATAGTTTTAACGTTTTGTTAAGTAATGTTAACGGCTTTAGGGTAATGATTAGAGTTAACGCTTAAAGTAGTGACAGGTAACTGAAGTTAGCGTTAAATAATGACGGCTTTAGGGATTAGAGTTAACGCTTCCGATGGTAGTAGTGACATTAATGTCGGTAAGTGCGTTGATATTTTTTTAAATGCTTGAGCTACCGCGTTAGGGCTTTAATAAGAGCCTAAGCCATTTAATGGATATTTTGAGCCACATTTAGGCTTTTAATCGTGTTATATATGGGCTCCGTAAGGTGCTTATTACAATAGCTATAGGGTGCTTCGTTATGAGGGCTTTCTAGTGCTTTGCGGTGAGGGCTTTTTTTGGTGCCTAAGCTATAGCGTTAGGGCTTAAAGGTGCTTATGCTACAGCGCTAGGTTTTTTAATAAGTGTTTAAACTATAACCTAAAGCTTTTAGAGCTGGCTTTTTAGTGAGGGAAAGCTTCCGTAGATGCTTCGTTATAAGGGCTTTCGACTGGCACTAAGTGCCGTGAGGGATGACGAGTAACGGAGAAGTTACTATTAAGTAGTAGTGCCTAACAAGGAGGTTAAGGCTTACGATAGGTGGTTTAAAGCCATACTTAAGGCTATTGTAAGGCCTAATAAAGAGGTTAAAACCTGGTGTTAGGTGGTTTTAGCTATACTTAAGGCTATCGTAAGGCTTAATAAAGAGGTTAAAGGCTTTCGTTAATGCTTGATAAAGAGGTTAAGGCTTGCGATAAGTGGTTTTAAGCTATATTTAGGGCTATTAGCTTTAATTTGCCGGAAAAGTGTCTTTAAAAAAAGAAATAGGTACTAAAGAAAGCAATAGGTGCTAAAGAGGGCAGTTACTAAAGAAGGCGGTACTAAGCTAAAAAGAGCTTTTTTAAACGCGTTCGCTATTAAATACGGTATTAAAATGTTTTCGATTTGCTGCTGGTTAATAGATGTCTTTAAAAAGGGAAATAGGTGCTAAAGAGGGCGATAGGTGCCAAAAAGGGCGTACTAAAGAGGGCGTGCTAAAGAGGGCAAAATAACCGCTAATAAAGGCGAAGTAACTGCTAATAAAGGCAGTTAACTACTAAAGAGGGTAGCCGCTAGAGCGGGCGTTTAGTACTGCGATTAACGACGGTTTGTTAGCTCCGCTATACGTAACGAAGAAATAGGCAATAAGGCCGTAATATAATAACTTCGCTATCGCTAATTAAG
Organism: Xylariaceae sp. FL1019; assembly: GCA_022578705.1. Lineage (NCBI taxonomy): Eukaryota > Fungi > Ascomycota > Sordariomycetes > Xylariales > Xylariaceae > Xylariaceae sp. FL1019. Next base: position 207,027 of record MU391966.1, on the reverse strand, counting down.
GGACCTTATTATTATTACGTTAAGGCTGCATTATAAAAGCAAGGCTCTAATAGGTGGTTACTTAGTGTATATTAATAATAAAGTAAAGAAGGGAAGCAGGTTAGTAGCCCTGGTGGCTATTAGGGTCACTTTATATATAGGTGGTCCTTTATCTAATCGGTACAGTTACCTAGGAGACCAGGGTGGCTACCTAGGAGACGTACTGGTAGACCAGTACCACCGGTACGTCACTTTAGCGACTATTTTTAAAGCTTTAAAAAAATTAAAGTTTTCGTTATTAATATTTATAATATTATAAAAACTATTTATATAGTTTTTATTAAAAATCTAAATTTTAGTTATATATAAAGGGTTTTTTATAACTTTTATAAGCTAAACTTATTAATTAAAAACGTACTAAAAATAACCTTTAAAAAGCCGTTATTATTAAAGCGTTAAATATTATTAATAGCTTTAAAGCTTTAAAGTTATAATACGCGCGTTTTTATATAGCTTAATAAAAAAAGTACGGCAAAAACAAAGCTTTTTTATTATTAATTAGCATTTAATAAAGCTTTTAATACCGCTGTTTATAGTTTTTAAAAACTAACCGCGATGTTTTTGTTAAATTTAATATATTTTACAACATTATAATTAAACGCGCGAGATTTAACGCATTATAATTATTATATAAAATATACGACTTTATTAACGATAGCGTTTTTTAAAAATATTTAAATTTGCTTTTAAAACTTTTAAAGTTTTTAATTAAAGTTATTATTTTTTTAAAAGCAAATAAATTATATATAAGCCACGTTATTTATCGCTAATATAAAATTAAAAAGTTATAATATAATTTATTTATAAAAAGTCGATTTTTTTAGTTTAATTTAAATATCGCAATATTTAAATTAAATGCTAAAATAGCGTAATAAACTATTGTTATTAATTAAATAGTATATACTTTAAATTACTATTATTTAAACGTTTATTTATTATTTAATATATATAATATAATAATTAAATAACTAAAATATTAAACTATATTAAGCTTTTAAACGTATATAAATCGAAAATTTATAAAATTTAAAGCTTATTAAAATAATTAGTTTATTTTTAAGCGATTAACGAATATTAAAAAACCGAGGATTTTATAAATAAAAGCTTTAAATATATATATTCTATTAAAAATTATTGTTTTTTAAGTTTTTAACGTTTTAACAAATTTAATATTATTAAAAAAAGCGTTTTTAGCTATAAACTTTATTTATAATAAATTAAAAACTAATTTAAAAACTACGGTAATTATAATATACGTTTTTATATATATAAATTATCGTACGATATAAAAAATTAAAAAAAAACGATAAAAACGATAATAAAAAACAAAACGGAAATAATTAAAACTATTTTAATAGCTATAATAGTAAAAACGGCGATAAATTAAGTAATTAAAAAGGCTAAAAAAGGCTTTAAAGGCTACGGAGGCTATAAAATAATAAAAAAAGTTTTTAATTAACGTTATTATAATTACGTAACATTATGTAAATATTACGTAATATTAAGATTTATATTAAATATAGAGCCTAATTATATTAAATGTAAATAGGTGCCGGCACCGAAGGTTATAATACCGTATTATACCGGTATCGTGCTATTCGACGCCTCCGGGTATGATACTTATACCAACCCTACTTTCTTGTCCTATTCTTTTCGTTGCTACGCCTGCTCCTGCCAGTCATCCTGAAAGCGTTTGATCCATTTGAAGCGTGCCGCACTATTTTCGCGTAGTCTACCGAGTAGCTTTGTCAGGGTTGTGATTTTAGTCACTAATTAGTAACTACAAACTAACTACAGTGTAGTTAGTTAGTAAAAGTGCTAACTATAACTATATGTAGTTAGTTACCCCTTTAACTAAAACTAACTACAAAAACTGTATTTAGTTAGCCCTATTAACTAACTATACTGTAGTTAGTTTATAGTTATTAATTAGTAACTATAAATAAATAAAGTGGGGCTATAACTTTAGAAATAAAATCAAAAAAAATCAAAAAGCATAGTTAAAATTAAATATATAATAATTGATACTACGCCGGGTAATTACCGGATTAATACCGGATAGGTACTTTTTATATTAAAATTTAATAGCGGACTTTAAAATGATTTTTCTCGATTTTTCCGAAGTATACCCGAATTAATCCGGTCTATTTACTATTATTAAAAAATTAAAAAAAAATTAAAATAATTTTATTTTTTTTTAAATAACGATATAAAATCCCGGAAAAATTTATTCCGGATTAACTATATATATTCCGTACTAAAAATATTCTTTCTTTCTTTTAAAATAAATCAATATTTATCTATATATTATATATAATAAGCCGGATTAACTCGGGTATACTCTAGATAAATCGGTAAAAGTAAGCATTAAATCCGGCGTTAAATTATAATATATAAAGTATATATCCGGTATTAATCCGGCCATTCGTTTCTAGTTTATAGACTATTTATTATATAACCTATTTTTAAAAAGATTTTAATAATACAAAAGTAGCCGGATTAATTCGGGTATACTTCGGAAAAATTCGGAAAAATCATTTTTAAGTCCGCTTTTAAATTCTGATATAAAAAATACCTATCCGGTATTAATCGAGCTTAAGTCCGATTTAATACCTATTATTATATATATTTATATTAAATATGCTTTTTAATTTTTTTCTATTTTGTTTTTATATATATATATTTTTATAATTTATAATTAGTTTATAGTTATTAAATAGTTAGTTACCTTACTAACTAGCTATATTTTAATTAGTTACCGGACTAACTAAACCTATATATAGTTAGTTAATGGTTTAACTAAAACTACATAACTACAAACTACACTGTAGTTAGTCTGTAGTTACTAATTAGTTACTAAAACTACATGACTAAAGTCACAACCCTGGTTCAGCCCTCATTTACCGTTGCTTTTCCGGTTATAGGCTTGTAACCGAGCTTTAGTTGAACAGTCGGTCTACAAACACCCCCAACGTTTTGAAGCGTTAAGCTGGCAAACAAGTATACCGATTATAATGCAATATTGTTCTGCGCTGTCTGATCAAGCAGACGCCATATTACTTAGGTGCCTACCTGGTACGGTAGACTATTGACCGATCGATTGACTGATTGTGTTTAACGTCAAGAACAATATACATAAGGTGTATATATATAGCATACGCAGGGTAAAACAAAGGCTCTGAGAACTGAGTCTCGGACTGCTCTTAAAGCTAGAAAACATCATATTTGAGAACAACATGCAAGAAAAGTAAGGTAAGTACTAAGTCCCGCGTGTAGTCCTACCTAATATCGTATAAAGATACATCGTCGTATGTCGTCAAATACCAAATAATCTTATAGAACAGGCAGGCTAAAAGATGAACGGCACTACCGGCACATTCCATGATTGAAACATCAAAACGTCCTCATGTTCACGAGCAGATCGAGCCTGTGAGTCTGCCTCTACTCTTCTTGTACAGACGTACAAGATTTCTTCAATGGTAGGGCGATTTTGCCACTGCGATAATTTGAGTCAGCAGCTACTCTCATCAACGCGTTTGCGGCAGGTCTACTCAGGCCTGAGGCTTAAAAAACATATTTGAGACTCACTCGGTCTCACAAGGAGAAAACTCATCAACAAAAAGCTTTTAGCGGACCGAAAATAACACCTGAAGTTACTTACCTCGACAGCCATGCAACGAAGTACAAGGCCTTTGAGATCATCAGGGGCGTTAGGCGAGGCCATGAATTCCAGCATCGGCGACTCCATCCGGTACTTGTCGTTCGGGTCCCCCTCTTCCAGAGTTTTCTGAAAGACTTGAACTCCGTTGATATTGATCTCAGGCATGTCAATCCGAGGATTGCCAATCTTATAGATGTACCCCACGGCTTCACGGCGGATGATGAGAGAAGACATGGCCTGAGTATTTTTACAATTAGCGAAGTGACGAGAACATACTGGGGCGAGCGAGGTGAGCTTACCCGGCCAACCTCGAATATGTTATCAGCTGTAGCCTCAAGCTCTCTTCCCCTAAATCCAAATTTAGCTACGAGCAGATTGATTGTTTTTCAACCCTCAATACTCACGCATATTCTCTCGGCGTAGATGAGATGTTGAAGTCGATGACCTACAAAATATCTACTTAGCCTCTTAATGCTCAAGCAGATAGACTGGAGCTATTCACCTTCATCAACGGTGCTTCCTGGTGTTCGTAATCGTACTCCTTGGCGACTCCAATCATCACATTGGCAAGGTGAAGGTCGCCATGCCTAATCCCCGAGTGCTCAGTATCGCGTCGAATCGTCTCTTTTCTTGGTTTCGCACCCGGCTGTCGCCCAGGCGGCCACGCCATCGCCACGCACGCTCGGGTTACTAGCATGGCGGTCAGAAAATTGTGCACGCTACTTGGTCCATTGAGTAGTGTGATTCAAACTTACAGCAGAGGAAGATACTCCACAGTGCGGGAGTGGAAATCATTGAATTATCCGCGATTGTTCTTTCCAGAAACTCTCTCAGATCCCCTCCAGTGATGTTTTCCATTACGAAGTACGGTTCGCCGGTGGGGAGAAGAAAGGGAAACGTGAGGCCACCCTCGCTGCTCTCTTCGCTTTCGTCCTCGTCCTCTTCATCCTCTTCGTTATCCTCATCGTCTCCATTCCCATCATCATCTTCGCCCTCCTCATCATTCCCTTCCTCGCCCTCCTCGGCTTCCTCGTCTTCCTCGCCACCGGGGTCTGGAGCCGGGTGCTGAATCACGGTACCCCCACTTTCATTACTGCCGCCGCTTTCACGGGCTTCACCCCCTCCTCCTCCACTACCAGAGCTGTCCGCGCCGCTCCCGGAACTCCCCTCGTCGCTGCTCTTTCGACCCAAAACTTTGCCGATGATCTTTTTGCCCGCAGAGAGAAGCTTTTGTCGTTTCGACGCCGGAGGCCCATCGCTGTTATTACTGCCACTGCTGCCGCTGCTACTCAATGCTCTCTTCACTCTCGCAGGTAGGGCACTTATCCTTGAACTGAACCTCCTGACATTCCTCATCGTACCCGCTAGTGGACTTGTCTCTTGGCCGAATGTACTCAGCTGCACAATATGCTCCGCGCCTACCATCTGCTTCAGGATGTTATATTCGTTCTTGATCGCCTCGTGCTGGGCATCGGAATCGGCGTACTTCACGATCACCTTTCGGCGAAACTTCCCGTTCGGCCGATACTCATCCATCTCGAAGGCCGCACCGAAAGTCTTGACGAACTGGAATGTCCCTTTTTCGATGAAAAAGTCAACTGTCGCTAAGGCGGAATCTTTCAAACCAGCATAGTCGGCGTTTGCCGCCGCAGTACGGGGCGGGATGGGGCGTGGTTGTCTTCTGAACGGATTCCGGCTCTTCTTGCCCGCTGACGGCGGCCCCGGTGGTGGTAGCTGGGGTGCTGACATGATGCCGGGATGTAAATATTGACGGCAGTATCGATCGTCCAATTGGTCATTCTTGCATCGCTTCTTAGTCGTGAGATGCCTCTACCAGCGGGAGTAATTCCCCTAAGAACCACAGACGTACGTGGATACCGATAATTGTGTCTTGGTCGACTGATTTGATTGAATTGCCGGTTCTCAATCATGGCGCCTCGCCGCGGAAGATCTTTCTCGGCTTTGTTACGCCTCATGGCTACGCGGATTGTTTCTTTGTTGAATGGTTTGCTTCCGGTTATGGCCTCGTGTCGTGGAAATAAAGATTGTCCAAAAATGTCGAACATTTGCTGCGATATCCATTCAAATCCACGGCTAGATTGGATTGGTTACAGTCGCTTCGGCAAATGGAATGCATCGCAGCTCATCGTGTGAGGAATATTGACATGCGATGTCTCAAAAGCAAACACGAATTACAGGCGCGACCAATGCCATATGCCAAGGCAATGCATGTAGATTCGTAATCTAGATCGAAGTGAGCTCATGTGGATTGTGCTGCTGTACTCACATTGAGTATGCGAAAAGATGTCGTCAAGAGAAATGTTGAGCAAAACTGATGAAAGGCCAAAAGAAAATCGACACCTAAGAGATTCGAACTCTTGCTCCCGAAGGAATTGCCTTAGCAGGGCAACGCGTTAACCACTCCGCCAAAGTGCCTAAGCGAGCCGGCAGTGGCTCTGTTTGATGGAAATCCGATCAGTTCCTTCATACTATATAGCACTAGTCTCATGCGGGGTCGCAGATGCGTCATTATGACACATAGATGCTGGGTATGTCATGTCCCAATTCGACCTGTGAGCAGGTAGGCACATTCCCATCACTAGAAGTAGATAATTATCTAGGAAGATCCAATCCGTGTTGGTCTCCAGGGCCATCTTCAGGTTGAGGAATTACTCAATTAAAACACTATTTGGCCTATTGCCCGCTTCAATCCATAGTGAACATGCCTACCGTATTTATTGCCAGCTCAGGTAGTAAGTTGAGAGTCATATTACGTTCTGCCCATATCAGCGGTCCATGGAACTATCTTATTTCTTCACTAGATTCCTCGCAATAACTTCAGATGCATGCTAGGAGTCTGCAGCAGCCTGCTCAGCAAGCATTTACTGTCATAGCCTGCATGTCCTGCTCGTAAACCTTACGGAATTCTAGGGTAAGTTCCGAGGCTTTGGAAGGCGAACACCCATTGTTTCGGTCTTCACTACTACTTCGATACTTATATTGCCCAGGTGTCTCATTTGATATAAAGAGGAATACGACTAGCTCTCAGAGAAACGAACTAAAATTTATAAGTAAGGGTGAGGTCGTGGATCATTTGCCAGCCTCCATAGATGCGTGGAATCTCTGGGTGGGGGCGTAAATGCCCTCGTGGAGCTCACATAGTATAGTACCATCGTGTTTCATATGCTGGATTTACAACACGACAGCCCTGACACCGGAATATTCAGATGCATGCAGGTGTGCATCAGGTGTCTCATGATAAATCCGAGTCCTAGCGAATCAGCCAGATACCTTATATCCCGAAGTGGCCTACTTATTCGGCCTACTTAACTGAGGTCACTAGCCATGCTCTATAAAACATCAAATAGGTTTAAGTGTAAATGTATAGTGATTTCAATTGCCCGATTACTCACTTATAGGTAGTCGGAAGTTGATCCACTACGTAACCCTTTACAGTACAGAGGTATGTCCCAGTCCTCCCACGAGCAGTCGTCTTCTACCTCTGTGAGAAGATATACGGCCAAGAGGTCAAATGGGTAGTATGCGCACTAGTAATCAGCCACTCGGTCATTTTTATTAATCGTACAGCCAGCGCGAATGATATCTTCTCGCCATGTCACATGTATAAACATCTCGCCTCGTCCCTCAAATGTTGCCGCACCCAAACCAACGGTCATCCTGTTGACCTCGTAGGGAGTCCCACGAAAAAAAAATCTACCTTCGTACGCCGTGCCATGCACCATGTTTTCCACTGTACTTGCATGCGGCCACAACCTCAAAAATTTCCAGAGGGCTAATTCGAATAACATCGGTGCAACTTTGCATTGTGCCGTAGTACCGCAGCTAATCCTGCTCTGTAGCTCTTCGAAGTCGTATGATGGGTATATGTACATGCCTCGTTGCCTTCATGCGTCCATATCTCAGGAATGCTCGCTTCCGTCACGCCATTCGCGAAAGATGACTCATTGATGAGTCCCCGTGCCGTCCTAAGTCGTCAAAGGCCCTTGATGTTATTCAAGGGCACGAATTTTTGATTATTTCACGAGGTCATCCTCTTCGATCATGACACAGTCTTGCCTCCACAGTCAGGAATGGTGACACCCTCCTTGAGGTTTCGGTCAACGTCTAGGATCCCCCACTAGAGCCTCCATTGTCAGTAGATTGTCGTGGAAATCCGTCGTGGGGACATATGAGTGGGATAGGAACTTACATGGTCTTCCCAATTTTGTGTTCCATTGTTGTATTTGATTTTCCAGGGCTCGTCAAACATCTCGAACCAGAAATAATTAGTCCCGTTCGCGAGTGCTTGACAGACCCAAGTATCCAGCACCGTATTTAACCCGTCAATCGTGGCCACAGCACCGTTGTCGCACTTGAGAACCTCATCTGACCCACAGTCGGTGCCTCCTTGTGTCGGCCAGCCGATCTCGGAGATGACATTCTTGTTGCTGTCAGACTTGAAGAATGGCTCTGCCTTGTTATGCCAGAACGTCCAAGCCCAATTAGCTGCGTTGTCGGCTGGTTCGCCAGCAAAGAAGGGATGCACGTTGCCCATGATGTAATCGCTGTACTGTGCGAGGTCTTCAGTCCAGTTGTCTCCCAGGTCGCTCGTGGCTACTGGCAGGTCCCAGCCATGCTTGGTAAGGTTCTGGCGGACATCGTCGAGCTGGGTAGCTAGCTCTTTCAACGTCAGGTCCTCGCGGAAGAGAACCTCGTTGCCAACAATTAATCCTTCAAAAGGGCCGTCTCCGTACTCATCCAGAGTCTGCCACATCTGACCAAGTTGTCGCTTGTTGGTGGTCTCATTCTTTTCGAGCCAGACTCCCATCCAGATCTTGATGTCGTCTTGCATTCCCAGCTGGTTGATAGCGTGCAGCGTCATAGCCGTTTGATTACAGTCGGTACCGTATAGTCGAATCTTGTTGGTTAACTGTGATAGCACTGCCATGTCGCGTGTCACGTTATTCTGGGAGGGCGGGTAGGTTAGGCACTCCGGATATTGCGCACCGATAGGGGTGTAATCGACAGCGGGGAATACTTTGTGAAGATTCTTGTTGTTGAGCAATGCTTGGATCTGACTCGAGCTGATGTCGAGATCTCCGTTCTTGTTGGTGTCTTCTTCCGCAGACTCCCCACCACCGTTGTCACCACCCGCGCCACTCGAGCCGCCCGAGTTCGACTTCTTGCCGGCAAACATAGATCCCACGACTCCACCAACCACGGCACCAGCAATGACGAGGAAGACAATAATGGCGATGATCCATGACCACTTCTTTCTACTGCTACTCTGCTTGCTAATCCAAGCCGAAGGTTTTTCGTTCTGATTGCCGAGCTCAAAGTCGTTCTGGTTCGCGCCAGCGAAGCTGGTACTGGGATTTTGTACGGGGTCGTAGTTGGGGTTTACGGAGCTGTTCCGGTTCCTTCCTAGAATTCCTCCGAGAACACCTCCGGTTGCTGCAGCTCCAGCAGTTCCAGCAGCCGCGGCGCTACTTGCATTTCGATTACCCGAGCCTCCTAAACTAAGCATGCTATTCCTCTGCGATCGCCGATAATCCAGTCCATCATCGCCATCATCGTCAATATCATTCGGATTGAAATGTCCAAAACGAGGATCCATACGCTGACCGTAGGCCAATTGCGGATCGCCGAAGGGATCGCTGTGATGGCTGCTGTTGACGCTGCGTACAGAATTATCGTATCCAGAGCCAGAGTAAGCGTAACCGGCTGCCGGCACACCGGCTAGACTGTTCGCGGAACCATGGCCGTGATCATAGGGACTCTGGGCACTATTTCCACTGTAGCCTTGTGGGGCGTCGTAGTTCTGGTGGTACGAGTTATTATGGAGCTCGTCGTCGGGTGAATATTGAGGCTGGTCCCTCTGGTAGACCTGTGGGTAGGGTCGTTGCGGTTGCTGGCGTTGGTAGGCCTCGGTGGCCCTCATGGCCTCGAGGCCGCTTTCTCGCGCGTTGCGCTCGGCGACGCTCATGGCGAGACCGGGGATACCGCCGGCGGCAGCTTCACTGAAGTTGTCGGCACCTGGGGTGATGCTCGGTTGAGCCTGGTGTCCCCACGTGCGCTCCACTGAAGTCTGATGAGGCGGTGGTACGGGTCGTGTTAAGGCTGAGGCACCGACACCGAGAGCTTCGGCTTCGGTGACCGAATTCCTGTTCGAATCGGCGGCCTGTGCTCTGTTCTGGCGTAATCGCGCGAAATGAGAGTCTGGATGTGTTCCAGGCAAATTCGAAACTGGCTGTCGCCTGGGGGATTGGTCTTGGTAGGGCGCTGAGGCGTCGTCTTGATAGTAGTGGTGCTCGTTATTGTAGGCGCGAGATTGAGGATAGCGTTGCGGTGATGTGTGGCTGCCGTGTTGTGGAGGGTAGGAGAACGAAGAGTTGAGTTGTTGATGGTCGAGGGGAGCGTGCTCGTCCGGGTCGGAGTCGTAGGAGTAAGGGCGGCTCATAGCGTCAGTGCCTCAAACAGAAGCACCCAGCCGCTATAACGAGATGTGCTTGTGTACGATGTGACAGCCGGACGGGTGGGGTCGCTGAGATGAGAACAAAGGGAAGAAGACAAGCAAATAGCGCCGAATCCGTGACAGTGGCCAGTCTGAAGGGGCAGTGTTGTGGCCCCTATAGTCGATGAATACGAGAGGCGTCCGATGGTCGAGTTGGCTGGATCACAACTGGCACTGCGGCTGCGACGCTGGTGTCCCAACCCACTGGTCTCATCAGCGAGTAGAGGTGCCTGATGGTGCGAGACGAGAGCCCAGGCTTGGCATTCGTCACTGTCCCTCGCTGTTGACAGTTGGAAGCAGTCTTCGAGTCTGCCCGGGTCTGCAGTGATGGAACAGAACTCGGGTGTATGTTTTGCTTGTGTGGATGATAGATCAGATACAACTCGATCAATCAACACAATGTAACAGAATTATCTGCTATGGAGAGAGTTAATTGATCGGCAAAAACCGTGACAGGCTGGACACACTGTCAACACTGAACAGCCAACATGGGAAACTTGGCAGTGCGCAAGCATGGACTCCGATGACCGTGGTTTTTACGGATGCAACTCCATCTTACAGTGCGGTGACCCATTCAGCCCATCCATGCCACTCTGCGGCCTCCATGGCACCAAATCGGTAAACGATCCTACTACTGTTCACTGTCCCGTCGCATCCGCACGCAATTGGGTTTGTGTCAAACCTCATCTGAGACAATGGTTGAGAATCGCCTCTCGCTGGCAAAAGTCAGCCGAGCTATCTACCTCCAAGAGTTGAAGTCAAGATGGCGTGCACACGATGCCACCTTGACCAATTGGTTATGTCCTCTCATCGCGTTCTTCCCGTCCCTCGTATCCCTCTGCCATCACAGCATGAAGAGTGTTTACCCATCTCTCAGCTACCCGGAGACGTGAGGGTTGACAAGATAACCGGTCCCCTTATGCACCACTTGACCTATCTAACCTAGAAAGGAAAGGCGGCCCTATTTATCCCTACTTAACCGGTTAGATATAAGTGTAAGAATTTTGAAAATTGCATTTGCGTATATTTTTAACTTTTTAGCATTAATTTATAGAACCGAATTAATAAAGCAATCGATTATTTATCGATTATTAATTAATCGTATATTAATTTTATATCGATTATATTAAAATAATAGACGCAATTTTATTATAAAGACTTAATTAATTTATTTAATTATAGGATAATAACGCGTTTTTAGGCGACCTAATACGGTAGGATAACTTTAATTATAAAATCGCTATAATAAAAAGCGTTATAGAGATTGGCAGCGTAAATTTAAACCAAGTAGTATCGATATTTAATTATTCTTTAATCGATAACTAATTAATAACTAATTAATTTTAGCTTGTTATATAATTTAACGCTTTTTTAAACGTCGGTAGTAACGAATTTATATTAGTTTTATTTAAATATAATAAATAGTACGGCAATTATTTGTTTGTAAAAACGTTTATTATAATATTAAAACTATTAGACTATTTTATAACTTTAATTAACGGCGTTTATTACGTTATTTCCTTTTTATTATATATTAGTTAAATAAATTAGGCGGTAAAAAAGTTTTATAATAAAGTAAAATATCGATCGGCTATCGATTATATATCGTTTAATTATCGATTATTAATTAATGTTTTATAGATTTAATTCTATAAAAAACAATATACTTTTTTTTGCCTTATTACGTTATTTTATTTTAATAATATGCTTTGTAATTATATTATATTTTTATATACCGGCGTAAAAGTTTGCGAATATATATTGCAATTTTTATAACAAATCGATTACGAAAAGGTTATAAAATCGATATAGTATTAATTAAATATAACTATTGCCGATATAAATATAATATATTAAAGCTATATATATATAAATACATTATAGTAAATTAGAGTATAATCGATATATAATTAATAATTAATCGATTTATAGTTGGTTTTATACTAATATAAAGTTTATATTTAAAGGGTCTTTTTATAAAAAAAGTGTAAAGCTAACGTGCAAACTACGTATAAAAGGTATAAGTAAAGTACGTTTTAATTTTATCGATCGGGTATTAATATAGTATCGATTAACTATTAAATATTAATTAATTATAAAATATTTTCGATATATTAAATTAGAAACTTTATTATATTAATTACTCGCTGTTATTTTTATTATATTTCGCTGTTATAATACTAAAAAAATTTAGCGTTTTAATTTTTGTTTTAAAACAAATATTCGATAATAGTACTATAAAATTTCTATATACACTTTGTTTTTATACGGCGTAAAACGGGCGGACGGGAAAACGTTATAGTTTATAATCGATTTTATATCAATAAAGTATTAAAAGTTAATCGATTATTTAGCGAATAATTATTTACAAAATAATAAAAAGGTTATTTAATTTAAATACTTAATTAAATTTAACGTTTTTGTTTTATTCGATATCGAATATTGTTTATATACGCTTTATATATATACGGGTCGTTATATATATTTATTATTTTTACCGAATAAAATAGCAAGAAATATTCGTACCGATATTAAAAAGTTAATCGTAAAGATTACGGATTTAAAGCTAAAATATAGTACGTTATTAATTTTTAATCGTTTAAATATCGATTATTAATTAATATAGCTTTGTTTTTATAAAGTTTTATAGTCTAAAAATAGGTTTAAAACCGTAAAACGTTATAGTTTATAAACCTATATTTATCGTTTATTAATTAAAATTCGATAAGATATATAATTCGGAAGTACCGATTATTATATTATAAAATCGGCTCGGGCGTTATAGCTATATTACGGGCATTCGAAAAAAAAAACAGGAAACCGGGTTAAATAAGTGTTATCGATATACGATCGATAGCCGATCGATAACTAATTAAATAGTATATTTAGGAGGTTTTTTATAACTATTATAACTTTATAATTATTATGTTTAACGATAAACAAGCGAATTTATTTAAATCTTTTTATATATATACAATCGATATAAATTATAAGCATTTATCGAATAAAGAAGATTATAAGGTTATTTAGGCAATATACGACAAAAGCATATAACGAAGTAAATTATTAATTGTTTATTAATTTTAGATCGATTTTTAATTAATTATTAAACGTTGCGTTTATTTGGATTATTACAAATCGGGACTTTATTAAAATATATACTTTTATATTCCGTTAAGTTTTTGAAATTTTTAAAACTAAGTTTAATTATAAGGTTCGATAAAAACATTTTAGCGAAGAACTAAATATATTTATTAGCTTTACGATTAATTAGGACTAAAAACTAATATACGGTATTATTTTAATCGATACTTAATTAATAGTATATCGATTTTTAATTAATATTAGGCTTTAAAATCTATTTATTTAAGATTAATTTTAAACGGCGCTATTATATATAGTATTGCCGCCGTATTATTTATTACTGCTCGGTTTACTTTTAACAAGGAATAAATAAAGCCGTAAAAAGGGTAATCGATTTTTAATTAATTTCCTATTAATATTATTAACTTTATTAAAACCTTTAAGTTCGTTTAGTAATAATAAACTTACTAAATATATAATCGCCCGAGGACTATTTAAATACGTATTTATAGTTATAAAATAAAATTATATATATTAATTTCGAATTAATTTAATATCGATTAACTTTTTAAGTTTATAATTTACGCCTGCCGTTTAAAAATAAGCTAAATATAAAAAATTCGAAATAATTCGATTAAGAATTAATATTAATTGCTTATTAATAAGTGTAGAAAATTAGCAATAGCTTTCGCCTTTAATTAATTTTACAAAAGTTTAATACTAACGAAGCTATTATTATAGTAAAAAGTACTAATATTTAGCAAAATGCGTAAAAAAGTAAGTTTTTTTTTCGATATAATATTAATTACTAATCGATTAATAATCGATAACTTAATAGCAAAAACTATTAATTAGCCTATATTTATTAAAAATTCAATATTTTATATAGTTATAGGCCCGTATTTTTAAAAAATAAACATTAAAAGGCAATATTAAAAAAAGGTAATCGATATAATATCGATTACTAATCGATTGCTAATTAATTATATAGTGGTTTAACGCGTAAAAGAAATAGAGGATAATTTGTTTATTAATATAGATAATATCCCCTTTATCGACTTTATTGCAAATAAAGCACGTAATAGTAATATATTAATACCGTTAGATATTGCTTCGGTATTAGAATATAGTTTATTAAGATCGATATAATCGAGTAGTACGTAAAGGACAAAAAGGAAAAGAAAATAAATAATCGATAATGCTTTGATATTATATTAATTGCTTATCGATATAGGACTTTATATTAATAAACTGTAACAAATAGAAGGGACGTTAAAATTGATCGTTAATTAAAATTAAATCAATTAGAATTGGAAAAAAAGAAAGTTCGGGCTATTAAATTAGAAAACGATAGGAAAGAGCTTAAAATTAAAGAAAAAAAGGCAGCGTTTAAGCGTTAAAAAAGAAATAACTATATTAATTATATATTGATAATATATCGATATTATATTAATAAGCTATCGATTAGTGCTATAATATAGTATAATAGCGAAAAATTGTTATTTTATTTTAATAAAATAAAATAATTATTTTTTATAAAAGTATTAATAAAAAGTTATAATAATTATTTTAAAAGTTGTTTAATAATTTAAATTAAAATATTAAAGTTATTATAAAATAATAAATAAAAAATAAAATAAAAGTTTTAATAATTATTTTAAAAGTTGTTTTATAACTTAAATTAAAATATTAAAGTTATTATAAAACAATAAATAAAAAATAAAATAAAAGTTTTAAAATAAATTTTTTTATATTGTAATAGATTGATATAAAATCGATTAGGTATTAATAATTAATTAAAACTTAGAAAAAAGGCATATTGATTTTTAATTTTATAGACTATAGAAGTAAACCCTAATAGAGAATATCGAGTGGTAATCGATTTAATATTAATGTCCGATTAATATATAATTAAAAACTGTTTTTTGTAAAATCTTTTTTTTTTTTTTTTTTACTTTTTTCCTCTTTTTTTTTATCGGCATTTTCTTTTTTATTTATATAACGGAATTAAATATCGCAAGTATCGTTATAAACGAAGGGCGGGCATTTTAAGATATCGATTAAATATTAATACTATATAAATAGGAGATCGATTATTTATTGGAAGTTTTTTTGCCGGCTTTTTTGCAAACGTTGCAAAATCGGCTACCGAAACTATTGTTTTTACGTATTTAAACGCCGTTAATTTAACCTTTTTTTTTTTTAGTTTAAATATCGATTAGTTATTAATTAAAAATTAATCGTTAAACGATAAGATATCGATATATTTTGTATTTTAGTATAAATAGTTTAATGCGAGGCGGTAGAAAATTCGGGTTTTTCGTACTTTAATTAAGGGGCTTATAGGCATTTTTTTTAGAGGTAGTAAGGATAAAAGGACGAGCGTTAAATTCGGCGGTTTCGAAAGATTTAAAGATCGATTAAATATAAATCGGCTATTGATTTAAGATCGATATTTATAAAGTGCTATTATTATTTTTTTCTGCGTTTTTAGCGCGTTTTAAATATTTTGCATTTTAAACTTTATTACTTGCTTTTTTTAATAGGGTTTTAAGCGGTTTTTTAAATATCGATTAAATATCGATAACCGATTAATATAGAAGTTTATTTATTAAGTAATGGCAGTTTTTTTTTTACTTATTTTTTTTTCGGCTGTAAGCTTTATTTTAACGACGAATTAAGTATTAAAAGCTAATTAATTAACAATCGATATCGGATTAATTTTTAATCGATTTTTTACCGGTGATTTAAGTATTTTAATCCTAGTTAATTTTTTTAAAAAGAAGATTTTCTAAGCTTAATTTATTATAAGAAATATAGTGTTTTTTGACGTAAAAGCGGAAATTAGAGGGGTTAAAGTGTTTGTTTTATCGATAGAATATTAATAAGATATTAATCCGTGATCGATATTTGATTAATTATTATTTACGTTATTAAGGCATTTCGAATTAGAGTTTAAGTTTTTAAAGCGATAAAAGAGCTTTTTAGGCGTAGTTATAACGACGCTGTTTTAGTAATCGATTAGTTATTAATAAAATATCGATATTTAATTAATAAAAAACGATTTACGGTAATTTTGAACGGTAGTATACCGGCGGGTCGGCGGGCCTAAATTGAGTACGTTTGGTAAAATAGTTATAAATAGTATTAAATATTAATAGGCAATTAATATAAAATCGATAATTAATCGATATTTATTTTTTAAAATTAAACTTTACTATATTAATATATACGCAAAGGAGAAAATTAATTAAAAATTAAAAAAAAATTTTATATAACCGGTTAGCTAGATCTTTCGCCTTATTTCGCCTTATTCTAATTAGTTAACCCTCGACCCTACCGACCTATAAATATTTACTTGACCTATAGGTCGAATTTCCTATTTAGGTTAAATAGGTTAGGTGTCCGATAAGGGGACCGGTCATTTCGTTTATGCACTCCTGGAGACTCAATGCGCAAGCCTTACTAGTGGGCGATCTGCCTTTGAACAGGGCCATCAGGGGCCAGCTGCGCCTCGTCCACGGGGCGACAAAACCGACGGTGATATCCGGGGCTGAATCTATTTGCGGTGCATTGGGGCAGAGTTGGGGTACAGGCAGCCTAACTCACGCTGGGGCCGGTAGCCAACTGGCCTTGTCCTGCTGGCGAGGGCTGGTATCTCGAGCTTCTATCTCCCCTGCACATCTCTTGCCATTTAGGGCACTTGCGTTTGTCGCAGAATACGAACCGTCGTTGAGACAACGTTGCAGCCTCGGCAGCCTACGACCGTAGTCTGATCATTCACAGTTCGTAATTCAGTCGTCGTAACAGGCAGGCAGAGGCAACTTGTGATGGCGATGGACGTCGTCTGAACTGCCAACCATACCGTTAAAAAGCCAGGGCTACATAGTGGTCACACCTAATAAAAGGTGAGCTTCTTTTTGAGGTCCCACTACTAGAAGCCACTCTATGTACCTACTTATATTGTCATTACTTAAGCCTGAGCTGTGATCTCTTGTATTCGGTTAGACAGGCCGCTATCCCGAGGGTTCACCCTATGTCAGGTCGTTCAGATGACCGACGTCTACCTACTCGAATACGCGTACTCAGGCCCCGATGACCGACGAGCAGTCTTTGGTGTGTCCTTCGTCTACGATGAAATCACGAAACTTCATGCCATGTCATAATGGACACTAGAATAATCAACCCTGAATCTGGGGCGAATGCTACAGTTCGAAGATCGGTCGTCCTGTCGACCAGAGGGACGATCTACAGCCCCATCAGCCGTTGAGCCGGCGCGTGTACGGATGTACATAGATCAGTACAGTCCTGAAGGATGGTAATTAACACGTGGGGCTATATGGAGAATACCGCTGGATGTGTGGCTTCGGCGTATCCAAAGTGTGGCGTTCGCAGTATATTGAAGCGATGGGAATTGTGATGGGAATTGTTCGGCAGTCACTCGCTAGATCGGTGGCAAAATGAAGTCTTGATGTGACGATATCCCATAGTCAAACCCCCTGGCGGTACGGTTGGCGAACCCCCGACGGGCTCCAGTTATGGCCCCACGTGTTAATTACCATCCTTCAGGACTGTACATCGATCAGAACCATGATGGAGTCAAAGGCGCCCATGACGGTAGATGACACACTGTTAATACGTGAGCGCAGAACAAAAGGCAATAAGGTTAAGAGGTGAGATTTCGTTTCGCACCCCTCCCACCACCATTCCCACCTATGCCGCTTGACTGAGGATGTCCTGGATGCATATTGTATCTGAAGTGTGTTTTTTGCCCGCCGCGAGAGGAAAGGCGACATGCTCATTGTTCCGCACGATGGCGCGACTGCTGGGACTGCCATTCAATCTTCAATATGGCAATATGTATTCGACAGACCAATGACAGCGAGAACTCAAGGACGAAGACATACGGCCAGGTGAGATCAATCTTGTTGGTATCCATCCCCGACCATCGCAGTTTACAATTGGAGATAGTTTACTACCATCTGCACCAGTCGCATAGGCAGGAACCTTTTCCAGGTATGTCTTCCTCCGAAGTTAGGTTTACATGAGGTTGAGGTGTTCATAGACTACCTTACCAGCAAATTATCGCCGAAAAGTGAATTGACTTTTCGCCAATGAGATGGTTCTTACTGGCATGAAGTAGGTCTTTATGGCGATTCGGCATCTGGCGGAACTGGTTCGTGGTGGAGCTCAGTGGACAGGAAGAGCCTATTATAGCCATCGCGGCAGAAAAACATCTCACGTGCAGTCTCTTTCTCATTCATCCAAAGATCAGACATTGGGCTCCAAAGATCACACCGTCCGCGATATCAAGAGAGCCATCGTTGTTTACGGCGGTCAGGGCCACCCCCATGCTCCATATATCGAACTTAATTCAAAATCTTCCGACCGTGCGGACTGATGATATCATGATATCATCGTGACCTCGAATTCGACGCCCCAGCAATTCACATACGACGGTCCTGGGCAGCAACCCTCCCCATCGCCATATACAGTGACAGCATTGATACGGAAGATGATAAGGCCTTTCGAGTCCTTTGTACCATCGCGATCTCGAATGAAGATTTGTTGAAAATTGTGGCCCGGATCTCGAGTAACACAGCATGCGCCGGTGCAAAAGCTCCGACGACCCAAACATGCAAACCCTCTCCAAGCCTCCCAAGTGAGGTCGAGCTGCACATCACCGTCATATAGGCACATTTACGGTCCACATGAGGTTGTCAGAAATTCTGCCGAGACTACTTTCCTCCATTTCTGACCTGAGTGATGACCATTGATTGCGCACGACCTGGATTGTATGATGTCAAGCTCGTTAACAGCTACTGGGTACGACACTGCTGTGCCTGATAGTATTGATGAATTGACATCATCTAGCATATAGGACCCTGGATTTGACGTCTTCTGAAGATTTTGCGGTTTGAACTATAACTTGCAGTTGCGCAGTATAAGATTCGTGAAAGGAAATCTGTCGACAAACCTCGAAATATACTCCCCATTCCATATCAAACACTAGGAACCTCAACATAAAGCACTATCACTGTACATCACCAACGCAACATCACATACCCCACTTGAACAAAAATGTCAGTAAACAGAAATCCCGATTCCGTCGCCGGACAAGGCGAATTCCACGACCGCGTTCCTCCCTCGGAGCCTCTGACCCGCAAGGGCCACGCACCAGGCGTCCTCACAGGCAACGACCGCGTCCCCGAATTTCACGCCGAGACACATCCTCCGGGCACGGCACCGCCGGAACACACATTTCAACCCCGGCCGGAGGGTGAGAACTTGGGTCAGAGCTCCGAGACAGCGACTTCGGCGGCCGACACGCTTGGCGGTGCATCATCAGCGGACGTCTACCAGGGTTACGGAAAGCCTATGCAAGGTCAGACGAACCGGGAGCTGCATGGTGAGCATCTCGGTAAGAGGAAGAAGGAGAGATCTGGATTGGAGGGCACAGGTGCCAGTGCGGGTGTTGATACCGTGAGGGCCAAGGGCGCAGATTTACCCGAGGGTGTGCACCGAGGCGTGAGAGGCAATGACTATCCGGGTGCTGAGGAGAAAGTGCCTACAAGCGCCGACGCGCAACGGGGTGTTGATTATGGGAAGACAGCATGAGGAAGAAATTGAGACTTTGAGGAGGGCATACCCGTGTCGTTTGAGTCGGCCATCAACATGTTTAAGGCTAAGTAGTTGAGCTTTCCAGCGTGCATTAATGTCGACAAATTTGCAGGGGAAAGCCAACGAGCATCGATTGAACTGAGTCGTGCTTTTGTAACCAATACGACTTAGTAGTTTACTATAATCTTTTAACTAGCTATCCTCTTCAGAATTCTGTGCGGATCGCAGTTGGGCAATCTCATGCTATCATCGAACGAAAAGGTATATCAAGCTATTGAATCGTTTCATCACTCAGTCGTAGTCCGCTCGCCGCATGTCATAATGAATTACCCCGTGGCGCTGTGGCCTCACAAACGTCTTGACTTGTGCCCTCGTGCTCATGCGACGGGAAGTTGGAAAGTGCAGTCGGTCGCTTGCGCGCCTTTAGCAGCCGATTGTCTGCACTAAGTTCAACATTGCCTCTCTCATCCCTTCTGATGGTCAACTTTATCTGGTGCCCCCATGAGAAAGCTCTTCCAGGCCCGCATCGACGGTTCGAATAGACTTATATTCGACTCCCACGATATCGGAGCCCGCGGGGGCCCATGTAGCCGACATACATCTCTGCGCCTCCTTCGCCGCCTTCACCTCCTAGGTATGCCTCGACATCAAAGCCTACCTAGGGCTGTGTTCATATCATCTTATTCCCTTTTGTATGGTAGTTATCCAGGTTCATCTGGGCTGCTTGCAATCGAGATCCCAACGGATAAAGGCTGAATATACAGGATGCTGCTGCAATCACCCTGTAACCATAAGTATAACGAGGTCGTATCAAGACCATTCGCGAATGAGGTTCGTCCCTGGTCAATGGTCCTGTCACTCATCACTTTCAATACAGCCAACAACCAAACAAAAATTTGCTGACCACTTGCCACGACTGGCACTGGTCGATCGCAGCTTGCCCAATGGGTGGAGAGGGAGTTGAAGTAAAGGGACTCACTCAATGATGCCGACCTTACCGACTTCAATGCTGGGTCATGGAATTGTCAAGGGAATACAAATCTTTTATGTCTTTGGCATAAAGGACTCTGAATGAACGGGAAATCTCCAGAGCAAAGTGTCAAGGGAATCGAGCGTGGTGAATGCTTCAATCATGATGGTCCCCACCTTTCAGTAAGGTCTCACAGCCAGGGTTCGAAGCCTGTGCGATGCAGCTTCAGGATGCACGGTAGACGAGAAATAAGAAGTAAGATCCAAATTGTCAAGCATCAACCAAAATTAGCATGGACTTTTAAACGGCTCTCTCTGTCTTTCCCATCTCTATCTTGCCTTTGACAGTTAATCTCCTTTGTACAGTACCCTCCTCATTCGAACTAGTGCTTTGATGCATTTTACAAGCCTTTGGAAGCTCATATTCACCACGGTGAACGATGTCCGGATTCGAAAGAGTATGCTAATCTTCACGTAATATCGCAATGGATGATGCGGCATTATTTCGTAGTTGCCCGATATTATTTCCCGTACGAAGTACTTGGCATCGTTGGCCACCATCCTATGGTGGAGGAACGGATTACGGACATGATCAGGTATCTAAGGTGCTGATGATATTTTAAAGAGGAGCGACTTCGATTTCAAGCTTCATGAGTCAATGGACTAAATCAAATACATCTTTCCATGCATGTTAAAACTCACATACTATCCCGAGCTCATACGAACAAATCTTACGAATACATTTAAGCTCGTTACTGGTCGCACTTTCCATCTTTTCTATTCGGTTGCTGTTGGCTATAGTACTTGTTCTCAATGCTGCGTGGTTACTCACAAACGACGTATATAGGCAGCTAAGGAAGAGCAGTCAAATAGGTGGTCTCCCGTTTGATATCAGCATAGTCTTGGATTTCTCATACCGATGTCTGTAAGTAGCCGTCGAAGTTGACGTTTCGATCTCAACTTTATCACTTCACCATGATTCAGGAACTGCCCTTTTCATCATATGTGCAGTTTGATACACATTTGCCTCCAATTAGAGCAATTGCCAATGTCAGAGTCACATAATGATAGGGAGGAGTTTTCTCACCTACAGCAACTCCAGTACTTACATCACACAACGCTGGCATAACTTTCAATAGCGGTTCAAATAGAACTGATATTGCCTGCACTTGTGCAATGCCCCAAACACTATTGACTCTGAAGCGGTCGCTTACTATCGAGCCGAAGTCTTCTTGTACGTCAAATAGTCTACCTGGTAGGTACCAAGGCAGTTGGATAGTTCTACGCTCATTTGACGATTTGCTGCAAGCCTGATACCACTGCCTACTGATCAAGCGACCACAGCTGAGCATTCATAGTTACATGAACGGTACTCGTCTTTAAGCAGCCCGCAATTTGACAGTCCCCACTTCATGGCATCAACCAGAACGGAATGAATTCATCCATCGATGTTCTTATCTTGATCTCGTTGCTACTTCAATTAGCAACACTCGCATTGAAAACACAATTAAGTTATGTGCTCGGCATATCTTTGGAAACCAGTTCCTCTGCTCGTTAGAATAGCCATGCTACGCACAAATCACTACCCTTTTGCCCTCACATAGGGGCAATGGCCATTATTGATAAAGTATACATAGTTTCAAGAGCCGGCGGAAATAGACAGACATGTTACATGGCAACCTGTATTAAGTACACTGTATATACATCTTGAAGTGTAGTATTTCCATATACTACTTTACTTATGTAGGTATCATCAAGTAGGTGCTCTCAGTTTGTACCTATACAAGCAGTCACTGCTGGCAATGTCTTTGCTTATTAGTGACAACACCCCTTGATCGTCAAAGAGTGAGAGTCCATCAGATGGAAATCACGCACGCTGAGGCACGTTGAAGTCCTTCTCGGGTGTGAAAGAGTCACGGAATAAAATCTTTAATATCCTGACCAGTGCAGTTATTATCAAGTCTTTGTTTGCAAGATTTTCGTCGTGACAGAACTACTGGGCTCGTAGAAGGTTCCGAATCCCGGGAACAGGCGGGTACACTGCAGTACTTGTGCACTTGCCTCTGGATAATGAGCCCGGCGAGCTACGACATCATAGATGCCATCGCCGGCCGGTCAGTGCTCCTCGTCCTACTCCTTCTCCTCCGGTTGACCCGCTTGCCCCGGGTGATGCTTGGTTGCCCGGACGAGGCTAGGCATCGCTCATCTGAACTGAACACCTGCTTAAATTCTTTCCCTCTCAGTCCATGTCCCTCCCTCCTCTCCATCTTCTTCCCCTACACCTTGCAGACAGAAGAATCAACTCTTCCTCTGCACCCACACAGGAGGATATCTCAACCTCCGTTCATCTACATCGCAACCTATGTAAGTGCCTCTCCCATACCACATGTAACTTTAGTGTTTTCTTCCCACTGTATCTACCCATCTGTCACACGCCTGCCTCCTTCCACCGTCACTCTGCCCCTCACCAGGTGAGCCCCAAGTGGTGACCCAATCCTGGAATCATCCGTCCCAGTGGCCGCCGCCTCTACTACCGTATTCGCTATCTCTAGTCATCGGACTAACGCCCGGTGCCAGCGACCGTCACCACCAACCGCGATCAACGTCATGCCTCCGCGCAAGAAACCCGCCACTGAGCCGGCCAAGGAGCCGACTGAGCAGGCCCTGCAGTCTGCCAAGATGACCAGTACCGAGCTCACGCCTACCGAGAAGGAGGCTCTTGCCCTCGCTTGGCAATGCATGGACCCGCTCCCCAAGGTAAGCGTGGCGATACTTCTCCTTTCAGATTCATGATTTTAACATCTGTTACCTAGGTCGACTACCCCAAGCTGGCAGTCCTCATGAACCACAAGAACCCCCGCAGTGCCCAGAATCTTCTCGCCCGTATGTCCATGCCCATCTGGCCATCATCTTATTGGGTCCTCTGGGATGACTACTGACAAAGTATGAACAGGCGCTCAGAAGAAGCTCACCGTTGACATGGCCAACAGCAAGGACCACAAGGTCGAGGCCGACGCCATCAACCTGATGGGCAACACCGGCGCTTCCAAGGCCAAGGACTCTGAGATCCAGGACCTGTTGGCCAAGGGTCGCACCAGACTCGCCCCCATGGACTCCGACAATGACGATTCTGATGGGGTTGCTGCCCTCGAGCTCAAGCCCAAGCGCAAGAGACGCGGCGCCAGCGATGCCCCCGCCGCCAAGCGCACTCGCGCACCCAAGACCACTGGCAAGTCCGCTGCCGCCAGCAAGGCTGCTGTCGCCGATGCCGCTGTCGCCGATGCTGCCGCCAGCAAGGTCACTTTCGCTGATGCTGACGATGACTCTGACATCTACAACTAAGACAAACACTAGTCTATACTGCTCTCGACGCATGCCTCGACGGGTAACGTCCTTCAGATGAGCAAAGAATAGCAGGGAATGATAGTCTGTCGACGGAACATGCATAATGCTGCATGATGACCCTCTGGGCCTCTGCAACCCGGAATATTATCTACAGATTAAGTTCGGTAGTAATTCAACGTCGCGTTGCCTTAATAGCTATGTGAAACCGGTAATAATGCGTGTTGTGACGTGATTGTTTAGATGCTGATACATTCGTACAGCTGTCTATCATCAGTACCCTAGGTAAGTGTTGGTCTGTAGGTGAAGTCGCTGTGTATGTCCACTGATCTGCAAACGGAACGTTGGTGTACAACACCTAATCTTCCTTGCATACCTACTGCCACCGCCTTTTCAAAATCCACGATGAATAACGGAATTCAATGACTACCATCAGTCCATCAAGAATCATCTGCGTGCTACGATTCCATGGAAACACCAAACACATACAGCACGTACAACGATCCCACCTACAGCAAGTGCAGCCACATACAACAATCTCCGCCGATTTTCAATCCCTCCAGCCATATGCAGCGACCCCAATTACATACATAACCTAGTTATTTAATCCTGTCATTATCCTCGATTACAAGATTGGGGTGGCAGTACACCAAGGAGACTAGGTGCTCTATTCCAACGTTTTGTTTGCAAGCCAGTGTACTCTGTCATCAATACCGTCGAAAGCGCGAATCTCAATGCCAATGGTAACGCCGAGGTCGATCCGTACTATCTCTTGGATTCTCGTCTAGAAGCTCGCTGATCATGCTATTCGGAAGGCTGCTCCACTTGTATAGGACAGTATTAGCCTGTACATGATGCGCTAGTGTCATTGAATGTAACGAGAAATGAAGCACCAGTTTCAAGACGCGACGTAGAATATTGCACGGGCTGGATGGGCATGAGCTTGACGGATTCAGGCAAATAATAATAATCTATATATATTACTTAAGTTTCTTTATTTATAATATCACATAAACAAACTCACTGTGCTGGGCTCACAGGCTACGACTGTTCATAGCCCTTCTCAACCTGGCTTTGTACAATAAAAAGGTAGGTACTGGACGCAGGCGGCAGGCACTCTTCCGTGAATGAATGGTGAGAAAAGAAGCCTCAGTTGACACAATGATCTGAGAGTTTATCTATATCAAATCTCGCTCACCCGTGTTCAGGTTTCACTCGAGTCATCAACAAGAATGGACCGTGTCCCAGTTTGGCCGCTTGATGCAGGCTTTCGCCTCTTCGGGACGGGTGATCGGCGGTGATTGGCTGAGCTTGGTTGAGCTCTACGTCATCGTTTTAGCACTTGATGTAATGCCTGCCAGGTGTCCCCTGCATGCAGCACATGGCATAATCAGTTTGAATCATTCAAGCTCTGCATTTAAAAAGAGGACATCCACCTCGCGATCCTTCCCGCTCGGCATACTTTACTCTATCCCTTTGAGTGCTGCTTCGGCTCCTGTACGGCCAAGACACTAGATTGACCAATAGAACAGGGTCATTTGAATATACATTCCGCACCCACCTAATTCTGGCTGTGCCACATGTAGCCGCAAATCTCACCGTTACAAAGCGTAACATTAGACACGCATATATATACCCTCTACCGGAGCCACTATTGGCTACTTGATTAATTTAAGAAAAATAAATGATATAGCGCTGAGCCAAGCGGTCAAAATGATGTATTTTGATTATTATGCGATGCATTATTCGGTGCTGGACTATCGTTCACAGTATTAACGTGGCAAGGTTCATTGAATGTCACTGGGAGAAGCCAGGGTGCCGTGGAGCCTAGCGTTGTACAGGAGCCGAAGCAGCACTCAAAGGGATAATTTCAATTTTATCTACCATCACTGCTCAACTAGTACCTCATACACCTTCAAAACAGGTACCCAACCCCATAGGCTTCGTCACACCAACTTCGAGCACCACTTGCATTTCATCCACGTAGCCTACCGAAACAAACCGACACCCAACATGCCGAACCAGATCATTGAAGACGTCAAGACCGGCATCAAGGGCATTCGCGGCGCCGGCGACGCCATTCGCGGGAGCGCCATGGGCGCAGTAGATCAGACCCTCGACAACGGCGACCATCCTACCACCCAGGCCTCCGAGCTGAAGAACCAGTCTATCACCGAGAAGGGCAAACAAGACATCAACGCCGTCGACGATATGGTTGCACGACGGGAGCAAGAACACCGTGGCAAGAAGGCTATCGAGACCGAGGCGCGGGCTGGGAACCTCCATTGACCACTCCAATGAGTCACCGAATGATCATCGAACGGACAGGTGGTGGGCTTGCTGAGGGTATGGATTACGACATGGACGATTATGAGAACGAAGCATGTGCCAGGCACCATACATGTCAGTCGGTCGGTTCCTAGAAGCTCTTCGAGCTATACAACGGGTTCGAGAGACCCTGTACGATACCCTTTATACGGCAGCTTGCTGAATACAACATGATTCTTTTCTTCCTACCTTCTACACCAAATGACGATATTAGATACCACAGCCAATGCTATGTGATCGAATCGAGTCGCCCAAGACTATAACGGATTGCTAACTCCTAGCCAGCCTTTTGCAGTCCGCAGGGATCTTCGACGATAGATTGGTCTTGGAGGTCGCGCGAAATGGCGACTCATGTAGATTCCAGATCAACCCCCCCCACCCCCCGGCAAATCCCATGGAAGGATGCCGAGTTCTTCGGTGCTCCTTTCATGGCCACACAGAACCGGAAGGGTGCCGTTTCTTGATCTGCAGCTGTTCCATGCATGGTCATCAGGAATCACGAAGCCAACGATGTTGCCGAACGTCGCTATCGCAAGACAACAATTGATAAGCAGTCGAATGTGTGGGACAAAGAAGTCTCCGCCAAAATCAATCCGGGTCTTCTGGAATGTTTTTTTTGAATTACTTCAACATGTATGTCATGATAATGATTCACCTCTCAAGTGTATTGCGTCTCGAAATACTTCGATCGACTGAAGTTATGGTAGCAGTGTCAGTGTCCTTGAATAAACACCTGTGGCAGCAAAAGCCCACCCCATGTGTTGGCGACACATTTCACGCGAGACTATCTCAAGTTCATCATGCACAATGAGAAAAGACCCTCCGCACTCAGTTGCTCGCTACTTCATAAGCTTCAATCTGTAGTCACACATATTATCTAGTGCAGATCAACGAACAGACGACACCACGGCGAGACCAATAAAGATGAAGGCCTGGATCTCATCGCTTGATTCCGCTGCCTGAATTACAATCCCCTTGGCCAAGCTGCACACACTCAACCCTTACTAGAAATCTCTGATCATGTGTCCTTCACAGACTATGTCTATGACGACGCCGCGACGTTTCGCGGTCTGGAATATCTGACGAAGCTCATCTCGAATTCCACTGGCGATCCTCCGTCGGTCCTCTATAACATTTTTCCGGTACGTACTGACATCGTAGCTAGCACTCTGCTCAAGGCTTGCCATCACGATGTTGATGTCTACGAGTTCCCCTGAGCCACGCCAGAAGCTGCGGCACACCACCAACCACACTCTCCGTAGACCACGGAGCTGCCCAAAAGCACGACGATCGAAGTCGGCCAAGGAAGAGTGGCGCTCGTCTACGTATATAGCCAACTGTCGGATGCGGTGAGCCCAGTGATCATCCGGGATGTCCATCGGGGTTTCTCTATTGAAGAATCGGAACAGGAATCGGAGCTGACCAGGCTTGTCGTAGGAGGAGTCGAGGAAAAAGACGTCCTTCTCGAAATTGACCCACGTTTCCGCAGGGCTTTTCCAAGTCTCCCCCAAGGGGTAGTATCCGGCCGAAGAGACGACGTCCAGTCGAGCAGATTTCATTATGACTCCATTGACGAATCGGATCTTATACTCGGCCGGATCGAGTGCTTGTCCGTCTGCGTCATGCTGGTTGGCGCTTTGGGCAGTCGTGGTGACTAGTTCGCCTTTCTGCATGTCGCGTGCGCTGTACACCCGTCCACGTCGGGTGAGACTCATATGGTGATAGAGGACTGGCTGGCCTTCGCGGTAGAACTTCCACACTAGGAGTTGCAGCTCTGTGGGCAACTTGGTAAAGAGATGGAATTTGTCAAGCTTCCCTCCGCCGTCATTGTCGTTCAGCGCCATGCTGACCAATTCGGCTCGAATGGCGTCGAGATGGACCCTATCTGCAGCTGGACGTGCGATACTAGGAGATTGACGCGATTCGCAGAGAAATGTCTGAGAAAGCGAAGTTTCGCGTGTCTGAGAAGAAGAATAGTCATCTGGCAAGCAATTATAGGGTGGTACACAATCACACGGTTGACATGGTGTCCGAGGCGACTGTCATTAGTCTAGCAACTGCCTCGAGCACACGTTGCTGTATACAAGCGACCAGCACGTGCAACTAAGAGGCTGTCACCTGAGGCAAACCCATTCACATGCAACAAAAAGATTTTAGTCTAGATCCCTTTCTATTTGCTGTGCTGCTGTCGCTGGGAGACGCCTAGGCTCGAACCGATGGTGGCCCTAAGCCCAGTAAACTCAAACTAACATACCATGAGGGCATCTGATGAAAACAGCTCAAGTCATCGTTTCGAGTCTCAAATTGTTGTTGTAAGTATTGTCGTCATATTGTTGCCGGTTTCTGGTAGCTACCTTAAGTACTCAGTGTGGCGACAGTTACAGTAGGCCTGTGTCAATCACGCCCTCTGGCTTTCTTGTATGCGTGATAGCTGCTTGACGGTATTACACCACTGCTAAAACCAGACTGAAAAGGATATACCGAATGTCGCCATTTGTAATCGGCAATGGAGTGATAGTACGACGTATAAACCAAACTTGCATCAGCCTATACGACACTAGGCTTTCTCGGCCTGTAAGATGAACCCGCAGATGGCTCGTACCGATACACAAATCTCCGACTCATGGTATTCCTGAAGAGCAATCGGACCGAAGGAGACGACGAACTTCATCAGTATCGCTCCACGGATATCGAAGAGGCGATGCACGGGCTGTATCATGCGGTCTGCATGGCAGTGTTCAACATGCCGAAGCTGAAGGCTTTGCGGATGCGAGCCTCGATGGATTGGAGGGGGAGCAACGATGGATTCCACACGTTACATGCTTTCATAGTGAGGTAAGTCAAGACTTGCTCAGAGTAAACCACGAAGAGATTTTGATACCAAAACGCCTAGTAATTCAATCCCTCCAGTACCCTAACTAAACGAATGCGGAATCTTTAACGAACTACATGACCCTGCCCCAATCCTCTTTCTCCGTCGCGGCGAGATCGTATCTAGCTCAGCTTTCCCGGGATTGGTTCCGAGATAACCCATCTCATCAGCGTTAAGATCTTAGCATACTGCACCGGGTCTTTCTCTGGAGCTTCTCCATCTCCCAGGTGGATTATCTCAGTTTTGCGGACATTGACGACCTTCTTCTCACTATCAGCCCAGCCTTGTACAATACGAAAGTCTCTCCCTGAGGTGGATACGATAGTAATCTATGTTTTGATAGTAAGGTTAGTCTTTCTCTTTGCGCGTGATAGAACCAGGACACTGACCGGCATGTTCTTGAATTTGTCGTTTCTCGGGAGACGAAAGTGGGCGTAGGCAAATGCGACGAAGACCCATACTTCGCCGAACGTGAAGCCCGCTTCATGGAGGGGGATCTTCAGCTCCAGAAAGATCTTCACATGCGGATGCGTCTCGGCACTATCCTCTAGCACATCGTCTCCCTCCCAGCGTAGTTCCGCCGGCCCAGGCCAGACAACCCAAGAGCTAGCCACTTTGTTTTCCTCGTCGGTAAAGCGGCGGATACGCCACTTGGCCGCTTTTAGTTCGAGTGCCCTGTTATGCTTGCCGGGTGGGGGGGGAGCGTTGAAGAAGCTTGTTAGAAGCCGGAAGAGGGACCATGGGTCAGGTTCCTCGGGGTCGTCCTCAGCGTCCGCTTCCTCGGGGTCGAGTCCGGATTTGTCCGAGTAGCCACAAAGTTCGGCAAGTTCTTGCATTTCCTCAGCGGGTATGAGTTCAAGCAGGGCGTCGGGGTCTGCATTGGGTGGCTTCGGATCGAACTCCATAGTACTACTCATCGATTTGAAGGCCGAGGGCAGAAGGCTGGTGTCCGTGTCGAGGTCGGTGTCCATGTTGAACAGCTCCCTTGCAATGCGGCTACAAAATCGATGTTTGGCCTTGGTGACCTCCGTGGGCTGGGAACCGCCGCTCTGGCTGGTTTGGGCCTGGCTCTCCTGAGCCTGGCGAGAGCTGGAGGGTTGTCCCGAGACAGTGGAAGCCATGGCGACGTGGGGAGCTATCGATGGGCCCTGATGGGGATCCGTCTGAGTAGCGGCGTCGCTCATTATGCGAGTTTTCAGCGTCATGTTGTCTGTGCCAAGGGTCGATTCACGGCCAACAGGAGACGCTGGACACTGGAACGCGGATGAGGCGAGACGAGACAAAAGTAAGTCTGCTAGAAACGAAGCGGTATTACAGCATGCTAAAGCTGATTGCGCTGCTGATTTGAATGATCAAAGTTTCGAGAAGGCAGGGTGTGTTATTCATTGTAGTCCATTCAAGGCGTTACCAACAACCTGGCTGCTCGGAACTGGTATGACTGCCTGTACCTTAGGCACCTGTACTTATAATCTGACTATCGCAAGGGGTTCGAGTGGACAAGTCAGAGTGTAGTACGTGGGGCACAAGAGATTTACCTAGTACACAATGAGACAGCATGCTACGTGGGCAATACAAGTTGGCGAATTGGTTAACGCGTGAAGGTAGTAATAGTTAAAGTAGGTATTAATAATAAAAGAGGAACGGGCGGGCAATTGAAACAATTACTATTTCTGCGTTAATCGCCGACTTCCTTCTCGAGAAGTGCAAGGTAGCAGATCTATCCCCTGCGATGGTGGTCGCGCCAAGATTCAAAAGCAATATGTACTGCATTTGCAGTTGTCCCTCCAATCACAGCATGGCAACCTGGCGGAGTGGTTAACGCGTCAGACTCGAAATCTGATTCCTTCGGGAGCGTCTGTTCGAATCAGGCGGTTGTCGATTGTTTTCTTTTCTCGTTTTTGCTCATTTTTCATCTTGTTCCCATTGACGCAATTTTTTTATTGCTTGTACTGCCATTAAGTTGTCCGCGTTACCCCGACAGTTACTGGCACATGCGTGGGATACACAACGCACAATGCGCTTGTCTTCCAGGGTCGTCAAGGGGCAATTGCTGTGGGCGCGCTACACTTATGAGCCACTGTAGGAGGGTAGCTATGCACAAGACTCAACACACTGAACGCAAAACTACCTATTGAACGGCAAGATCTCGACGGGTCCAACCGAACTCAGCCTATGAATAAAACACATGTTCAACATTGGTGCATACTTGCATCCTTGGGATGGCGCAGTAGCCGTAATTGTCAACTCAGGTGAACATGTGCGTCGCACTCTACGGGGTCCAAGTCAATTCCGATTGAAAGATATAGTCTGCTGGTTCTTATTATCATCAGATCAGCATGTTTATGCAAACTCGCTCTTCAAACTAACCCAATCAATTTTCTGGAAAGTTAGGAATCTAGACAGCATTCCTTCGGGTACACCACATAATGTGCATCTGGAGGAGGTCTACTGTGGCACCCTCGCCGACACACTGCGCCAAAAGTCGCATCGCTTCCCACGACCGCCCTCCCAAGTCAGAGCATCGGCGAGACTGAAATCATTCACTTGTCCCGATCCCGACCGAACGTAGTAGGCCAGTTCATCCGTCACTGTCAGTAAGTCCACATCTCCACCAGTCGTGTTTAGATTCATCTGAGCCGGGTCTCCCCGTGAGAATTGTGGCCAGTGGATATCAGCGCTCTGCCCTACGACAGGAACCGATGCGTTCGTATACGCGCCTACTGCATCCGAGACCGAGATGACCGGTGTATTGTGCATGATAAAGTTCCCCCAAATTTTCTGCATTGCGTGCTGAAAGTCTGCGCTTGGTATCGATTGTCCGACAGAGAAATAGGATGAGAGGTCTGCGCCGTGGTAAGAGGGCGTCACTGAGTATTGGTACTTCCAAGCTTGTTTGCAACCCTTGCTGAATGCTTCTGCAATCCATTGGGCAGGACAGTCGAAGACCGTTTCAGCTGCGATGTCAAAGACAGTTTGCTGGATACCCGTTGCGATACCGGACTGGTTCAATGCTGTTGGTCCTGAAGATCCAAGCGTATCGAAAACGACACCATCGTCGGTAGTCGATTGGTCATTGACTCCGTAGATACTATTGAGTCTGACTACGTCTGATTGGGTGAACAACGGAAACGTCTCGGCTACGAAGCTGTCATATTGGGACCCGGTAGAGACATTGGGATTGAACAGGGGAACCCCATCGTTCGCGTTATTCTCCTATATGTAAGCCCACGCCCTACGTTCGAATAGAGCAAAGATGACCTACCCCGACAAGGACACGCTTGCCAGCAACTTTGCCATGAAGAAGCTGAACTGAAGGCCGTTCGCAAATATAGTCATCGTCAACCACGGGCAAGAATGCGAAACTGCCGAAATAACCAACAGTCGTCGACACCGTCCCACTCGCATTTTGCAAAACGGTGGTATCAGCGGCGACAAGACAATCAAACGAGGTTGAGTGCGCCGTTGGGGAGCCACAGCCGGCAAGCTCGACGAACTTCTCATACCTGGCTCTGGGAAAGCGGTCAGAATATCTATAAACGGTCGGAAAGTAAGGACTGGCAGCTATAATCTACGCACGAGTCAGTAATCGATGTTTGCATAGCAGTGGGAATCAGAAATTCCTTGCATTTTCAAAAAGTCCCGTATCGTCTCCGCCATGGGCCATAGCATGGAACAAGGCAGAAGCCGCACCTGAGGACTCGCCACCAATGGTGATACGCTCCGGATCGCCGCCGAACTTTTCTATGTGCTGGCGCGTCCATTCGATAGAGTATCGCTGGTCAAGCAAACCGGCATTCAGGCGGCCTTGTTTCTTGACTTCCGGAGATGCAAGGAATCCGAAGGCTCCCAGTCGGTATTGCACTTCAACAACTATGAATCCATTGTAGTTCGTGTTCATCCATGCGCTCGGATCATACGATGCGCCAAACACAGAATGGCCACCGCCGTCTTCGTCGACGACAGTTAGTACTGTACCTGAAGCAAAAAGATGTTGCAACAGGAACCAACTCACGGAACCATACCAATACAGGCAGTTTGGTCGCGTTCGCCGCGGCATAGATATTGAGGAATAGACAATCTTCGTTCCCGAGAGCAGAATTGAAACCGTACACCTCAGGAACTCCGAACGCGCCGGACTGGGGGCACAAGGGCGGTTGGGCGATAGCAGGCGTGATGCGATCGTTATCGTGTAGGGCGGGTGAGGGAGCTTGCCATCGACGGCTCCCTACTGGGGGTGCGGCATAACGCACACTGCAATTGACATTAAGGACGTTCAGCGAAAATACTTTCAATTAGAATGCATTACCATCAGTCACATGTATTTCATGAGCCTGCGGTAGTACGAAGTTGGAAGTAAGGGAGTGCTCAGGGCAGAACCGAAACGACACTCGTACCTCTTCCAGATATTCAATTGGAACGTGTCGTTGTAATAGCCTTCGTAGGTGGCATATCCAAGATCGACAACACGCGATGCGTTGGTAGGTGAGGTTCTGGCGGCCTGCGTGATTGCTTGGGACGTTGCTACAACCGCCAGAAAGGCGAGGGAGATAACAAATTGAATCATCATCATGGTCAACTACGTCAATGGAAGAATGCGACAACTAGAGGGAAGCTGGCAAACATCTCAGCAGTATGCACAAGCCAAAGATACGACAAATAATGCGCCGCTGCGTGGACGCCAGATAATCGGTGTCGCCGCTCGTTCATGGACGCGTTGGGTTTGGAGACGCGACGACGTATCGTCCGGCCCAGATACACCACTTGCTCTGACGCAAGCGTGGGGGGTAAGGTGAATAGATTTTCCTGCAGATCGACTTGTAACACACCCGGTCGAATGCGAGCTCGTACAGCTTATGCAAGATGAAGTTGATTGCGAATAACATTCTAGAAGCTGGACCCGACGTATCGGTACACCCCTTTCAGAGTGGAGCATGGTGGCTGCAGGAGATGGAAAACAACATGCAGGTGGCCGTCGGCTAGCATTGATGCATCCGAGTATTTCTACCAGCGCTGTGGAGTATATTCTGATTTTGACTGACGAAAAGCACGGTATAGCATAGTATATACCAAGTTGTATCGATTCTTCTCGTATCCATACCCATCTCTAAACTCGATCCCGTATCAGGCGGTATTCCGACGGTCGACCGATCCGGCACCGTCTTCAACGCACCACGATCATGGCAGAAACGCGATGGAAGATTCGAAGGTTGTCAGTCAGGTGCGGTAATCTGATCGTTGGGGGTAAACTTGTAATTGATGATTTGAGAATACCGTACCAATGCATGGAGTAATAATGTCTGCGAGCATCGTGTTGTCACACCACTTGTCCCGAGGAGATGGTAACGAGATAGGCATCACAGTTCCACGGGAGCGTTTTGCGTCAAAGCTCGATCGATCATTGGAAGTATCCAGGCTCGGTCCGATAGATCGAATCCTATAGTCAATACCCATAGTCAAAGATGAATGGCTTTCTCTGTCGCCCAACTGGAATTCGATCTTGGGTTTTACCTGTAGGTTAACTAGACCATCTGCTTATTTGACACAGTTCAGCCGATGCCAACGATGGGTACCAAATTAACAAGCACGATGGCTTCCTACGCAGAGTACCTGGCAGAGGATCGTCGTCCATTAGTCAATGCTTTCTATGCTCTTCCCATACCTCTTGAGATCGCCAGCACTCTCTACCGGCTTTGGGTCAAGACAAGCCGGCGATCGGAAGGGGCCCTCGGATATGACGACTTTTTGATCGTATGGGCTACTGTAAGATGTCCGCTCCATACGCCTCAATGGAAAACGATGTTATTCTGTCTTTTCTCCAAGTTGCTAACGTCAAAACGTTAGGTTGCTGGCGTGGCTGAATGTGTTGCTGGCCTAGTCTATGGTCTGCCAAATTTCCGCGCCATGGCATGACGAACTTTCCTAAGCAGTGAGATAGGTGCGCCACATGGACTCGGTCGCCATGTCGAGACACTCAAACCAGAAGATGTTTCAACATATCTTCAGGCAAGTTCAATGCCGTCGGTCTGCATGCCCACACCCGGGACTCTGCTATCTGACATGAACTAGGGCGACTATATCTTCAGTCATTTCTACGATTTTGCGATCGTGAGCACGAAGCTCTCTGTACTCGCGCTTTACTACCGCATTTTTATTACAACGCAGACCAGAATCGTGATCTCATTTACCTTTGCACTCGTATTTGCTTGGCTTGTCGCAATGGAAGTTGTGCTTGGTCTTGGCTGTCAACCAATCCAGGGCTGGTGGGATGCTTCACAGGCTGCTACCGCCAAATGCGTCGACAAAGTAGCATTCACTTACTCGACAAACATACTGAATCTTGTCTTTGATCTCTGGATTTTCTCAATGCCCATTCCCCTCATATTGGGCTTGAACATGCACAAGGGAAGGCGAGTCGCCCTCTGCGTGCTTTTCTCCATTGGGCTGGGTGTCTGCGCTATCAGCATCGCCCGCCTCTCTGTTGTTTTCTCAGCTGCCTCTGACGATGTTACTTGTGAGTCCACTTCATCCGTATTGAATCAGGTTATGCATTCGCTCAAGCTACTGGCCAGGGCAGGAAGTGCCCTTAGGTATTCTATCGGCATGGGAGCCATGTGGCGCCATACTATGCGCTAACCTTCCTGTCATATATCGAACACTACACGAGAAAGCTTCTCGTATGAAAGCGAGCTTACAGAGCTCTATCGCCGCTAGAGACACCGTCGATTTTCCACCGATCCGACGCGAAGACTCTGGGACTATTGATTGGATCCGGCTGGATGGTGGTGACAATGAGTGTGACAACAGAACTCTCACCGGGTCTACCAGCAATCTAAATTACAAAGCATAATGAGAACTTGATATGGTTGATAGAATCAATAGCTCAATTGGTTCAAACCATAACGTGGAACAATCTCACGGAGGTGAGAGCTGATTGATCGAGGAAGCTTCTGGAAATGCTGTAGACGCTCATGAGAGGAGGTGAAAAGGGATGAGATTCCAGCTATCTAATGAATCAACTGAGAACTTCCCGAGTAAGAGAATGGTGTCTTAAACGGCACAAGCGGGAGAACATAGCAGTCTCCTGCAGCCGAGCAACTTAGTCTTAACTCCATGGCATCAGCTGCTAACATATGACTCCACTGACAATTAAGTTTTTAAAGTCAGTACAAGTCTGACATCTGAGGCGAAATGTTGGATCGTGAGTTTATTGTTGTTCTAAACACTGCTTTGATTCCTGGTCATAATCATGTGCTTGACACGGGAGTACTGTCAGGCTCTGTTCAGTTCGGACAGCTTGCTCTGGACTTCCCATGTGCCATTCTGTTGTCGCGGGGTATACACCGCTTCTGGCGCCAACCCTTGTCGAATTCGTGGGGGAATTAAGCGCACGAGCGAGAGCGACGAAGAGACACTTGATCATGCCTTCTTGCGTAAGGACAAAACTTCGAGGAAAACTTACTCAACTTCCCACTTCACGATGAGGTCATTACCATTTGCTTATACATGCTATCTTTTAGCAAATTTTGTGGTACAGGCCTTCGCGCTTTGCGGCGCGCACACGTACCTAGACCAGCGTCATACAACAACCTCAAATAATCCCGGTTCTGTCCCAATCGCGGAGTTTGGATATTTGGGAGTCAAAGGACCGCTGATGTGGCATCGTCTCGATGCGGCCAATACCCTATGCGCCCACGGACGACGACAATCGCCTATTAATCTAGTCCCTGATACATACAGACTTATTCCAGCCTCAGGCCTGACCGTTTCTCTGCCCGATGACGTGTCCGATGGGGCGACATTCGAAAACCTAGGTTCGACCGTCGTGGTTGCTATGGAAGGCCTCGGGGGGTCCCTTGTTCTAGGTGATATGGAGTTTGAATTGCGCCAATTCCATTTCCATACTCCGAGCGAGCACCTGGTCAACGGCATCAACTTGCCTAGTAAGTTGCCTTACAATTTAGATCTCGACAAATGTGAGTAACCTTATCATCAGTGGAGATGCATATGGTATTCGAAAACAGAGACGCAAGGAAACTAGCCGTCATCGGCATGTTCATTGACGTTACGGAGCCCAAGTTGTTAACGACTAAAGACACCCAGCGCCATAATCGCGTGTCCGACATTCTCGAGACTATATTCCATTCGATAGATGATATCGCAATACCAGGCAGCATGACTACAAGCCAGCCTTTCTCCATGACAGAGCTTCACAGTATATTGAACACGACGGAATTTATGCAGTATTCAGGCTCCTTGACAACACCACCCTGCGCGGAGGGCCTGTTCTGGGCACTCTCTGTTGAGAAACTGTTTCTCACTCGAGGTACCTTTGAGAAAGTTCGTAGAGTTCTTGGTTTCAATTCTCGTGTGACACAGAATGCTCCTGGAATGCCAAATTTGCTAGAGATGGCGGGTGTCATGCCTGTTTTTCCGGCGTGGTACGAGGCGCAAACTCCTATATAGACGTCTAAACATAAATGAAGCCAATGGGCCTTTGATATATCATATTCGTTCTTACAGACATGCTCTAGTGCACATTCAAAGATTTTACGATTCTATGCAGAGGTAGCAGTGTCATCGGTTCCAAGGCCCTATATTTCATGTAATGGATCTCAATTCAAGTGTGTCATTACTCAAATCAATTACAATTCTGCGTACCTGGGCATGGGGTGACGTGGTAGTGAATGAGATGAGCACGGGTCGCCAGCCTATAGAGAGCATCCTATTCTATGCTGCATTGAGCGATGCCATTGAGTATGTGGCGTCTTATCTTCAATATACCCTTCAACAACAGAAAGGCGCGATTGATACGAGCATCACTGCCGTCATCTTCAATCAATCCTACATAGCCGGACCTCTCATTGTGTCAATGATACTTTTTGATGTCGCCTTGTCTTCAGTCTCAATTCTGTCGGGTAATGATCGGTCATTATTGAGGATGCTAGTCCATGCCAATTGTCGAACTCGAGGCAGTCAATTCAATATTGGACTGAGCTTTTGAACTGAGCAGTGGCCACTATGACACGTGCACAATGATCAGCTCTCAATGGAGCCTTATCTAGATATTGTTTGAACTTATGGACTTTCGATGCCTAACATTCTCTGCCTTTTTGTTTCTATTCAATTAGTCTCTATGGGGAGCTTGGTTCATAGATCTCACACAAGTCGGTCCAGTTAATACAATATCACCTCGCCATGAAACCTGGCCTGTAGTCGATGGAACTAACGTTCATGTTGCCATTCATGACATTGAGTAGACAAGAACGTACTCGAATTTAAGACGGCCTGACCTCGGAGTTCAGGTAATGTACGCATTGTGGGTGTTCATTATTGGATTCAAGTCTCTCGCCGTCGTCGCGTTTCTGTAGGCAAGAATAGGAAAAATTCAAGACATCATTACAGTGTCCTGATGTCCGACGACATTGTCAGCAATGTTCCTGTGGTCAATGGACTCGCCGCGAAGTGTAAATGCAGTAGTTATTTCCTCAGCATTGAGCCTCCTCACGTCGTTTCTGTATATCTTCCTGCCTTTCCTCCCCAATTCGAGAGCACCTTCTTGACCCATATCAAGTCACAAGCGTACCAAAGCATCCAGTACCACAACAAGAAAAACACCATACCCAATCAACCCAACCATCGTGAGAACATCAGAGGTGAGCATCTCAGACTCAGATTTGTAGTCACACTTACTGATACTACTATTCTCCAGTTCATACCGCCACACCTTCATCGACTACCAGTCACCTCATTTCAGGTAGACAAGATGTGTCAGTACATGGAGTACATCCACTACGTAAGCCAGTCCACCCTTCACTACAACAATCTCTCTCGATCTCTAACCATCTTTCTCAACCTCAGTGCCGCGGCTGCGAGAACCTCATCACCATGTCCCACGGCCGACGTGATATCCGCCGCACCCGCAGGTGCCCGGATGACCGTGCCCGTCCTGGAACATGCGGCCAAGCGATCATCACCCCGAAGGAGACCCATGAGTACTGCTGCGGCAACCCTTGTGTTGGTACCACTGCCTATGATCAAGATTAAGCAGCAGCAGCCTAGGTATCTACTGCGTGACAACGCTCTCGGCTATGGATTTGAGCAGGAAAGAGATACTTGAGATGCCTTGCGGAATAAGGAGTGTAGTTCTTAGTTAGACTCATTGACTCAAGTCCTCTCCCACAATCAGTAATGCCTTTTTGAAAGTGATTGGTATCAGCTAAGCCGAGGATAGCATAAGGTAGGCGTGAGAAGCAGCAGAAATATCACCTGTAGAGAGGCCATGTTTCATAATGACGCCAAACGCAAGGAATCTGAGTCGTCCATCGTAGAGGGTTGCCCCTGCAGGCTGTCACGATGTAGGTTGATAGGATGAGAGGGCTTGACTCTGAAGGTTTAGGTGCAGGCTTAGAATAGGCAAAATGGGGGTGGACAACACAGAGGCGTAGTGGAAAAACAAAACAAGGGGCATCATGTGCAAAACAATGGTTGGCTGCATTGAGTAATCGGTAAAAGGAGATACGCAAAAAGTAAAGGAACCATTTTATAGTGAGGTATCTGGTAGTACTCTGCATCACTACCCTCCTTTTTCTTGACAATATGTTTCCGGAACTTGAACCGTTCATAAGTATCAAACACAAAATAAAGATATGGTAAGCTCAAGCAGGCGATCAGTAATCCAATCCCACTTGTCTTTATGTGTAGCACCTCAAGGTTTGGCCCCAGTACACCTCAGCTTTTTTTCATCCCATCAATCGTCAAGCAGTTAGAGAGAGTGAGTCATCACGGGATCACGGAGACCAGCATTCGGTCATCACCTCTATTATTGATCATCATACGTCTCATCCTCGTTCCCTTGTCTAGATCCTCATTTACCGAAGGGAAAGGGCATATCCATTCTAGAGTTGTATGCAATGAAGACTACCTAGGTAGTAATAAGTTCCGTCGAGGATTCGATAAATGTTCAGAATGGTTAACTCACGGATCCCCTACCTAGGTATACTAAATAATGATGCCGCGTGTCGAGCGCTCGTCATCGAAGCCATTAACGATGATGACACATGCTCCTTGCAATGGACATCATCATCAGATATATATAAAGTCTATCAGGTTGTTGACAAGTCACCGTGAATCTATTCATACATGGCTGGCGACGCTATTCACGCAGAGATCGGCTTTGTAGGTACTCGTATGTCTAGTCTAAAGGCTACTCCCCAATCAATTCCACGGATTATATCAGCCACGATCGAAAATTCGTCCACCTCATTACACATCATACATCAAGATACGATATAACTAGCTTGAAAGTTCGCTTTGCGCTCATCTCATTGACTCGTCCTAGCAATATTGAATGCAACGATATTATATCGATACTATCTTACACTGTTTTCCCAGCTCACTCTTTTCTGAAACCGTGATACCGACGATTTTCCATTTCCCGCGATATGTTGTCCGTCATATCTCGTCATAGTGGGAACCATTTCGATGCGTCGTGGGCCCTCGCTTGTCCATCACCCCAGCCACGTAGTGTTACAAGGAGGGCAGCTTAATCCTCGTCAAAGATCTGGTATGTATTTTGTAAGATCGTGTCCACGACTCTCACATGCCAGGCTGCGTCTCCGATGTTGGCGCCGGTGCCCATGAGCGTCGGTCCGAATACGATGGCCAAGTTCTGCGTGCTCATACGGTTGACGGAGCTATTCTCCATCACTCTGTGCAGATGCAGTGCAAGGGCACGCAACGTGGCGTAGTTCGGGTCAGGCAGTCCGTTAATGATAGCGTGCATACTGTCTCTCCGTACAATGTCGTCGTCGTGCTTAGCGGCTTCGATGAATGCTGAGTAGTTCTCTGAAGTTAACAGGGGATCTGGTAAGTCGCGAAGGAACTGCTTCAACAGGCCGGCAACACTATTGACGTCGTGGAAAAAATTCTCTGGGTTGCGGAAGTCCAGGATGTGTGACTCTTGATCTAGTCGGGAGTTAGTTCGAGCAGACTGAAGGGAGAAAAGGGAGGTACACACTAGTATCAAACAGGTTCTTGAGCTTGTTCACATGTACTTGCGAGCCGGAAAGACGATATATGCCCTCAACCGCTAGACCATACAAATTGACTGCTTGAATACATTGGTGCACCACCATCGGGACAGCGAATTGATCGCGCTCATATAGCCGGCCGAGAGTAATACCGAAGACCTGTCTGTTGCCTCCACTAGGGGGCATCCTTGCGGGAGAATCGGAGCGGGGATCTTGGGGTTGTGAGGGTGCACCATAAGGACCTGGCCCTCCTTGTGGAGGAGACTGGGCCCTTGACTGTTGAGTCTGGAAAGACAAAGCACCTAACTGTGGCGGGCCACCTTGACTGGTCGTGCTCATGGGACTGCTGACGCCGCCTCCATTGAATCGCGATTGCTGCGGTAATCCATGTGATGAATTTCTTACGTTGTACGACTGATTGTTAGGCGTAGATTGGCCCGAAAACTGAGTTAGCATGGCACCGTGACTATGGCTTCTCTCATGACCCTGTCCAAGGTTTGAGTTTGTTCGCTGCGCACCAGGTATCGAGGGAGGAATGAAATTTTGAGCCGGACTGTTTTGACCCATAGGAGATGCCGTGTCGAAAGTGCCTGTACCTGTCCTTCCCAGTGGTCCCGAGGGTTGCACCTGGGTCTGTAAAGGAGGTAGTAGTTGGCCAGGAGTCACTTGTTGAGACGGTGGTCTGCCCATCTGTGTTGCCTGGTTGAGGGTTGCATTTTGTTGCGGGTTGAGAACCTAGTCAAATTAGTTTTCATCATCAAAGTGTAGGAGCTACGAGTAGGAAACATACCGGATTGCGCTCATATTTCGGTTCCGCCTGCTTCGGCGGCAATTTGGTGTAACAACTTGTAACATAATCCTCCAAGTCTTTCCTATTGTCTATGCCATGGATGACCTCCTTCAAACTCCTTGAGAACTGGCCAGGACCAGTGGCATTCTTCAAGGGACTGATGACCAAACCATTACTCAATAACAATTTTTCATTGAACGACGCTGCTCTTTTCATTAGCCAAGGACCTGTAACGCAAGAATTCACGGCTTGCTGCTTACCAAACTTCTGCAACTGCAGTGTAGTCCCAGCATCACACTCCCTTATCGTGTCTTGCAGAGCCCTGATCGCCTCGGGCCGGGTAGTGGCCTCCATGGTAGCTTTTTCGGACAGGTAGTTCTGTACTTTGCCCATGTAGTCTGT
Source organism: Xylariaceae sp. FL1019 (assembly GCA_022578705.1). Taxonomy (NCBI): domain Eukaryota; kingdom Fungi; phylum Ascomycota; class Sordariomycetes; order Xylariales; family Xylariaceae; species Xylariaceae sp. FL1019. The sequence continues at coordinate 164,376 of MU391966.1, read as the reverse complement.
GTCGGCGGCCTGTGTCTTACGCAAAAGGTCTTCCTCCTGCTGTGCGGCAGACTTAGGCCCTTTAATACCAAACACTCGTGGTCCTTGTTTGGCCTCTCCCGTTTTTACTCTGTCGTATTCCTCAGCCAACGAGTCGTACTTGGTCTTGGACTTGCGCATGGCTGTTTCAAGGTCGGCCAGGCGCCGCTCCGCATCGAGACCATTCTGCTTCCAACCTTTCCGATGCTTCTCAGCCACATTAGCCACCTCGAGAAGGTCCTCCTGCATATGGTGCAGCGATAGAGCGAACTGGGTTCCATTTTCGGCCATGCGCTCATGGATTTGTAGCATCTCGTCGTATGCCTTAGCAAACGTGCCTTGTCGGTGGTCGTGGTGGTGGACCGGGATACACATCTTCTTCAAACCTCTCGCGTGAACCTCTTCCAGTTTCGACCGCTCTTTTAGAAACCCAGCAAAATCCTGTCATATCTTGTCAGTGGCACTTCTACCACCATTGCCAGAGCGGGAGCTGGAACCACATCCGCCGATATCGCGAACGTAACGAATAACGAACAGGCTTGGCTTTGGAGTAGATTTACCTTTGCGGAGGCAATACTTTGCTTTAAGCGATGAAGCATAGTCGCGACACCAATCTACAACTGTCATTAGCTACTTCCCCACCACCGACCAATATGCGCAATGGGCGAAAGCCGTACATCAGAACCCAAGACTTCCTGAGCGCGGGGGGACAGGTCTGTCTTCGCGCCGGCGGAGGGCGCCGTAGGGCTGGAATCGGGTAGGGCACCATCCGTCGTATTTTCCGTGGCGGTCTCTGGACGATGGGCAGCGGCGAAAGGGGCACCGTTCTCGGGCGGCGGACTAGGAGCATTGGTGAGGGACATGGTGCGGTCGTAGTCTGGGTTTTGGGGAGATGTCTGGTCGAGCGAGGGCCGGCTAAAGTCAGCCATGATGAAGACTGGGTCGGTCTGGGTATTTGCACGCGGCTCCGTCGGGCGGTGGTCGATGGGAGTGGAGGAAGAGAGCTTGTGATCGGCGAAGGCTGAAGAATCGCAATCGTTATGGCGTGGGTGAAACGAGGGAGTGCGTCGGATATTCACACCACGCGGGACGTTCCACGGCGGCGCAAATGCTCGTGATTAACGCCGGGAGCTGTCAATGGCAACCTTAATGGTGCAACCTGTCGGGTCCGCTGGCAGATTATTAAGAGATGTTGCCCATTCGAAGATGGGTGAGCGAACGAGTCGTGTACAGGTAGGATATGCGACGGTGGACAAGTGTGCGTTGGGTGACGGGCGACAAACCTCCACCCGGCGCAGCTTGTGACGAGTTTGACGATAATGCTCTGCCAATACGGAATACGGAATACTTAAGGTACATTCACGGGATGCAGATGTGCTTGGGCCGATACAGTCGCTGCTGGCTGCAAGTGAGCGCAATGAGGCAACGACAGCTTCGGACAGCACCAATGGAATTGAGGCACGGGCCCGGACTAGGCCTCTGCTAGCACCCGCCGACGTAACACAGCGCTGCTGCGGTCCCTCGCGTCCCTTTGCCCACGCCAATTGCAGCGCTCCCTCCAGGGTCTGGAGATGGGGACAGCCGTTGAAGCTTGCGCAATGCAGCCTGTAAATCCACGCCTCTAGCCATCACCTCACCCCCACCTGCTCCCAGCCCAGTCCCCGTAGTCTGGCCGGCCCTTGTCCGCTGCCTCTCGGCCCTCATCGGCACCCTCTCGCCTGGCTCGCCTGGACTCTGGAGGATAGGAAGTTTCCATCTTGACGTCGCCTCTTGTCCCCCCCTGCTCATAGTTACAGACTGCCGGGACTGTGTTGCGACTCATTCTACTTTGGTGAGATGAGTGACTACCTAGATCGTCCAGTATCACTATCTGACTCATGACGATCGTGTTCCCGTGCCTCTCATTTGCAATATTTAGAGTAGCCGATGCACAGTGAACCGCAAATCTACCGTATACACCCACCCAAACCCCAAGCAACACTCTTGATCGCATCTTGCAGCATCAAAGTACAAAAAAACAAAAGAAGAAGAACCGAAGTATAGGTAAGAAGCCCAGTGGTGCGCCGAAAGAAGCGACGATCCATGCAAGTGTATGCTATGCCCTACAATTACCTATTCTGTTTCAGATAGCGCCACAAGCACCGTACGGTTTTGAATAGTTTCAGACAGTATTAATCGAAATACAATATCAGTGTCAAAAATTCAGATTGCAGGGCAACACCAGAACGTTCTCGTATCACTCGAGCGTAGCCAACTGAAATGGGATCACAGGTGGCGTTAATGACACGCTGTTTACACGCGCGAAAGGAGGGGCAGGGTCAGATAATGATATGAGACGAGTTGAGGCGACAGCGCGACAAAGAAAGCATCGCGAGATCCTTCCCGTCGATCAGGGAAGCGGCATCGGTAGACCCAGCCGGCGTGGAACCAAGTGCAGCGTATCGTACTAGACACTTGAGACGGTAGCCTGATGAACGGTCCCTGTTTATTGGCTCTACCCCGACTATGCTGTGTTTTCGGTGCTGTAGAACGTCGATCCGGGCGGCGTGCCCGACGTCTACTCGGACGGCTATCCAAGAGTCCTGAATGAGTGATTGTTGAAGAGATGGTTGTCCCCTACGGTACCGCAGGGTGAGGGGGATCGAGTGGTTTCATATGGACTTATACAATATGATCTAAGGGGCTGTTCGTTTGCACGAAGCAGGCCCACTGATTATTGGAAAAGCACTTATCGATGATCACCGTTCGGGGCTTGCAGCATAGGATAATCGCGCTAATTTTTGCTTGTGGGACCTATCCCTTGAACATCAGCCGGAACTAATAGATGCCGTTTATTCCGCTGCAAATGGGGCTAGTTTCCTGACCTGAAAAATAGGAGGGTTAACTCACTTTTCCCATCTTAATTGGGTATGGCTCAAACATTTACAGCGCACCTTCTAACACACTTTTAGCGCTTCGAGCCCTAAAGGCCCTATAAGTACAGGGCGTATGCCCTATAATACAGCGCTCACTTAGATTTTTGTCGCATACCACGAAAATGAATGGTACACCGTGTCAAAAGTACAAGGGTTATGCACTCAATTGAGTGCTGTAATATGTACTTTTGTCGAACGTTACCGAATATTATACGCGCTGTCCTCTGTGTACGAGGGAAATGAGGCTATCGCGACCTCTGTTCAATAAGAGTTCGGCTCGAATGCGACGATGAATTGGGGAGAACAAATACGGTCTAGTTTGGGTGGAGATCTCCACCAGAATCGATTATTCTAGTTTCACTTATTTCGGGGTCAGCACGGGCCAGAATCAAAGAAGTGCTTCGTGCAAACGAACTGGCCCTAAGTCTTCTTTAATAAAATAGTACTGCCATAATTCCGTCGCCCAATCATATAGCTGCATTCGCCCCGCAGTTTTCGACTTTTGGCTCGCCGGAGGCAAACCGTAGTAATTACGCTTTAATATACGTATTTTAAAAAATTACGTAAAACGCGATTTATCGAACGATTTTAATTATATTAAATTTAAAACAGGTTCGAAACTATATAGTCAATTAAAACACGTTTTCCGAAGCCGTGCGCGAAATGTAGCGGGGAGCAAATGATTGGCCAAAAAAGTAGCTTAGCGGGTAGCTAGGCTACAGCTTCGAATTCAATGCCCGGAGGGCATCGAGCGTCAGTTTATATATCATATCGATGTTTCGGTCAACACTCAACGAGCGCCCCTGATCGATGAATGATAATAGCTCGAATGATCAAGGAAATTGATCTATAAACCAATAATGATATTCATATTCATTGTAGGTGTCTTTCGTACAGTTTCTTGAATCCTGATGTGACCTGGAAATATGTGAGATAACGACGACACAACAAGTGGCAAGTAGGCTACAATTTGACCATGTCAGCATATGGTTGTTTAAAGATTCTACAGTAGATACCTACAGTATTATTAGTCAATGTACACATTCGAATGCTACCATATCATAAGGAGGTTAGTGACAAAGCGAAGAATTGCCCCTTCATGGCTCTATCAGACACTGACTAGAGAGTGTCTCAAACATATTATTACTGTGTCACGGCGCACTACAGTATGGTATCTGGGCGACACTGTATCACACTGGCGAGGGCTGGGTCCCAAAGGCCGAACTTCTCCCGACAGCCCACTTTAAGCCTCAGAACATAACCCCAAAATCCAAACGATCTCTCAACAATAACAAGTCAATCCGAATTGGTGTAACGGTTAACATTGTACGTTTTCAATCATTCAGAGCATTCTGAGTAGACATCCGTACGGCTCGGGGTTCGATTCCCCGATTCGGAGTTTATCTTTTGCAGTTTTCACAATCTGGTTCACACTTTTGGTCATACGATTCCGTCGGCCTGTTTTTTCGTACGGCCACTTGCTGAAATAGAATTCTACCACATACGAGGCACCTCTTCTTTAAACAGCAAGGCAAACGACTGCTAAATCCCCTTCCATTTCGCTCGACTCAATTGCCCATGGCCTATATTGCAGTATATCTCCAAATTCTTATACCATAATTGTAACAGGACTTCAGGGAGAAATATTCAAGACTTCGAACATAAGCAATCAGAGAACCAAACAGTGAGCTCCGCGGTGGAAATGGCTAGGTTACTGAAGGAAGACGGCTCCCACTGGATCAAGAGCAGAGATGTTGTATCACACACATTATGAGTACGGTCGGCAACGCGACCTGATGTTATTCGTCGAATTGTAATTATTGTGATCAATAATTCAGGTCTATCATAAGCCGCTAAATAACATTCAGACTAATCAAACACTCTACATTGAGGCAACTGTTCGGTCGCCAACTTGAAGTTGAAGTTGTGAGGTACTGGGCACATGATAGCCCCACAATTTACCGCCTCTGCACCCAGACGTCATTGAAGTCAACAAACAGCCTGTAATGAATATTGAGGACATCGTTCTGCTTTTGCGAGGACACCGTTCATAAGATATGGGCCGTAATCCTCTACTTGCTGCCTCAACCATACCGAGAACATTGACGTCTAGTACAGCCTTCGCGCCGCTCACAAAGATACAGCTGCCGCGACTATCGACATCATATGCATTCACATCTTCAACACGACCTCTGATCACCACAACCACAACCCTCAGATCACTCAAAGCACACTCACCGGCCATGACGACAATAACCCTCAAATCGCCCGACGTGAGCGTGACTATTCCAGAAGGCTTCTCAGAAGCCCAACTCCGCTCATTCCAGCCCTTCAACGTGAGTACTCCGACACCAGCACACGTATTTCTGTTCGAAACCTACATGTAGCTAACAAAGTACACAGAACTGGCTCAATCAACTAACCCACTCCCTATCCCTCCAAAGCACCAACCCTTCACACCCCTTCCACACAGATCCCTACAAACTCCACTCCATAAGCATCCAAAGCTTCGACCTCTTCGGTTCACGTGTCGGCTTCCTCAAGCTACAAGCCCAAATCTCAAACAATGCCGGCGAGCACCTACCCGGCGGTGTATTCCTCCGTGGTCCTAGCGTCGGCATGCTCGTAATCCTGATCCCTGCAGATGCGCCGCAGGATACCGATGAGCGATACGTCTTGTTGACTGTGCAAGCACGGGTCCCGGCCGGAAGTCTGGAGTTCGTCGAGTTACCCGCTGGGATGGTCGACGGAGGACCTGACGACAAGGAAGAGGGCAAGTTTGCCGGCGCTGCGGCGAAGGAGATCTACGAGGAGTTGGGCATCGAGATCAAGGCTTCTGAGCTTACGTGTCTTTCTCATCTTGCCGCGCCTACGTCTTCATCGAAACCCAACGACGCGGAAGAAGAAGGATTGTCGCAAGCTATGTACCCATCGGCAGGCGGCTGCGACGAATACGTACCGATCTATATGCATGAGCGACGTGTGCCGCGCGACACGCTGAAGGAGTGGACGGGGAAGTTGACTGGTCTTAGAGACGAGGGTGAGAAAATTACGTTGAAGCTTGTGAAGTTGCGGGATTTGTGGTGGGAGGGACGAAGGGACTCCAAGTCGTTGGCCGCTTTTGCGCTTTGGGAGGGCGCTAGAAGGGAGGGGAGGTTAAAATTGTGAGCGGCGGAGTAAGGAGGTTAGAAGGTTAGGAGAGTGGTCCTACTGGGGATGCATGATACCATCGAGGTGTGATGGGGCTGCTGATCTGTAGAGGTCAACATAGATAGCCACATTGCACAAGCAGAACAGGAATTTGTTGAGAGATAGTGTAGTCAATTCTACCTAAACCTCTCAAACTCCGCGATCTCCCTCTGCGCTCTTTCCACCCTCTTGACAATCTCCTCGTCATACACCTCCTCAGGCTGTTTATCACCAGCAAGGACAAGTTTATCATGTTCCTTCCCTTCTTCCTTCGTCATCAGTACAAGGTCCCGCAATTTCAAATTCGAGGACTTCTGTTCGTCCGTACCCTCGCCAATCTTGACGAGCGTGGAGGCCGTTGGTTTTCGCCACCGTGTAAGAATAAGACGTGTCGGGAGACCGGTAATTACACTACGGCCGCGGTAGATATCTTCGGTGAGGAAGGCGATATCGCCTATCGTTATGGGCGTTTTGAAGCCCACGCCTATCGATGCGTCGCCTCCTACGAGGCGTCTGAGGACTTTTTCCTCGCCGCCTTGGACGGTTGCGAGGAGGGTGTCATAGAGCTTTTCGCGACCTTTTGCTGGGAGGTAGTCGGTGGGGTAACCTATTCGCCTGTTAGAAAATGGGACATTCTGAATAAGAGAGGAAGTATTCTACCTGTTATAGAGAGGATAATGTGGTTCGCTACCGTGTATCCGAAAACAGCGGGCATCGTGCCCAACACTGGTAATATCCTGACTCGGAAATCAGGCAAGGCACCTAGGTCGCCCACGTTTCCTTTCTTGAACTCGTCCTCTGGTAAGGGGAGAAGCTCGGCTTTACCCTCGCCTGTCTTCTCGGTAGAGTAGACTGTCGGTATTCCAGATACAACGCCCTGAAGTTTTAAACGTCTGCGCGTGGCTCTGGATAATCTGTCGTCGGTGCCTTGGCTGATATCCCCTACTATGATGCGCGTGGGGTCGCTCTTACAGCCCGCGCCCATAGCGGAAATTACTGGTAATTCGTTATCGTGGCAGTATTTTAGCAGTCCAACTTTAGTATCGATGTTGTCGATGGCATCAACAACGAAGTCGGGCTTCTGCCCCGTCTCTTTCCATGGCTCGAGTAAGCGCGCGGCAACTTGATCCCAGAACTTCTCCTGTCGCAAGTCAAAGTGTACCCACGGCGTGATGGCCAGCATGCGCCGCTGGAGACACGAGACCTTGGGTATCCCGACGTCGGCGAGCGTCGCGACGGCATGACGGTTCAGAGAGCTCAACGTCACCTGGTCGAAATCAATCAACCGAATGCGCGACACACCTGACCGTGCCAATGCCGCCGTGCAGTGCGAACCGACTCCTCCGCATCCGACCACTACGACGAATGCGCCGCGCAGTTTCTCGAGGCCATCGGGGGTAAGGAAGACGCGGTTTCGCGCGAGCTGCTCGAGGATAAGCTCATCGTCGTAGTCGCCGGCTTGAGCGCGACGCGCGAGGATCTCGTTTCGGATATCTTCTTTGTCGGCTGTTGAAGAGCCGCCGAAGCTATTAAGCTGCATTGCGCCGGTTAGCAGGGGCATTCTATCAGCAGGCTGGGGGTTGGGGGTCTCTGGCTTTACGCACCTTCCTTAAGGCATCGCCTTCATCGGCTGGCGAGGGGATCGAGCTCTTAAGGTCGTGTATGCGCTCTTCGCGGCGAAGGCGCTGGAGTCCGAATATCGTGCCTGCGACAACTGCGCCAGATGCGACGGCTGTCGCCGCGAGCTGGAGGCGCGTATTGGAGGTCGCTCGTTCGAGAAAAGACGACATATTTTTGCTGCCCCTCTTAGCTGTTGCCCCAAATGGTACGTGTCACATTCAATCCATCCACCGTTCTTGAGCTGCTCGCTGCGCTTAATGGATTGCGAACCGCCAATTTTGACGGGCGCTATCGAAACAAAAATAGAAGAAAGAGTTCGACCATGACGAAATCCAGGGGTGTGTATGTACAGTACGATTTGAGGTGACTTACTGTATTTGCACGGTTTCGTCGCTACCAGGTAGTAATGGCGACCAGATGCAAAAGACACCAACTTCCTCGAATCAAATCAGATGGAATATAACTCTTGTAAGCCAAATCGATGAGAGAACTGTGTGAGTAGGCGTATAAATAAAATGTTAAAATAATCAATACGGAAGTCATCTTAATATAGTCCAAGTTCATTGTACTACATCTTCAATGCTTGTAATGTTACGAGCTCACATATTTCATTCCACTATGTTCTCAAGCATACGCAAGTGCTTCGCGAATGACAGGGGCGTTTGGAAAAATTGGTGTCACTAACAATATCATATCCGTGGACCGTCGGAGGACTACTAACGAGCAGCAAATCCCTGCTGTAAGACAGTATCGCCAACTTGGTACCGCCGCAAGCCTTTTATAGATAGCCTGCGACGAAAACATGCACTAATTATACTGGTCGTGACAGCAATCAGAAGCGAACTATAAATCATATAGCACGGTACAGTCCTGAAGGATGGTAATTAACACGTGGGGCTATGTGGAAAATACCGCTGGACGTGTGGCTTCGGCGTATCGAATGTGTGGCGTTCGCAGTGTTATTGAAGCAATAGCAAAGTGATGGGAATTGTTCGGCAGTCACTCGTTAGATCGGTGGCAAAATGAAGTCTTGATTGACGATATCCCATAGTCAAAACCCTTGCAGTACAGTTGGCGAACCCCCGACGGTGCTCCAGTTAAGACCCACGTGTTAATTACCATCCTTCAGGACTGTAATAGAGCATCGTTAACTCAATAAAGGTGATGGAGACACCGGCGTATTTATGATAGTTCTACAGGATATGACGAAGCGCCGCATGCCAAGGACTTACAGGAGAACGTGATGAGAGTTGAGAGTATGATGTAGAATTCCATGCACCGTCTCGGACACTCGAAATTAATATCACATAATAAAGACGGCGAGAAAACCTGTAGCGCTGATCAAACAGAATATGATAAACTTCTGGTGTTTAAGTATATGCATAGGCGCTGCAACGAGTGAATAGGACGGTATCGGGTAGTCCTTCTAATAAGCATGCTATGATTTATCAACTAGCAAAACAACATAACTGGACTCAAACCATTGTATGTCTGCTCTAAACGCCTCAGAACATACTCCCAAAGATATTGAAAACGTGGCATCGACAGTGTTCCTGACAGTGACAATCGTTAAAAATCGACCGTACCCCCATACTCCTCCCCGAAGACAACAAAAGCCGGGACGATGACCGGCCGACCGATCTTTTCCTTCTTCATCGGCTCAATGTGCCGAGTTCGCACGGCGTAAGAAAATACCCTCGGTTTCTGTTCTGGAGCCATCGAAGTATAAGCGTGGACCATTGTGTTCTTCAGCTCCTGCAGCAAAGTGTTCTGTAAGTCGTTGATATGTTCTCGTTTCTTTTGTACGTAAAGAGTGATGAGCCAACAAGGTAGGTAAAGCGGCGGAGTAAGCCTTCTGCCATTCTTCTCCGCGATCGAGATTTTTGACAGGCAATGGCTTAGGTTGTAGCGCTCTTTGAGGTCGCGCATTGTCGTCTCGAGCATCCAACGCCAGTCGATGGTATCGCTATCTTGCGAGATTTGTGCCAGTGGGTCATTGTGGCTTCCATGGGCATCTAGAGTATAATTATACTCTGTCCCGGACGGGCACCCGGTCTCTTCACGCTTGATCTTGAATTCGGCTGTATGCCAGTGATCTCCTGAAGGGTGGGACGAGTCGCCTTCGACGCGCAGAGTATTCCCTATCCCCCAACTTGCTGTGATACCAGGATAACCCTCCAGATCCCAAGGGATTGGAAACCGTATCTCGGGTACCGGATGAGTAATGTAAGAGCATCCGCAAGTGCTCTCGGGCATGGTTTGATTAATTCGCTGTCGAGTCGATATCAGTTCTAAGTGGCAGTTGAGTTTGAAGAGAATCGTTGCTTCGGCAGTAATATTTCTTCAGATACAAATTTTTGAGCTTTGATGTGTTCCCGAATACTAGTCCGAACTTGACGATGCTATTTATGCATTGTGCGATACGTGGAGTTGGTAGCACGGTTGCCACCAACAGACACAATGCTTGCAAGTTGGTCGTGCAGGCAGGACATGTGAAACCTCAGTGTAAGACAATAACGAAGACAAAGAATGTTGAACTCTTGTCCCGCACCCACATCACACGCCGAAACAACGAAGTGGCAATAGAAACCTTGCTCATGTAGGTTGTACATGACACACTTCTACACAGCTTAGATGACAGCCATGTGAACCTGCAATGCCTCATCACTCTTACAGCTTACTTCAGCTCCTGGACCAACGAAGAAGATATAACCCGCTTTCAACCCGAACTCCTTACCATCAGCTTTCATTGACCCCTTTCCTTTCGTGACGATCATGACACCCGGTCCTTCACCAGAAGCCAACTCTTCGCTCTCGCCAGCTGCCAGATCCGTCTTCAACATGTTGAACTCACTCATTGGCGGTCTGTAAATGACTGTCTTCCCTTTTTTGCCCCTTTGCGCCTTCTCGCTGGGAAGTACGACGTCCTTTTCGCTGTGTGACTTGAATGTCAGAGTGTTGGCGAACATATCGACGTTATTGCGGTCTGCCGACGGACAGAAGCCAACTACACAAGAAACATAGTCAGTCACCCATTAGATAACCCAGCGTTTGAGCAAGAATGCACATACCATTAAGCACATTGTTCGACCTCGCCATACACTCTACGATATCCCCAGAGAGATACGCATGAATGCCGTCGGCAGGAATATATATAGCATCGCCCGCCTCGAATACGAAATAGTTCATGAACAGCAGTGCGACCAAGCTACCGGCATCTTCTGGTCCATATTGGTCTTGCAACCGTGGTAGCAGATCAAGTATGTATCCCGCATCGCCGAGATCCTGTCGGGGAACTTTTGCCAGCGCGGTCTGTACTTGCTTGACTGTTTCATTGTCGCTCTTGAGCACATTCCTGGTGACTTCTCTCAGGGCATCATCGGTCCATGATGTCTGACTGCTAGGAACGAATTTCTGAAGTGGTTCTAGCTTTAATAGAGGTTCGATAGCAGACAACGGCTTAAAACCTGCGAAGACCTCGAACTTCGACAGAGCTACGGCGATCTCAGGCTTGTGATTGGGATCAGTGAAGCTCTCTGGATCCTGAGCGTGGAGCTTGCTGGCCAACTCCTTATTTGGATGCAGCTGCAAAGGCAAGGCTTTCGCGATCGATAGGATCTACCTCTCGGTCAGCCTAGGGTTTTTAGTGAAGAAGCAAGGGGAAAGCATATATCCCCCCTGTGAGCGGATATTACCTTTGGCAAAAACGGCAGCTGTGCGTCGAAGTTCTCGAGCACTTTGGCGCCCAGTAACCTCTTGGGGTCCTTCTTGAGGACGTCGGCCAGCAATTCCCCAGTCTCTAGCTTACGAGCAGGAAAATCTGGGTAGTCGCCAAACCACATCTCAGAATAGTATTTGTCATCTTCGATCTTGAAATCAGTCCCCTCTGTCTGCGCGCAGAGGCGAGCAGCCAGCGAATCTTTCCCTTTCTTGCCCCATGGATACTCGTTACAAGTACCCGAGAGCTGAAATACCAACGGATGATTAGACATTTTCACCAAGGGAATGATGTGAGCAATGTTTCAATTTCGGAAGTGTATGCGGCACTATTGGGAACTCAAAGTAAATGGGGAAATCAAGCAAGCATCAACTCATTGCACGTGAATTATCGAAGAGCGACGTGGAAAAATTAATTGCCCTCTTGCATATATAAGCCACCCCCTCAATATCAGATACACTCCACGCAACGTCAGAGTTGCAAGAACGTCCAGATTCGGACCCTCATGGTGAGATTCTTGGATGTCGTCATAGAAGGGTAATGCGTCTGCGACCGCGTTATTTTGTGGGGGTCTGGGAGCTTTCTGTCCGTTGTGCGACATTCGCCGTCTCCTCGCGTCGAGGATCCCTACGACAACAACGCGATGCACGCTCCAAAACGGTGATGTTTGGTTGTATGTCCCGTCTGAAAGAGCTGGCCACAAATGAGCTTTGAGAGATAACCTACATACCCGGTGCAATGCGCTATAGTGGGCTAGTTGTTCAGCTCGGGATGGTATTCCCGCAACCGGACTGCCGCACTGCTGCTCTCACGATTATTGCCCTCACGACCACAGTTACTTGTACTGCAGTTCAATTTCCTGGACGAAGATAGATATTCATAAAATATGAGCTAGTAGTATGCCGGGGACTAAGTAAAGAACGCGGCAATTTTGTACTACACCCAACAATACTGCGAATTCAAAGTTTGACTCTATGTGTTGTCTGATTAGTCCCACGAGATCTTGACCTACATTATGACTGGAAGACGTTGTGTCTTTCCCCAATCATATCAAGAATTGTCTTACAACAAGCATTCATCTTTTTGTTGATGGGCCACCTGGTTGTGCTATCGATAGATACATTGCTTGTGATTGCCTTGTATTAAGGGTTATGCTGTTTTTTTGCGATACGGCTATCTTTGCGCCATCTCTCCATTTCAGATGGGCTTAATACCCTGTTTCCGCGCCTAGTCTCATCTGCGAGACTTGATCGGCGTGTACACCATCCACGCCTCTTTGGAAGCCATTCGCGGCATAGCCAAATGGTCATGGGCACAAGCGATGCGCGGATTCGTAGTAACTATTGAGCTATTGCAGAGTCGATATCGGTAACTGACTTTATGCGGTGCCGGGCATCTTGCCGGGGGTTGGGAGGAAGATGGGGAGGTAGGTTGCGAGCAGAGCCATGACTGGTGAAATCCCAATGTTTTAGTAATTGGGTAATAAGTAGAGAATTTGCAAAACGATGGTGAAAGATCAGAGTGCACGAAGAAACGGGTGTGCTTACAAGACATGCCGACGGTGAAGTATCCCGGGGTGCTCGTGTTGGCCGTCGTGGCCTCGCTTTCGCCCAACCAGCTCTGTATGCTGAATACAAGTGAGGCCCTAGTGATGGCAGCAATGTTAGTTGGAATATTCTCCCTCGTAGTCAACTTCTATTTTTCTTCCGCCTCCGTCTGAGTCTTGAGCCTTGAGCACACGCTGGGGCGGTTCCATCGATATTTGGTAGATTGGGTATCGGGATTCAAGCACGTGTCTGGCTGTGAACTCTCGGAAACTGGCGCCGTCGCCAAGCTGGATGTGAACTAAGTGTGGGTGCCAATTATGAGATACGCACCATCCAATGAACTTATTGCGCGTGAAAATGGCAGCCATGGGTAGCGTCGACGACAGGGTGGAGGAGAATTCGACGGCATCGGTGGTCTTTGGGGGCTCTTGGTAGGGCACGACTGTTTGATTGCGCGCATTAGCACTTCACTCTTTTCCATATGGAACCATCATTATTCTCGTCTCGTAGTGGACGTCGATCCGCAACGGCAAGCGCAATGGGGCGTGCGACTGAGGTGAAATGTGGTGGTGTCTGTGTGCTTGGATATCTTACCCAGATCAGGTCGGCGCATGTCCTTTTTGGAAGACATCGTGCTTGTCGTGTGTAGGGGGGACTGGAACAAGGAGTGACTGCGACAAGATGTCTAGAGCTGGAATAGGCGCGAGCGATGTTGTTGATGATGTTAGGTGATCGCAGCGCTGGCCTTCAGTATGCGAAGTCATCCCTGTGGTGTCGTTGAAGTTATGGTTGTCGCATGGCGAACAGGGGTTCAGACAGACACAGCGCTAATCTATTTCCGTGTTAGCGTCGTTTACTGGGTTCTTCAATGTGGCAGACTGCTACTATGTTTTGCAGCTCTATTCGCAGGGCCATCTTTGTTCCTGGTCTGTTATTAATTGAACGTCCTGGGTTATCTTTCATGGTGGTACGTTTAGTTGTCAATATCTAAATCCTGAGGCTTTGATGCAGAATGCGTTCTGTGCATCTAGGAGAAGTCATGGCAGACAAGCCACACTTTGGTACTGGCCTTCTTCGACAGAGGGAGCTACCTTACGAGCCACGGCCTTTGGGCTGAAGTATATGACCGGAACTCCCCCTCGGTTACCTTAGCTATGCTGTACGATGACCACCTTTGAGGACTCTCCACGGGCGAAGAGGTAGACATCGAATCATTCCTGCATTCGCCACTTGTTGCATCCTGCTCGCTACTCTCGCTAGACACATAGTACGTCGTGCCACCATGAGGGCATTGAATCCGCGAGGAGCCGATGGTTGCGTCCGTGTCACATCAACCAACTGGAATGATTATAATCACCCTCGCTACGAAGTCGAACCAAGTCCAAACAGGCTTAAGTGGCCAAGGGTTGAGTCGAGAGCTGTCTTGTTTCGTAAGGTTGATAGGCGTTTAAACCACTTGACCGAAACAAACGAATCAAAAGATGGTCGATACAGCGACTGGACACTTGCATCGGATGCCAACACTTCCCAACTCTTTGCGGAGTATCAGAGATGCATGTTCCCCTATGCTCTCCAACACAGTCATCTGCTGCTCCGGTCTTTCGATAACTGTGCCCAAATTAGTAGTTCCATGCATGGGCGACGAACATAAGACAGGCGGAAAACGGCAAATGGCAAAGTCTAACAGCTCGATACAGCCGTCCTTCATCTATTCACGTTCAGAGGGGTCAAAGACAGATGACATGGCATCTCCTGAATCGAGGACTTGGTAACTTGTGGGGGAATTTGCGCATCAGGCCAATAAGAGCTTAATTACAAGTGGCGAGCGAGCATCATTCGTCAAAAGCCTACCACTTTTTGAATGCATTTGGCGAGGCCAAATCGATGACTGGACATGTTGCTCGCGACGCAATAAATGACAATTGCCGGCATTTGTAGATCGATTTCTGTCGGTCCCCGAGGCAATTCTCGGGAGGGGCAAACGAATACTCAAAATTTCCATATTCTGCATATGCCAACGGGCATGCCTCTTGGCTACCTACGTAGGTATGTATCCAGTAGGTGTCAAATGGCAAACAGGCCAGTGCTTACCAGACTTTCTAGTCTTCTGAAGCGCAGTACGGCTACAGGTACGATAACTCCGAAACCAATAGTAAGAATCTCGATGGAGCAAATCCGTTAGCCTCAGGAGTGTGGTAAAAATCACTTAGTCATTAGTGACTAATTAGTCACTAAGATTAATTAGTCAAAATCACCTAGGTGACTGACTTTTGTTAGTCTTAGTCAGGGCACTGACTGACTAAAAAAATTTTAGTCAATCACTGACTGACTAATTAGTCACTAAGACTGACTAAAATTTTATTATTAATAGTAATATTTAATTATTAAATAGTTAAAAATCGGATTATTATTAAGTAGCTCTTAATAAATATAACTATATTTTTTATTACTTTTTATATAGTATATATAGCTATATATAGCAATATTTTTAATATTATATTTATTAAATATATTTATATATATATTAGATTTATTACGTTGATATTATATATATTAATATATAAAAAAAGTTTTTATATACTTTATAATAAACTCTATTAAAAAATAATTTTTCAAAATTCTTTTACTAATAACTAATAAAGCTTTTTAAATATTAAGTTTTTATTAAATTATAACGTATATATAAATAACCGTATAAAAGCTATAAATAATGTATAAAATAAAAAGAAATAACTTTTAAATACTTTATTATATAAAGTACGTTAATCCGATTTATCCGGAATTATTCCGGTATATATACTATTTTTAACTATTTAAATAATATATTTTATTATATAAAGTCATTATTAATTCATTATTTTTAGTGACTAATTAGTGACTAAGACTGACTAAAAAATTTTTTAGTCAGTCTTAGTCAAGGTAGTGACTGACTAAGTCTAAAAAAATTAGTCTTAGTCACCGAGGTGACTGACTAATTAGTCTTTAGTCACTAATTAGTCACTAAAATCACTACACTGGTTAGCCTTAGGCAGTGTTTCCCTCGCACTTTTTGCTCCACTCTTGTTGGTTTAGGGAAAAAGATAATGGATGTATTTCCTTTACGAGTGACTTTTTTAAACCAATAATTATTACTTTAAATAATATATTTTTCGAATATTTCCGAGTTAATAAATTTACCGTATTTTATAAAAAGTAGTTTTTTTAGTTTTAGTAACCTCGAAAGTCTTAAATTTATTTATTATAAGGGTTATAGTAGCAAATGCTTTATATTTATAGCGCATTTAATAGCTTATTATAGTTACATACTGGTCGTACTGGTCTACCAGTACGTACCTGACTGGTCACCCAGTCACCCTGGTCTCCCAGGTAACTGTACCGATTAGATAAGGGACAGCCTACGCACCTTAAGTGCTGCAGCCCTGGTAGCCCACCAGGCCTGCTTCCCTTCCCTTCCTCACCTTATTATTAATATACACTAGGTGACCACATATTGGAGCTTCGCCTCCATAGTGCAGCCCTACCGTGACAATTATCGTAAAATTTTATTTAAGCTTTAAAAAATCGACGGATTAAAAAAGCGACGGCAAAATAACAATAACGAAATTATTAAAATAACGTATTTAATTAAAGCTTAATACTATATATATAAACTATATAAATATTAGCATTATATTAAATATTTTAAATACGTTATTTCGATAATTTTATCGTTATTATTTCGTTATTGCTTTTTTAATTTGTTAATTTTTTAAAGCTTAAATAAAATTTTATAAAACGGAGGCCTTTAGGCTTATTAAATAATTATGCCGCGTTTTCTTTTTTTCCTTTAATTCCTAATAACCTGTTTATATTTTTAATAGCGGACGTTAGTAAAAAGTCGATTTTGCGACCTACACTTTAAATATAGCTAATACGGGCTAAATTTTATTTATTTTATTTAGGGGGGAAACACTGCCTTAAAAGAGTGAAAGCGAAACAGTACTAATTGATATATCTGCTTGGACTATTAGACACGTTATTAACCCCTGCTACCTAAAGCTTGGGCTATTAATTAGTAAAAAATGGGCAAATCGGCACCGTTAAGCCTAAATAATAAATATATATATAATTTTACTGTTAATTTTATTATAATAAATGTATTTCGGCTAGCTTAAATTAAGGCATTAAGTGATTTTTATATTAGTATATTTATACGGCCGTTACCCTTTAAAAATCACTATATTAAAGCTAATAAAGCGTTAATTTTTTACTATATCCGTTAATTCCGTAAATAAATTATCGTTATAATTAATATTATTATAATCGTAAAGCTATTACAGATTTCGTTATCGCTTTTATTTTTATTAAAAACCCTTTTTTATAATAATAGCGGTAAATATTAATATATAAACGTTTAAATAAACGTTTAAATAAAAGTTTAAAAGTCGTAAGGTATAAATAAAAGTCCGTTAGTTTTTTTTGCTTAATTAATTTTAATTTATTTAAAAAATTATAAAAAATCAATTTTTTATTAAAATCGTTAAAAATTTTTAAAATTAACTATTTTAATAATTATTTATAAAATAAATCCCTTTTTAACTTTTTAGCCTTTTTTACGCCTTTTTACAATGCTTTTAAACTCGTTAATTACGTTAGCCTTTAAAAAGGCTATATAATAGGTCTTTTTTTTACTTATAAATTAACTACGTTAATTACGTTAATTATATTAACCACTATTTTTAACTTAATTACGTTAACCACTATTACCTTTAATTTAACCACTTTTATTATTATTAAATTAACTATTTTTACTACTACCGCCTTTAATTTAACTACTTTTACCCCTACTACTTAAAACTTTCCTACTTTTAAGACCTAAATATAATAACTAGGTCGAAGCACGCGTTTAATTAATAATTATAAACTATATAAAGCGTAAATTCCTTTCGTTAAAATTAACGTATTATTTTTATAGCGCACTTTATTTTCGAATACGTAATAAGGTTAATAAAACATATCTTTAAAATAAAAATAAAGGTTAAACGGCTTTTAATAACGCTTAAAAAATAGTACTTTATATTCAATTTTACCGATTAATACAATATAGTTATTAAATTAACCTTTATATCGTTTAACGCGTTATTAACGAAATAATAAAAGCTAATCGCGATTTACGCTTTATTAACCGTTAATTTAATAAAAAATAGGCTATAAAATAGTTTAAAAAAATAAAAACCTATTTAAAAAACTTTACGGTTAGCTTATAATAATCGTTTAAAAGCTAGCTTTTAATTATAATACGGTTAAAGTTTAATTTGATTATTTAAAAAAACTTTATAAACAATATAAATTTAGCTTTAAATTTAAATATAATATAAACAAAACGTTTATAAAAATTAAATACGTAAAAAACGTTTAATTATAGACTTATTTTAATTACTTAATAATATATTTAGTTAATTTTAATTTCTAAATTTTAGCTATTACGATAAAGACTATTTTAACTATTAGGGATGCCGTACTACCTTTTATCGTACTATTTAAATACTAGATTTTTCGATTTTAAGTTAAAATGTCACGTTAGGGCTGCACTATGGAGGCAAGGCTCCAATAAATGGTCACCTAGTGTATATTAATAGTAAGGTAAAAAAGGGAAGCAAGGTGGTGGCCCTAGTGGCTACGAGGGTTACTTTATATACTGGATCCTTTATCTAATCGGTACAATTACCTAGGAAACTAGGGTGACTAGGTGACTAGTTAGGTACGTACTAATAGACTAATACGACTAATACGACTAGTACGTAACTACCCCTCGCGAAAACCTCTCGCGGGCTAAAAACGCGATTCCTACACTTTCTACTATTTTGGCCTAAGACAGCGGAGGTTTTATATTCGAACTATGTCTAGGGCTCCATTTTTAACCATTTTGTTATATTCCAACCATTCTATGCCTTCTAAGTGTTATTTTATTTGTATGGGTATAGGCCACGTTAGGTGGGCTTCCAAGTAATGGCATAGCATTAGCGATCTCGTTAGGGCAAATATTGCCAAGTGTTAATAACTAGCCCAGCTACTGTGTATATATATAACTGCCAGCTGTTATAAAGTCGCTAAAGGTCTAAATAGGCTGGGTTTAGCGTTTTATCAGGTAGTAATAACGGCTTTAAGGTGGTGACTAGAGTTAGCGTTAAGTAACGGCTTTAGGTAGTGACTAGAGTTAACGCTTTCGATAATAGTGGTTATATTAACGTCGATAGGTGCGTTAAATCTTTTTAGGTTTAAATACTTAAGCCACCGCTTTAGGGCTTTCGTAAGAGCTTAAGCCACTCGATAGATATTTTAAGCTATATTTAGGCTTTTGAGTGCTTTTTAGTAAAGGAGGACTTCCGTCGATACTTAATAAAGAGGTTAAGGCTTCCGGGTACTTTATAGCATAGGCTTTGTAAAGTGCCTATTGCGAAGGCGATAAAGGTACTTAAGCCACAGCGTTAGGTCTTCTAATAAGTATTTAAGCCATAATCTAAAGCTTTTAGAGTTGCCTCGTCGTAAGGGCTTCCGTAAGTGCCTCGCAATAAGGGCTTTCGACTAGTATTAGGTGCCGTAGGGGATAACGGGCAACGAGGAGGTTACTGTTAAGTAGTAACTGGTTATAACTTGCCGCGAAAGTAGTAGTGCTTGACAAGGAGGTTAGGGCTTGCGATGGGTAGTTTAAAGCCATACTTAGGGCTATCGTAAGGCTTAATAAAGAGGTTAAGGCCTAGTAATGCTTAATAGGGAGGTTAAAGCCTAGTGTTTAGGTGGTTTTTAGCCACACCTAGGGCTACTGCCAAAAAGGGCGATAGGTGCTAAAAAGGGCGGTTATTAAAAAAGGCGGTGGGTATTAAGGAGGGCGATAGGTACTAGCTAAAAAAAGCTTTTTTAAACGCGTTCGCTATTAAATACGGTGTTAAGATGTTTTCGATTTGCTGTTAGCTAATAACTACTAAAGAAGGCGTTAGGTGCTAAAGAGGGCGTGCTAAAGAGGGCGATAGGTACTAAAAAGGGCGTATTAAAAAGGGCAATAAGTGCTAAGGAGGGCGTGCTAAAGAGGGCAAAGTGACTGCTAATAAAAGCAGTTAACTATTAAGGAAAATAGCGCTAGAGCGGGCGCTTAGTACTGCGATTAACGACGGTTTATTAGCTTCGCTGTATGTAGCGAAAAAACCGGTAATAAAGCCGTAATATAATAACCTCGCTATTGCTAATTAAAGGACCTTATTATTGTTACGTTAAGGCTGCACTATGGAGGCAAGGCTCTAATAAGTGGTCACCTAGTGTATATTAATAATAAGGTAAAAAAGGGAAGCAGGGTAGTGGCCCTAATAGCTACGAGGGTTACTTTATATACTGGATCCCTTATCTAATCGGTACAGTTACTTGGGAGACCAGGGTGACTGGGTGACCAGTCAAGTACGTACTGGTAAACCAGTACGACTAGTACGACCAGTACGTAACTTAAAAATAATTTTAAAACTAATACTATTATCGCCGTTAATAAAAATAGCTAATTAAATAATTAAATAACGTTTAAATAAATAAAACATTTTTATTATTTTATTAAACCCGTCGATTTTAAGCAATAAAAGTTATTAATATTTAATAATTACGTTATTTATTTAATAAAAAAAATTTAATTATATATTAAAAATTATTATATTTTATTTTTATCGTTATTATTATATATTATATATAAAATGCAGTTATTAAATCGCTAGCTTTTTAAAATATTAAAGCATCGTTATTAATAGCAATTAATAACCTTTATATATAATAAGGCTTATAATTACGGTTAATCGGATTTTTTAATAGGTTATTAATAAGTTAAAAACCGTATTTTTTATAAAAATACTATATTATTAGTTTAAAAATCGATAGGTATATAGCTTTAAAGCTTTTAAGTTATATTAAACTATTTCGATAACCCTTTATTTTTAACGTTAATATTATACTTTTAACATTAACGACTTAATTACGTAACGCTATTTAAAAACGACGAAATAAAGCAAATATTGTTATAAAGCGTTATTTTATGCCTTTTAACGCTTTTATTACGTAAAGAAATTAATTAAATTACCGTATTAACGCCGGTAATAAATATAAAAGTGCTTTAACGTTATAACAAATATATAACTTAATGCTTAAAAATATATAAAATTATTTAAACACTTTTTTTATTTTTTATATTACGCGTATATAAAAAAGCTAATAAAGCTTTACGTATTTTAGCTTTTATTAAAATTAATATAACGGCGGAAATAAATAACTTTTATTTAATTATTTTATAAAAAAACTTTTGTAATAATTAACGTATAATAATAAGCAATATTGGGTTTTTAAAATTTAAAAATATTAAATTACGCGTTATTATTAACGATAGCGTAAAAAAAACTAAATAACGGATTAAATCTTTTAAGTTATTTTAAAAGGCCCGTTTATTAAAAAGCCGTGCTTTAAAAATTTAATTAATTATTATATAAAAATAAATTAAAGCTATTCGAAAGCTTAGGCTTATTTAAAAGTTTAAATATTATATTTAATAAATAAAAAGCTTTTTAAATAACGAAAATACTTTTAAAACGTTTTTTTACGTATAAAAAAAGCTATAAATAAAGCTATACTACGTAAATAATAATATAATTATAGTTTAAAAAATTAAAATCGAAATTTTTACAAAGCGTAAAAAAATATTACTTTTTAATTTTTTAAAAGCTTTAAAAAATAACTTTATAAAAGCTTTTACCGAACTATTCGATAAAATGTCCGTTTAAATATTTTTAAAAATATTATATTATCGATTATTAAATAAAATAACGTAAATAAACGTTTTAACGGCGGCTTTATTTATAGTTTTAAAAAAAAAACTTATATAAAGCGTAAATTATTAGTTTTATAATAATTAAAAATAATCGATAAAGGCGTTAAAAAAACGCTAAAAACGTTAAAAAAGTTTTTTTTAATAAAGATTTAAAAAACAAAATAGTATAGCTTAATAATAGTAATATAATATTAAAAGGCTAATTACGTATAATTAATAATTAACTTTTTTTTTAATTTTTATATTTTTAAAATAGCAAAAATAACCGATATTAATAAAAATCGAATATTTAATTTCTATTATTTAATACTAAATAGTAAAAAATAACGGAAATTGCGTTTTTAGGCTTAAAAGCATATATTTTAATAAATAGTAATTAAAAAAATTAAAAAACGGCTATTATATAAAACGTTAAAACGGTTATAGCAATACCGAAATTAAATATTAAAAATATGCAAAATAGAATAAGTACATTATTTTTTTGCCAATTTATATACATTTTTAATATATAGCCGCTAGAGCGAATATTCCCTGTTTTTTGCTAATTAATAGCCTAAGCCCTGGGTAGCAGGGGTTGGTAACGTGTCTAGTAGTCCAAGCAGATACTCGACGGAGCACCGGCTAACCCGAGAAGACGTTCGATTACTTAATCACCCAATCGAAAGCCGGACTTATCTCCAAACTGCATGCATCGTGTTTGCCTCTCCCCGACGCCCTCAGGGGCATTTCTCGCCTTTAAATAAGGAACAAAGCAAACACGGTCGAGACTTTGTCATCTGCTAAAGGAACATGCGTGTACGGGCCTGTCCCGGTCGCCTGCGTTGGCGGGCAACGTGCATGGAGTAGTGAATCCGATGCATCATAAGCGGAACGCTCCCCGGACTAGGCCGGAGAAGGAGACTTGACAAAGCATCGTGTGAGCCCACAGGGACGGTCCAGGGCCGCAGCGTAGACGATTACTGTACGCTGAATCCAAGTGGTCCGTGTAGCTCGAGCGTCTTTACCGACTTGTTGGTATCGTGAGATTTAGCAAGTTTTCACGACCATGATTCGATCATGTGATATGTGCATGATCATCCCCACGATGTGGTTGCGCGTTGCTCCTAACGTGCGACTATAGTCTGGAAATGGTACTTGGCTTGTTTTGGCCTACGTCGCTATGATGTAGGTACGAGTGAGATACTGATTGGCCTGGGCACCAACAACCAACGCCGTGGGTCTCAGCCCCGAGCGAGCGTGTCCAAGTGTCGGCGTTCATTACGTGATGAGGAGGGAGAGGAACTTCTATAATTACCAATATTAACGGATCCCTCTTTTTCGGACTTATCGCGGTGGAGGTTGGGCCTCATCGTCGAGAGCCTCGTCTAATCATAATGACAAAGCCTGGGGCGCGAGCACGAGCCTAATCTCAAGACCAGCCCGTACTCCGTAATCCGTAAGAGAGATTGCTCAAGGGGGAAAGCAGATCGGGCTAGGCCGGAACTTGGCACGAGGACACAGAGACTATTCGGAGCGAGCTGTGTATACTCTTTCCACTGAAACCGTCTGAAGCAGAGAACGGAGCGAGGACCTGTCCTTGGATCCTTAGAGGACGACTTTGCATAATCAGAGTCTTTTGTTTGGTGAGTTTGCATCATTAGCGCCGCAGTGTGTCTTATTGTACATGACGATATGCTCCCGTCTGCAGCTGCTGGCTACATGGACGGCCGCCAGTGGCTATCATATTATGCTGGCAAGATGCCTATTTGGTGACTAACGATCGTACGTGGGAACCCGTCATAGCACGGTTACACATTCGTGGCCGTCAAGAGAGTGAGTGTTATTCAAAGAGGGGATGCCATTAAGGCTGTGTTTCGCCACCGCCAGTCATGACTGGAGGGATCGACGGGATGTATCATTTTGTTGTATCTCCGCTTAACTATACTACTTTTGGCAGCGATTTTCCACTATATTAGCGGTCACTTCGAGCTATACCTCTATATTAAATGTTATGCAAATAATTACTTATATATTCCCTAACCTTTAGTTATAACTAGACTTAGTACGGAAAATTAGACCTTAAATAGGAGATTAAGCCTTATATTTCGAAAAGTCTATAATTAGTGTTTTTTTTACCAGTTACGGATTTTTTAAGTGGGTTATGTCTTTATTTAGCCTATTTTTACTTTTTATTTTTATATTAAATATAAAGTTATGGTGTTTTTTTTTTTTTATTTTTTAAAAAAACAGTAATAACGCGACGTATTAAATATATAGACTGCGTGTAATTAAAAAATAGCAAAACGTACATTTATATAAGCTTAATTAGACGGATTTACGTAAATATACGTTATTAATACTAATATTAAGCCTTATATAGCTAATTTTATATAACGGATAACGCTTTTTAAAAAAACTATACAAATATAGCAAAAACAGCGCTTACGCGCTAATTCGAACTTATTTTAAAAATAGCCGATAATAACGATAAAAATAAAGCGCGAACAGCCCTATTATATACTGCCGCCTTAATTGCAGTAAGTGTTATTACTAAAAAAGAAAAAGCCTTATAAAGTCAATTTTATAGTAAAAACTTAAAAAGTAACCTAATAACTAATAATTTATCGTACGACGTTACTATACCTAGCGGTAAAAATCTGGTAAATTATTATTTTATTAATTACAGCGAAATTAAGTTTAAAAATAGCTTTCGCATTCGAAAAAAAACGTTTTTAGTTTTAAATTTATAACTTTTTAAAAACACTTAGCTTAAAAATAATCGGACGATATTTCGGCGTTAAAAACTTATAATCTTTTTTTAAATTTGCGTATTTAATAAGACTTAACGCAACGCTAAATTATACTAGCGTTATTTTATCGGCACTATTAGCAGCATTTTTTATAAAGTAATAGGGGCTTTATAAATATTAAAAAGCGATTTTATATACTTAAAAAATAAAAACACCGTTATTAGCGAAATAAAAAAAAATTAAAAGCGATAGCCTTATTTTGCCTATTATATTAGTGCTATAAATAGCGTATAATTTTATGCTTTTATTAATTAGCGGAAATCCTAACGATATAAGTATTATAAAGGCTTTTTATTATTAAATTGCCTCGCGATATATAATTTTAACAATATTTTTACGTATTTATATACTAAGTACGAAAGCAATATATACAATACGTTAATATTAAACTACGCTAAAATTTAGGGGTTTAACGTACTAAATAGCAAATTTTTTCTCGCCGATATTAGTTATTTACTTAATTACGGCTTTTTAATGCTATATATAAATATAAGGTATTATTTTAAAAAATAAAGTGATTTTTAAAAAATGCTTTAAAATTATTACGAGTTATATAACTTAAAGCATTTATCGCTACGGGTAACGGTCGAAAGGCTTTTCGGTATATTTAAAAGAAAATAAAAAATCGTTTATTAATTTGCAGTTAAATATAGCGTTAA
Source organism: Xylariaceae sp. FL1019 (assembly GCA_022578705.1). Classification (NCBI taxonomy): domain Eukaryota; kingdom Fungi; phylum Ascomycota; class Sordariomycetes; order Xylariales; family Xylariaceae; species Xylariaceae sp. FL1019. The sequence continues at coordinate 139,088 of MU391966.1, read as the reverse complement.
AACGTAAATATTGCTTATTTACGCCTTTACAGCGATATATAACTTCGTTATATTTAAATAAATCGAAAATTTGAAAAACTTTTATAACGAGGTCGACGGCGAAATTAAAAATAATAGCCTATTTTTATTAAAAATAAGCGCTTTTTAAACTAAATAGGCTATACTAGCTTAGTAAAGCTTAAATAACAGTAAGTTTTTTAACGGCTTTAATAATATTCGTAGGAAAGTATTATATATAGAATTTAAAAAGCAAATTGTTTAGGCCATATAAAAAGACTATTATAATAATACGGTAAAGCCAAATAACTAGCAGCTAAGTTATTAATAAAAGGAAAAACGTAAATATATACTACCAGTACGGCGGATCGAATATTTAACCGCGATTATTAAAGCTTAACGTAAAAAAATAGCGAAAATCGACGTTTTAGCGTTATATAAATGCCTAAAGAAAATTTGTTAATACGTTAATTTATTTATTTAATAGCTCTATATAAAGGTTTTTTAAAGTATTTTCGTTACTTTTTAGGCCTAATATAACTTTAGCGTTAGTTATATTACAAACGATATACTTATATAAATAACTTTTTTACGTTTATATAAAGCTTAATTTATTAATTATTTTAATAGCTTTCGTAATTAGCTTTTCGGGCCCTTTTTAAAAAGCATTAGCTAAATTAAACAATTACGTAATTAAACGGTTACTTATTAAGTCCTTAAAGGCCTTTAAAGCCTGTTTTTTTCGGGCAGTTAAAGGCTTTCGTATAACGGACCCGTTAATAACGGCGTTTTCGGCTGCGTTAAGGCGTACTAAATTTAACTTTTTAAATAACAATGCCTTTATTAACTTCGTTAACGCTATAGAAAAAGTAGTAACGGCGTTTAACTCGTTTAAAAGTGGTTTTTTTTTAAAAATAAGTGCTATGCTTTAAAATAATTCTATAAATTCTTTAACAGCTTTTTTAATAGTAATAATAACGCTAAAAACGACGGTATATCTTTTTTATAACGAAAGGCCGTAATTTTTTAATTATATTATTTTAAAATATATAAAGTTATATTACTGCTATTAAGCCTTTTTTACATTAAGAAGGCCTATATTATAGTTAAAGGTATAAGCACTATTTAAAAGGAAACCGTTTTTAAGTTTTTTAAATTATATATATTTCTTTTTTTCGCTATTAAATTTAGTATTAAATACTATATTAATTAATTAATTATTAAATATTTAAAAGCTAATATTTAATAATTTAGGCTTTAACTATTATTAAATAGGCATTTTTTTTAATTTATAAAATAATATAACGGCGGTAAAAATGCCTAACGTTTTAGCTTTAGTTAATAGTATAATATAAACATTTGTAAGGCGGTTAAGCTATAAAAAACCTTTAAGTTTTAAAAAGCAATCGGGGTTTTCGTATATTTTATTAGCTTTTATAACGATATTTATTACCGTAAAATTAAAAAGCTTTAATTTTATAATTTTATTTATTGCTTTATTTTCTACGGCAAAAATAGCTTTACGTATAGCTCCCGATTTTATTGCTATAGCTATTTCTATAAGTCGACTTTAAAAAAATATTTAATAAAACACAGAAAATAACGGCAAAAGCGTCGAAAAAAGGTTATTTTAAAACTAAAAAACGTTAGATAAAGGGGTATTATAGGCTTAAGACGGGTCGAATAGGGGGTTATTTAGGGCTTAAAAGGCGTCGATAAGGCTTATAAAAGTGTTATTTAAGTTGGAAAACGCTTTGAGGGTCGATTTCGACGGTAAATCGCTATTATATATAAAAAATATTGCTATTAACGATATAATAAATACTATTTAGGTAATAATTTATATAGTAATAATATAATAAAGGTTTATAGGTAAAAAAATAGACCAAAAACGCTGTTTTAAAATTAAAACGGGCTAGAAAAAATAGGGGTTTAGTACGTTATTTAGAGCAAAAACAATAGAATTTAATATTGAATGTAGGCTATAAATTATGGCCGTAGAAAAATATATATTTGGCCGTTAGACTTGCTAATTTATATAAAAATAATAAGACCGGAAGTTATTTAGCCGATCTTTCCAGTTATGACTGGCGGTGGCGAAACACAGCCTAAACTGTAAACTGTATTAATAAGAGAACGGAAAGAGGAATGGAAAAGATGACTTGGCAGACATGGGCCGGGATGTGGGAAGAGCGACAGAGAAGGCGTGGGAGTGGGAGGGAAATGCGATAAGTTTGGCGCTGGCGTCGTCGGCTCGCACCTTTCTCCCGCGGTCCCGATGAGATCCCTCAGGGTCTCTTCTTGGACTAGTCACTAATTTGTACATCTGTACAGTTCACCTTCGTACTCTAATGAGGGCCCGTGATAATTGCACTCCCATGGGAGCGAGGGAATGCGTCCTTTATTGGACAACACCGGCCAACGGAAGTGAGCAGCCCAACACGGCCAGAGCACGGCGTCAGAGACACAGGCCTGGGCTGGACTTTTACCTCTTTCCTGGCTTCTGATGAATCAGATTCCAGCCGGGGACGATGATGATCCGATAGACCCTCAGGGCTTGGGGACATTCTCGGACGGATGACATTCCACACGCCCCTTGGGGTTCCACCGATACACCCCTCCCTCCTCTCCCTTCTTATTACTGGAACTGGCAGTCTTGACCCCAGCTCGATGGTACGTGCCGCAGATGATGATCCATCCAACCAAGCGTGGATTGCGTGCGACCGCAACCGCTTCTATCTCGAATGGCATCTGCATCGATCTCCTTTCGCCTGTCCGCCTGTCGCCTATCGCCTGCCTGCCTGCTTCTACTCGTGACTTTGGGTAATAGGCGGACTGGCTGGGCTTTCGCTAGACTGTCACCAGTCGCCATCGCGTGGGCTCTCTCGTACGAGTACAGTTTGCCTTACTAACAACCGCCGGCATCGTTAGCCTGGTCTCCAGACTCCGTGGCTCACTTACGCCATCTCCTTTCCACCCTCCATCACATAATCCAGATTCCACAAGCGCACACTTTGCCCTCGCCTCTATCTCAGGTAATCCGAACTACCGGTACAGCTTAGTAGCTACTGCTTCCCACTCCACCACTACTGTCCAACCCTCAATCCAGACATCTTCTTCTCCTTAACCTAGCTTCCACTCCCTGCTTTGCCTCAAGTCTACATTCCAAACGCTTTCCCCATGTAACAAGTAAACCTCTCTTGGACCATGTTCTTGCTTCTTGTTGCTTGGTAGGGTGTTTGCTGTCGTCGCCGTCGGTTCTGTAACCCTAGTTTTTGTACCTTGTCGCTGCGCCAAGCTAGCTGACTCTCCGGGTCTTGGCATCTGGCCTCCAACCTACCGAGGCTGTGACTACTATAGATGAGACTCCAACATTTATTTGCACTACCTAAAGGCATACAATCACTTTTTCAGAGCGATTAAAATCGCAATAATATGCCGAAAGCAAAAGAACAATTATAATGATAAATTTCACTAAATTTGCTGTTATAAACTAAGAGTTTCATACTTAAAGTTAGGTACGATCAATGCGCTATGGTATAAATTAATGTTATGGAGTCTCATCTATAGTAGTCACAGCCTCGCCTACCACACCCCATCTCGTCCTGATACCTCAGCCGATACTGCATATCATCCGTTACGATTGTACCACCACCCTCATGACCTGCCCGTTGTCCTGTCTGCCATACCAGCTGCCCACTTGCATTCTCTCACCGAGCTTCGACGCCATCCAACACGCATCATCCACCGACCTATTCACTGGCTAGCTATCATCTGTCGCGACAAACCCCGTTCGATTACTCCGTACTGCTTGCTTGAACCACGTGCTCGGCGTTTGCTTCTTGAACCGCCGCATCGCTGCCATCCCTGGCCTCGACCGCTAACAGCCAGCCTGCCGCGACCTCGGCCGCAACCTCCACGAACCCCTTTTGAATCGACTCTACACTCTGACGAAGACATGGCGCACGCACCGCCCCTGAACCTGCGATGACCACCAGACCCCCTCTGGCTATCTCTCAGCGGCAGCCTCAGAGATCACATAGCAGCTCGGGGTTGTCGCAGAGACCTACACCGCAGCGCACTCTCTCCCAGCAGTATCTGCCGCCCTCGCCAGTGCGCAAAACCGAGTCCTTTACCGAGCCGGCCTCAGACGGGCCCGATGGTGTCGGCCCACAGTCGCAGTGGCAGTCGCATCCGCAGTCCCAGGCCTGGCATCATGGCACCACACCGAGGAGGGGCGGCTCGAGACTCAAGCTCGAGCTTGTGAACGATGGCGCCCATGCCGGCTTCGTCGAGTCGCCTCAGAACCCGGATCCCTTGTCCGCCAACAAGGTCTTCACCCCGTCCCGAGTAATGTCCATGGCCGATGCTCCCGACCTGGGCGACATGAGCCCGCATACCTCGAGGGCCCAGACGGTCGACGGAGACTCGAACCCTCTCCCCATGCCGCCCCGTCGAGCTCGCTTCATGGCACCCGCCAAACGGTGCCAGCCACAAGCCACCAACGCGCCGGCGAAGAAGGATGCGCGGCCAAAACCTTTGACCATCGAAGTCCCACCGGAAGCACCCCGGTTTGTCAACAAGAGCAAACAAGACCTTGGTAGGACCATGAAACAGGATGGGTCTGCCCAACGGGGGACTAATGAACGCGAAGGCTACGCTGATTTCCACCCCTGGCGCGGGTCTCACCCCGAGGACCAGTTCTCTGACCATATAATACGCGTGGGCTATTTCGATAAAGCCCCTTCGCAGGCAACCCAAGAAACCGGCTCTGCCCGCAACTCCCTGTTCCCTGCGCTCAAGCAGAAAAGCGGCCTGCATACGCTGTCAAACATATTCACATCAATACTAAGCCAGCGGCGACATATTGGCCAGATTTCCTCTGCATCCACGTTCAAGCCGCCACCGCGCGTCACCTTGACCGACACGAAGAGGGAGGTCTGGCTCAGAGACCTTGCTAACTCAGCCATTCCACTTCGCCGGCTCAGTAGGACGATCCCTCACGGTATACGGGGCCGCGTTCTCCTCGACCAGTGTCTCAACAAAAACGTCCCGACGGATCGGGCGGTATGGCTTGCGAAGTGCGTTGGTGCAAATGAGATCAGGGCTTTCAAGAGAAAGGGCGTGAACAACACATTTGGTATGGGCGGTGAGGTGAAGTGGATCCGAGATTGGACTTTGTGCGTGGAGCAGTTCGTGGATGCCGTCGTCAACGCCTTCCACGAGAACGACTGGAAGTCCAAAGTCACATATGCGTAAGTTCTATCGGGGTGAACAGGTTCAACCGGCCAGCAGCTAATGTTCCTAGCATTCGCCTCGCCGCCCACCTGTATGCCGAGCATCTCGTGGATCGCGACCATTATATGGAGTGGCTAGTTGCGAGTCTTGAGTCGAGTAACGAGGCAAAACTGCCTATGTGGTTACTTATGGTCCAGATATATTGGAAGGATATGCTCAAAATGCGACGACATGGCCGCCGTCTGGTGGCTGCTATGGTTAGCCATCATTGCTCGGTGAGTGACGCTTTGATGTCGACCACAAGAAATATGGCGCTGATCATGAATTAGATCTACGACAGCCCCGATCGCGATATTTTAATGCCTCTGTCGAATCAGCTTGGTATCCTTGTCGAAACACTTCTTTCGACTTGCCCAGACAGCTTCGTGTGTCCCGCGATATGGACCCGATTTCGCGATTCGCTGCAGTCCTTCATTTTGTGCTGCCCCGAGCCAAAACTCGCTATATTTCGGTCTATCGACTCACGTAACGATTCACTAACCATATCCCATGTTGAAACGCAACCTGCTGTTCGGAGTACACTGGTAGGGCTCCTTGATAGCATGATTCGCATCCCTTTCCAAGATGATATTCCTGCGCAGATTCGCAAAGCCACGACAAACAGCTCTGTTCTTGTTCGCACGACTCTCGACTGGTGTACATCGCTGTATCGGTGCGGCGCTGCGAAAGTATATGCTGCAGTGACCATCCTTCGCTCTCTGTCGAGTGTAGAAACTGATCTAACCACCGAAATCCTCCACTTCCTGGATGCTGACGGGCTTCAAGAAAATGCGCGAAAGCATATCATGTACCACATTGTATCAGAGCTCGTGAGGTCTGGACATTTTTCAGTGCCCCAGTACATACAATGGCTCATTGCTAGGGGTGGCCTTATTGATACCTCTGAAGCTCAACCCGATGGTCCTTGCTCGCTGAGGCTTTTGGTTGAGATTCCAATACACGCTTTCAGTGAATCAATGAGTACTTTGCGGGGGTCGCTGCTTCGAAGAGTCGGTTTCTCTGTTGAGGATGAGGCGAGCGACATTGCGACTGCGATCAGATGTATCAAGCATGCGCTCTTCGTACCACTGGACCACGACGACCCATTGCTCCTACGACCACCTTTAACTATCAAAAAGCTCAGGAAAAGAATTGGTCTAAGCAGCCGCGCTCTTAAGTCCGAAGTCTGCTCTTGGCTTGCGAACGATTTCGTGGACAGTTTGGACCACCAATTTCTTTCTGATAAGCCCGTTTTTGAACCGACTGAGCAATCGTTTGATCTCGTCCGGACACTTTTGGAGACTGCTCAAGACTTTGCCATGTTGGACAAAACCTTGCAAATCATGGTTCACTCCTCAAACGTCGAGATACTTGCTTACTGCGTCAATACTCTCAGCCTTCACTTACCTTGTTTCATTGCCATGGGGTCAGCCAAACCTTTATTCCATTCATTCCTTGAACGACTCAGGATAGTGAGTATGGAACAAGGCCTCGCGGCACGACCACTCCTGGCTGCTCTTGCAGCCATTGCGCCTCGACTTCCTGGCTATGATCAGGCTGCAACGCAGTTGCGACATGAGTTGATTCTAGCAGATCGAAGCAATGCGGTGGATGCCTCGTCGCCCTTATCTGATAACATGGCCAATCAGCTCCAAGATGACGAGACTGAATTAGGAGAACAGATCGAAAAGCTTGCGAATTATACGAGCGCAGACAAACCGACAATGGAGCGTTTGTTTCATACCATCGTGAGCAAACTGGGAGGCTGTTGGACGAAAGGTGACGACCGACAAAGACCGTATTGCATCTTGCTCTCCCGACTACGAGTTTTTGATCCTCAGTACTTCGATACGTTAATGAGAGACTGGGTACAGCATATCCGCAAGCTCACAAGACGAGCTCCCATCACGCCAATTTTCCCACTACTTGTTAGCTCGGGTTGCCTTTCACTCGCCACACTACTTGCCACCGCTTTGAGAAATCAGAACCAGGGGATCCAGAATCAACAAGTCGGTTCGGCTTCTACCTACATGCAAGAAATCCTTTTGATGCTCATGAAGCCACTATCGCCGGATCACATATTAACCTCGGGTGACTGTTATCGATTTCGCATTGTCCAAGAACAAGCTCGGCTTGAATACGCTCGAGATGTCATGCCCCTGATCCGCGGCTCGCTTGCAGAGTATGCTGCATCCCGCCATCAGCAACAACCCCAGTCTCAGCCACTCGACGACGAAAAGTTCAAGGGCCTTCTTCTCGAGTTGTTAAGAGACTTGATTCTCATCGATCCAAAGGCAGCGAGCCAAACATTGTCGTTGAAGTGCCCGGACGCCAAACTAGCCGCACTCATTGAAACGCTCACCACAAAGCTATTAGTGCCTCACGGTGGGGGCGGACAGAAAAGTTTCGAACAGGTGCTGGAGCTTGCAAACGAGTTCACCCTCCCTTTTTGTCAAGTCAAACTGTGTCTGAATCTCGCCATTCACGATTCCGGCAACCCTGAAGGGGCCGAGAAGCTCCAAGCTCAGTTCGAACAGCTGTCGGTTGCCATGGACAACGCGATTGAAGCAGATAACATCATGTGGACGGGTATGCTCTCGTGCTTGAATTCTGATATCACTCTTCACCTGAAAACCCGGGCCGAAGCAAGATTTCTAGCTCTTTTCCCTTCTCTCAAAAGTCTCCCTTTCGATGAGGCTCGATCTCGAAGAGATTTTCACACAGCGGAAAACCTACTGACGATCGTGGATTCTGTCATCCGAAGTTCGTCTACCTGCAAGTCGCCACCATTCTCCAGTTCCATGGCAGACGGCCTAACCGATCTCTGGGAGATCCTCGGGTCCACTAATGAGGACTGCGAATCATTGAGGGTAGAAGTTTTAGAGCACTGGTTGCCATTGCTGCTCTCCTATCTCGCTCTTCAAGCCTCGCAGCTTTCGATGACTGCTGATCATTCCAAAATCCCAAACTGTGATATTCGCGCTCGCGTCTTAGTCATACTTGCTGGTATTACCCTAGAGCTTGATAGATATCCGACGTCAAATCTCGGATCCCGTGTCTTTGATATCGCACTCCTGCTTGTCGATAACATCTCAGAAGAGGCCCGTATCCAATGCGTCCGGGCAGTCAAAGATTACACAGTAGATCCGCGTCTGCGGTATCTATTCAGTTTTAGTCCCGACCCGGCCGAGAACTTCATGTTGGCGCATCGCGAGAAACCGCCAGCGGGTATTCATGAGCGACGGATGATGGCTATGAACCTAGCCATGGGCATGCCACCGGAGAAACTCACTCCTTTCGCGTTTAGACGATGGGAGATACTCAACGAGCCGACACCAAATGTGGGCGAGAACGATACCAGTCTCAGTTTGACATTATTCGACGCGAGAAAAATATAATACATCGGCCGCGCCATTTCATCTATATTACCTCTGGAAGCGACCCGTCTCCGCGGCTGTTCGTCGTTATACTGGTTCATGCTATATCCTAATCATCGTTCGAACTTACACCTGGGATTGGTAGCATATCGGAGCGTTGCATATTTTTCTTGGCATTGACTACAATGGGCTTCTCTGTATTTTTGTTTTGATATCCATCGGCGACAGGAAATGGGCACCGGAGCGTGGAACGGAATGAAATTATGGTATTGCACAGGAACATTATATCATAGCGTCGTTAACTATTTATCGTCGATTCATACCTCCACATCATATATACTGTCATGGCGAGGCGATCGGAAAACAGAGGGGCTCGAGGGAGGGCTGTGCGTGCATCAATACCCATTTCATCTTGTCTTCCAAATACATCACCGTGCTTGAATTGTCGTTGTATGACTTTCCTGGTAGTCAATCAGATAAAGTCGAAAGATATCCAGTACGATCTAATCACTAGGTATCTGGATTAGCATCTACTGCTTTTAACACATAACTGCATCTTAAGAAACGAATTGGACTGTTTCCTGTGGGATTTACTCAATACAGTTGCCTTATGACATATCTAGATGGAGAATCATGCGGTCTGACATCTCATGTAGTGAGGTACACTGCTATTTTGTGCCCAAAAACGTATAGGACAATTTCACTTAGGCATACATATATTTCCATCAATGCCATCTTTATGTTCATGGCCAGGTATGATGAACAACATATGTTCATTCATCTGGTCTGGTAAGAACTTGACTAGGTAATTGAAACAATTGTTTGAATGCTTCGTCAAGTACACATAAGCTCCGACTATCAGCTTGATTCGAAGCGCTATTCAGAAGAAGATCGCCCCTACTGGTAATGACGGAACTGCAGTGGCATCACCATTTCATATACAATGATCCGTGATCCACTCTGTCTGCGAATATTTCAAGTGAGCAACGCTTGAGCATATTTACGGCATACCGCTTCGAACCAGGTTGCCCAGAATTTTCACTCATATGCACCCCAGCGCAGCGAAACTCAGTGTACCTATTGTCTTTGGTTTGAGTGCCCCCATAGGTGTCACTAAGATAATATATATTTTAGGACAACATGTAATTGGTATCTCAACCTGAATCGCTTATTTGTGTCATCTCGTGTAGTGAATCCTATTGCTGCGTTCTCATCAGATCAAACATGTCATTGGACCTATCTTATCCAGATGTCCAGATAGTCACATCAGCGATACACCTGATTGGATGGAACGGACTTAATCAGCGGGCAGTGATTCTGCCCTCGCTATGGAAATCCCCAGGACATCTCAACTTGACGTTATCTTCGACGTTCTCCTAAAATTCACCGGATCTGAGTCATTGAAGCTGTACGTAAAGTGAACCATTCACCGCAGGACAAAATTAAACAGCTATGTTGGTCATTATCTACCTTACCTAGGTACCCGTCGATACTACGCGGCTATTTATAAGTAAGGTTTCTTCAAACTCCTAGCAGTCCACCTCTTGTCAGCCACTGTCCCAAGACTCCATACAAGTACTCGGAAATTGTCGATTTGCGTCTTCGAGTCACACAACCATGGCTTCATTTAGTAGCATTGTGGCTCTCATCGCCATTACCTTCAAGGCCCTTTTCGTATTTGGCCTGCCGTCTCTGCCATCCACTTACCACTCCCTTAGGTCATCCCTCGATGGATCATCCACCAGCTTCGACAGTAGCTGCCATGATCAGATGGACTTCTACCAGCAGTGGGGCACAGCTTTTTTAAAGGCTAACTGTTTGAGTCGCAAGCACGTTCCCACATACTCCATTCTGGACCTGAACCGGTACGTTTCTTTTTTCAGGTAGCCTCGCTGACGTTGGATCCTTGAAGCTTCATAGATTGATACCATGCGTGGATGTAGCTGCATTGGCAACAACAACGGCGAAATGATCCGACAGCCCGATGGCAACTTCTCAACATCGTGCGACTGTGATAAGTTGAAGGGACCGCCGACATACCTCTATTGTATTTGTAACTCTGACACCGGCCGCAATAACACCTGGAACGCCTTTGAGCTTTGTACGTACTCTTTTCTTACTTTCCTAAAAAAAAATTCCTAGATGGCTAGAGTTACTGGGGAATGGTCATAGGGAGGTGTCTTCTTCATAAAAATACTGAAAGTTCGCTGACGTACTACGTTCTTGCCAACAGCGAACTTCATTACCAATGATGACGGACAGCTTCGCTGCTTCAATGCCCGTGGTTGCTCGCCCAATAACGACACATGTACACTGCCCTGGTGGTAAGAAGCGTCAGCCACTCTAGGCTGGCAACACATGATAAGGGACTAGACGGATGTATATCAGTATATCTGAGAGCAAAGTCTATCTGTGTGCTCTGCCAAGGAGTTTCTCATCGACGACTAGGTGCTTATCAGTCATTTGAAAGCTAATTCAGTGCATATTGGCTTCTCTTTACTACTACTCGCTCTCTTTGTTGTTTCGACACTACAATCCACACGAGTTAGTGCATTAGGATACGCCACCGAGCTAGGTAGCAAATAAGCACACTTACGTACGAATGATTCGTTTTTCCACATCGGGCAGATACCTTACATATTGTGAAGTCACAAGGTACACTCACGCAGGAAAATGTTCTATTGACGAGATATCTGCACTAGCATCATATATATATTGGCACTCTGGTACTAAGACATTCACGACAAAGTTCGAATGTAGTTCTCGTTTATACAAATGGGATCGTACAAGAAGCATGATACAAGTCTGAAATATCTCCCCAGACGAAGATCTACCACATCTCACATGTCGGCTCGCGCTTCTTGCACTTAAAAGCGTCCCGGAAACCCCTGGAGTTAGCGACCGTTCCAGAAATGCGTGCCATGTCGGGTGAGTGCAGATCGGTGAGGCCAGCCTTAGTGTACGTGGAGTTGAGCGTAGTGCACCAGCTGTTGCCAAACTGTAGGAAGAACAGCTGCTCGGGGGAGAACTGCTCGAGTCCAGGCAGCCGCTGTGACTCTGCAGGATAGTCGGCCCGCGTTCTCTGCCATGCCTCGTACGCTACGTTGATGCCCCCCAGATCGGCAATGTTCTCCGTCGAAGTCAGGTTACCAATCACATGAATAGCCGTGCGGTTATCATCTTGGTAGAGCACCGTTCCATCACCCAGGCGGACGGGGATAGCATCGTACTGGTCAATGACGCACTCGGTGCGCTCATCGAAGGCCGTTTTCGTCTCGCTGGACAGCCATTCCTGATATTTGCGCTCGTTGCTGATCAGGATACCGAAGTTATCCAGGTTGTGCGTCATCTCATGGGCCGTCAAGTATCCGATCGTCCCGAATGTCAGATACCGAGTCGCGTTCGCGTGGTACCAGGGTGATTGGATGGCGCCGGACGTGATATGGGCGGCGTTATGCTCGCGCCAGTCGCGCGAGTTGGCAGTGTAAGATGCTACGCCGTAAAACAGGAACTCGCGCCTGTCTATTGGCTCTGTGAGCGCAGCAAAGGCCTTCTTGACGTCCCATTGCCGAATTGACAGGACGTTGTCGAACCATGAATCTGTGATGTTGATACCGTCGTAGTAATCTAGTAAAGCAGTGGCATTCATAACGTCGGGCTAGCGTTTCATGAGACAATGTCAGCTTCGTCCACAAATCATGACTCCGATAAGCTGCGTTGCCAAAGACAGGTGAAACGTACCAATTCGGGATATCCAATGTTGAGTCGCATCTGCTGAATTTTGTCTTTAATTAGAGGCTTGTCCGCCTCTGCGATCCAGTCGTGTTCATCGACGCGTTGCAGGAAAGCTTCGCGCATCTCTTCGGACAGACTGAGAATGAACTCCTGAGTCTGCATGCTGTACTTCCGCTCCAACCAGAACCTCGAGCTGATCCAAGCAAGGCTCGTCGAAATGTATTGTTCGCAGACTGCACTACGGTCCCCACTGCCTCCCTACGATATGTCAGGTTATATGAACTCTATTGTGCGAATGGTATCTCGCTTACTGGTGTCGTGAGGATTGCAGCCGTGTATGGTCCGTAAGATATCAAGACTCGCGCCAGCATGAAGGCCTGGATCGTATCCAGACTTTGTTTGCTGATCACATCAGACATCAATGGATATATCGCCTTGAAAGGGTAAGCGATACTGTCAACAGTGTAGCCCTCTGGCTTTAGTGAATTAATGACCCGATCTAGAACAAGTGCAGGCGCCGCCCTCGAGGCCTCGTCGAGCGTTGACTGTTCGAACAGGCCCTATTCTATTCGTAAGTGGCAAGATTCCTATTGACATACAGGACGGATACTGCACTCACTTGGAACGGATAGTCCGTGGTGGTAAAGGTGAAACCCGCCGCAATCGCAGCTTCAAGCTCGGCGAGAGGTGTCACGAAGTTAAGGAGGTTCTGAGTCAGCTGCGGTATAGTACCATTCGCTGATTTGGGAAGATATGGCGTGAGTTGTGCTATAAATTCATCGCCGCCTTCAACCAAGGTCTCGTACAAGGTGCTGTAAATGCCAGAACTCTCTGCCGCTGGTTGATCGATCTTGTAGGGATTCGCGATGCCGAAGAATGGGATATTGTATGTCTAAACAGGTTAGCTGGAGTCAATCACAATAGTTTTCTTGCACTAGCATTTTGTGCAGAGTCGCTCACCGAGTCTCCTTGCATGTCTTGGTAGGTCCAGAAATCGCCAAAAGTTGACGTTCCGATTGAAGCAAGATAAGTGATAGCAGACGCCAAGTCATCATAGTGCTTCTCTGAGAGGGTTTCGTTGGAGGTATAATCGACTGGAAACAACTCGATCACTTTAGAGATCATGGCAGGGAGCTGGCCTAGTCCGTTCGCGGCAATCTTTACAGCGTCCGCACATGCTGTGTAATCTTGTAGCATCATATTGTAGAGTACAACATCTTCGGGAGTGGCCTATGATGCACGATGTCAGCTTTAGGTACAGCTACAGTCAAAAGCGCGCAATCGAAATAGTGTTACGTACTTCGGCGCCCGGGGGGTCATTCAGGACGACATCCAGAATGCGATTATTCTCGCCCTGGATCTCTCCACCGAGAACGTCGGCATTGTCGAAGCCAAGCTCTTGGAACCTCGAGGGATAGTTGCCGCAGACGTATAGATCAAAGTCTTCGCATGGGTCGATGGCCTGGTAGTTGGGATGAAGGTTTTTGAGGATATTGGCGGCTGCGTCGAGACATCCTGGCGTAGTGCAGAGACTTGAATTTGTTGTTGCATACATCTCGACGGCGATGCTCACGAACTGCACACACCTCTAGTACTACTTGTATGAGAGGCTTCAGAGTACGAACCCGGTGTTCGAGTAGCCAGCAGGCAAAGGCGCCGGCGAAGAAGCCATTATATATATATGTATGATGCTCTAGGACTACAAGGACTACAAGGACTACAAGGACTAGGTGAAATGACCTAACCAGCTGAATATCGCGAAATTGATGTGATCTTGTTCGTTCGTGCGTGGTATCTGCTTCTTTAGGACCCGTAACAACAAGCCCGTCCTGCCGATACGGCGTATTGATATTCCCCGCCACCAACTCAGCCACCGAAATAGAACAGGGCCGGCGCTGGTGTGGAATGGCGCAGACTGGTGCCGAGAACGCCGTGGCGTGCAGACTCGTTTTCTCCGAGCCTACCAACACCTCGCGCTCTTCCCCTTTAGGCAATACCAAGTACTCTCGTCGCTCTTAGGGCTGATGGCTCGATGGCAGTGCGTTGTGCTGCCCCAATGCTGGGCTGACCGCTGGCGAAAGCGACGAATGGACGCCAGCCTCTCATGTCATCATTCTTCGTTTCTTCTCGTAGCTTGAGTTCGAGTACTGCCTAGAAATCGTCTCTGGCACGCTAAAAACGCTGCTACCTCGCCTCGGCCGTGACATCACAAATTCCTCATTTCCCCACGACTTGGCAGCTGAGATTTGCTAGTGATGCATGCTTAGTCATATAATGTTTCTGCCTAAGTGGTTCTATCTGAAGCCAACGCCGAGATGCCTGTTGGAGAGGTACTGTGTGAAAGCGACTGACCTTGAGAGACTCCATGTCGTACAGGGGCAAAATGTCGCCCGCTCAGACAACGGTAGTATGGGCAATAAGCTACAGATTTACTTCTTGTTGGCCACGATAACGTGAATCAAGGCGGTCACCAAGCGGCTGAACTAGGCGCTTCTACTCATAACCTCTAACCGACCATTCCAGAAGTTCATACTCAGACCGCACGTCAAATCAAGAAATTCAACATGTGATGACTCCGGCGGTGACAAGAATGGAAAATACCTAGCATACCAGGAGTCACACGTCACTAGCCATCACATTCCAGTTTTTGGCATGCTAAACTCCAGGGAATGAACGGCGTTTCACGCAGTCTAGGTGCGCTGGTCCTTAAGTACTGGATAAGTGATCAACGTCAATGTCCAAATCAGAGATATTTGCCACGCGGACGTAGTGGATGTAATGGGATGTAATGGGATGTAATAAGACGCCATGAACCAAACATTGCATGCTTCAGTATGAAGGCTATTTCGAACTGGTCACATTGGTGGAGGCACATCGTGGCAAGATGGGCCGAAGCATCAGTTGTGCGGATTTGCCGTATCCGGCGTTGGTATGTATCCTGTGTTACTGTCTGATGGTTATCCAAACCCACATGGAAGCAGCATTGTACGACCCAGTCTCTAGGTGGCCAGCAACAGAAACAACAGCTTCCTAGGGCTCTAAGACCTTCATCGATCTGCAGTACGAAGCTTGTAACATCAAGCCATTTTATCATCTGGCAGCGAGAGTGCATCGATATATAAGGCAATATATTCGTGATCGACATGTGAATTCTTAGATCGATCAAGAGCTCCATGTAACGAAAGTAGCAAACGAACCCATGCTGGCTATCGTGACACCTAATTAACTTCTGTGTCACGATGTGCTCCACGTCTCATATAGGCACGACAAAGAGGCCCTACTATCACAATTTCACATTCCAACACTCAGGTCAGAGGAGATAAGTTCGTGCAGTTCTTTCTTCGTTTTGGCTCTAGCAATGTGCCAAGGTGAGTTTACATTTCTACCAAATGTTCGGACAAAGCGTGTCAAGTGGATAAATTATGTAGGAGTTCAACAGCAGACTGCCCGTTCCCTTTCCACCTTGCAATGACCTGTTATACCTCACTCAGCCTTGTTTCACCATCGAGCAAACTTACAGCAGCTGGGACCTGCTGAGTAACATTGACCAAACTATCGCATCACTTACTTATGATCGAGCAATGGAACCCGAACCCGAACCCGAATGGCAATACCTCACCATGTCAAACTCACAAGTGCCACAATGTTCCGCAAGCTGGGGTCTAGGCTCAGAGGTCACTATTCAAAACAATCTTGACCAACACAGTCTCTCGCTCTCCGGCACATTCCGAATTATACAAGAAGAGCAAGGATGCTATTCTGGGAATCGGGCTCGACATTACAGTAAAGACTCCAGAAGTTTTAACGACACACCGAGTCGAGTCTCCCAAGAGAAGGACATGTCGCTCTTTCGACGGGTGGTGCTCAACGTGGCCAAGCAATTGCCATTCACGCCCGATGATCGATTTGACATGCTATGGAACGTCAGCTTCTGCTGGGGAGTTGTGGATTTTTTGGAAGAGAATGGCACGACCTTCCCCGCAGGCTCTCGTCAAGCTGCATGTTGCCTATTTACTCTCTATGATGTCACCCAGAACGGTATACAGCGCCCAGCAGACGACCAGGATGAGATCAATTGTGCTCTGGTGATAAGTGAGGCGTTGCTTGCCGAGAGACTCAGTCATAACCTACATGCAACGCCGGAGAAAGATCTCACAGAGATAAACTACGCGCTCCGCCTGGGGGAATATGAATACGAAGAGAGGTCTCGCGACGAGGAGCAAAAAATAGTGTGGCGAGTACGAAGGGGGGAAAAGGTGCCAGAAGCGACGTATACGATCCGTTGGTATACCAGAATGAGCGCTCCTAACGCACCACGGGGGTTCAGGGGCCATGTAACTCCTCTGATTTAACAGCCGGTGTGGAGGAAATCACTGATCACCCTGAAGCCATGCAGGCGGCATTGAACAGAACATGCCATGTCACTCGTTACCCTGTTGCGTACTTCTCTTTCCAGGGCACTACTTATCATAGTGATGTCGATGAGCACTGGAAACATTCCTGTCTTTTACTCTAGGAGTTTGGCATTTTTTGGATATTCAACGTTCAGCAAACAACAGCTATTAGTTTGCAACACTCGTTTAACTAGATACTTACACTAAATCTGGCTCAATAAATTGATTGTTAGCCACATTCTGTCTTCAGTGATGAGTAAACTCTTTCTGGCTTTCATACTCAACAACCAATTTGGTTGGTTGCTTGTTGTCACTGGTGAGCAATTGACCCATCGCGCGTGACAGTGGGAGCTGTTGCAACAGGAACTCCGGCCATGGGACTGGCACTGGATTGATGTTGTGTTTGCCGACGTTTATAGCTTGCGCAGGCATCATGAGCATACATTACATAAAGGGTCAGCTTGTACACCTCGATATATCCCGACGGGCCATTTAGACCTACTCGCAAGTCACTTGCGTCCCACGCATTCTCATCGATTACAATTCCAAGAGTGTACTTTGCTACACTCTGTATAGTGCAATATTGATATATGTGAAATATTGCAGGGCCACAATCCGTACAGTGACGTCTCAGAACGGAAGTAAGGGAGTATTGCCAAGGCTCGTGGATCAATACCAGCATACTGGAAGAGATAATGACTGCTTCACAATGTCGGGTTCAGCATGACAGCTAAAAAGTCCAGTGATCTCTGGAAGATCACGATGAATGTGATTGGCTGGTTTGCAAGTGAGTCGAAAATACGTAGGTCACCGTCGCCTTCCGCATCCTTTTGGGCTCGTGGAGTTTGTGGGTCGCGGCGACATGCCTTAGCAGATGCGAAATTCGCACGAATCTCGCAAGCTGAGCCGCGTCAATCGAAGTGGTTGCGCTTATGGCGCGATGCAACCAATACTTACAGTCTGCATTAGCCATCGCAGTGCACGCCGCAGTAGCATCTAGCGACGCTTGTTGGAGGGTCTCCTATCGTAATTGACCGTTGGTCGAACACTCGCAGCGACACAGTCCTACATTGTTAGCTCACGGCGTCGATAAACGAACACGAGACGAACCGTCATCAACGAAATAAGTCCTTCCATTGCAACAATATGAGGAAAACGCGCATCCTCACGGCCGAGGGTAGATCTCTATTTGATTTGAGTATGCGGCGTATTCGGAGAGGTAATGGCAAGATAGCAGTCCAAGAATGTCGATATGTATTTACTATATCTACAAAGGTTCGCGACGACTTGTTCGCTCATATATTGCACCTCACTGCACTGCACTTCATCAGGTCAACCACATCCCAGAACCCCTTTTACGAACACAAATATGCATTCATCTATGCTCGTCAATCTTTTGGTCCTCACGGCGAGCCGGGCTTCAGCACTTCCAGCCACGTGCTCGCGTAGCGATCATCACAATGCAAACCGTCACTGCCGCGATCTCACGATTGATATCAACATATCTGCAGAGAATCAAGTTTTCACACTAAAACCGCCTCATGGCGACATCGAGGTTACGAACTTTGTTCTTAATGTCATACAGCCAGGAAGTAACTTCACACAGACCATCTCCTCAGGGGTAATTCACATCCCAAGCTCTATCCCCGATCCATGCAATGAACTGACCATAAGCACATTCCAGACCAGCACGAAGTCAGGCTCGTATCAAATCGCCGCAACTTATTGCGAGCCATCCCACGGTCCAGGCAAAGCTCTCCAGATCCTCACACACGGCATTAACTTCGGCAAATCGTACTGGGACCACCCGGTGCATAACTACAACTACAGCTACGTCAACTCAGCGCTATCTCGGAACTACAGCGTCTTCTTCTACGACCGCCTCGGCGTGGGAGGGTCTTCGAAAGGAGACCCCTTGAACGAGATCCAGCCCGCGCTGGAGCTCTCCGCCCTCCAAGCTCTGACTTCCATGCTGCGACAAACATCGGTCCCCGGCATTGAGACCAAGTACGAGAAGCTCGTGCACGTGGGACATAGCTTCGGGAGTCTTCTGACATATGCCTTCACGGACTCGTTTCCCACGCTTTCAAATGGGATCGCGCTCACGGGTTTCAGCTTGGATCCGGAGTTCAGCGCCTTGTCTATCCTTGGCGATAACATCGTCGCGGCCAACAGTTTGCCGGAGTGGAAACACCTGCCCGATGGATATCTAGTCGATAAGGGGGTGAATAGTTTGCATACTGGATTTTTCTCCCCCGATGCTTTCGATCCAGAGGTTTTGGAGGCAGCGTACAAGGTAGTTGAGCCTCGTACTATTGGGGAAACTCTCTCCCAAGATGTGGTACCGATGCAGAGTCAGTTCGGGGGCCCTGTACTGGTTATCACAGGAGGTAAGGTCTTGCTATTCACGCTTGATCTAGGTAATTAAATCTTGCTAACAGCGTGTCGAACGATAGAGCGCGATTTCCCTGCCTGCGGTGGCAACTGTCTTGCGACCGAACCTTCGATCCCGGCTATGACAGAAGAGGCTTTTGTAAAGGCTTCCTCGTTCAACGTCACCATTGTGCCCGGAACTGGCCATGCGCTGAATTTTGTAAGATTTAATAACTACCAGCTTGGGCTTTCAGCATCGTTGTACTAATTTTGCCAACAGCATTATAGTTGGCCTACGACCTATGGGGTTGTCTCCGACTTCTTTGATGAGATTGTCTGAACAGCGAGTGGTGTTGCATAAGTACCTAGGTTAAAGATTAGAGAGTTGTCGACAACATGAATGGTGGGTAATATGGGGTCTGGCTAACGAACGAAGCGGGTACCGAGCATAACATGAGGGGAGGGAAGATTCAAGTTCATAATTGAGAAATTGAATATTAGAAACTAGAAGTATTTCTTCACGGTTAATATATTATCTGTGTATGTGCGTCTCGAATTGGTTCGACAGCCCGATATAGCCGGACCAGCTCACAGTCGATGATAGTGACATCTCTTGTTGAGGCTAGGCATCCTTTGCAAAACCGCACTTCATGGACTTTGTTGGGGATTTGAGCTCTCGAAGCCACGATAAGCGTCTTATGAACAACCTCATTATGGTCGACTAGACAGATACGTTTCCTTATTCCATGTTCTCTGACTTGGTCATGAACCCAAACTCGGAACATACGAGAAGGCTCTCATGTCCTAGTCGTTCTCGAAAGTAAGCGACAAGGAAATCAGCGTTCGAGTCGATGATGCTCCTCTTTCATGCAACAATCACGAGCTTTAGTAGTACTCAAAGGCAAAGTCATAGCATGCAGTCAGAAACATTTGCCCACGGAGCCAAAGATGAAAAGGAGACGCTGCGAGTACGAGGTGCATGCACATGGAGGATAGATTAGGAAAAAAGGAATCTACATGTGCATGAGATGACTTAAGGCACACGCTCAATTGAACGACCAGGGACTTACTAAGCGCAAAGCTCTTTGTAGTAGTGGTAGTACGAATGTATAATGTCCCACAAGACGAAGGGGCATTGATCGATCGGGAGTGATGGCTGAGGGGCGAACCAGGGGTCCGAGACGGTAACAGGCACAACATGAGACACGCTACATTCCACATCCGGTCCAAGTCTCAGCATGCATTAAGATCTAGGCGCTGATAGATGATCAAGGAGCTGAAATGAGTGATTCGAAGGGAACTTGAATTCTGGGTCGGGTTGAAGTCCGTACACGCCTTAGAACCATCTCAGAAGTCAGCAATACAAGATCTGGGTAATACTCTCACCTCCTAGGAAATCACCACACCTAAACATTCGGCACATGAGAGCTCATGATTATTCAAGTTTCAATCTGAGCCGGCAATGACTCGTTCATTCGTGACGACATCTGCTATGTGACAAGTCCCCCGCTGAAATAAAAATATGAAGAAATTGTAAAAGTCAAATACAAGATTGCCCCTCTAAAACCCAGACAAGCAGGAGTGGCAAGTCACAGAGCCCTCGTGTAAGATTAATGGTATAATCACTCTCCACGCCTTTGGGGCCGTTCTCGCCCAGCTCCCATGAGGACAGGAATATGGTTTGCTCTAACGGATATACAAAACAACCAGCTCAATCGACATAACAGAGGCGATTGCCATCTCCACTATGTGCATCGTCTTAATTGGCGCTCGCCTGACAGGTAGCCTGCTGCGCTTGACAGTCAGTGACTGAGAAGCTAGCGCCCGAGTTCGCAGCGTTGGAGCACTCGTTTTGCTGGATGTCGCACGCGCGCTGAATCGCCGCCGCTTGATTCACAAAGCTGTCGCCGTTTACCGCAAAGGGTCTCGAGGAGTCACCTGAGGCGGAAACGGCCGGTGCGGCTATACCGCCCAAAGCATTACTCTGAGTACCTGAGTTAGCAGAGGTAGAAGAATCATTTCCATTATCATTACTTTGCCCGTTGTTTTGACCGTTGTTATTCTGCCCGTTGTTGTTTTGTCCGTTGTTTTGCCCGTTATTTTGGCCGTTGTTTTGGCCGTTATTCTGGCCATTGTTGTTGTTGCCAACACCGCCGCCGACTGTAGTGACCACCAATTAGATCATCTATACATCTTATACAGGTCGGAGACTTACCTGTAATGCGAACGCAATCGTCCTGAGCACCACGTTGAGCAATGGGCATGATTACAGGCTGATGGTTGGCGGCGGAGAACATGGTGCAGATTCGATAGTTGCCTTGCGGAAGACCACCGTCAACAGCGGCAGTGAGAAGACCCTGGTTGTTGCCAGCATCGTTGACGCCCTTGAAAAAGACAAACTGGCCGGCGTCAAGTGGAGTTGTGGGGTTCAAGCTGTTTCCCAAATCCTGAACAGTGATGTGGGTGTGGCCAATAATATTGCCAGAGCCGTCAAGATCTTGAGGCGCCGAGTAGTACGTGTTATCAGCATTGGTGAAGGTGCCGGGAGCGAAGTTGGCAACCTGTACTGAAATATTGAAGTCCGTGTCCGCAGTAACATCGTCATTATTTTGGGGGGTGGTGAGTACGCTTGAGACCAAGTTGGCCGTCGATGGAATGTTACCCATGGCTGTGATGTTTGTCAATTTCATCCACTCGAGGAGTCAAACACGCTTACTTACGGATACCGTTGCAAGAACCGCCAGTGTTCTGCAGACCGTTTGTCAAGGTCTTGCCGGAGCAAAAGTTGATGAAATTGGCGGCATCCCTATACCCTGTTAGAGACTGTCGCACCAATAGATAAAATAATGAGTGCTTACGTTTGGGAGGCGGCCTCTCCATTAGCTGCGTCTGGGTTACCATCACTCTGAGAACCTGTCTGAACAGCATCGGCATTAAGAGTCAAAGCAGCAGCGTTGGCGTTGTTGTTGCCCCCGTTGTTTTGTCCGTTATTGTTATTCTGGCCGTTGTTCTGGCCGTTGTTAGCAGCGTCGGTGGCGGTTGCTGTCGGCGCTGAACTTGCCGCGACCTGGCCATTGTTGTTCTGACCATTATTTTGCCCATTATTCTGGCCGTTGTTCTGGCCGTTCTGACCATTGCCACCTCCGTTTCCTGATTGCATCAATTAGCATTGCACGGCTCAAAGCTTATGTAGGAGGGTTGACTGACTACCGCCCCTGAAGTTGTTAAACTGCCGAGCTTCAAGGTCGAGTGACCGGCGGGCCATGACATTGTCGAACGGCCGACGAATGGCACTCGCGTCGGCGACAGCTGTGAGGCTGAGAAGCCCGATCAGAAGGTTTTTGGTATGCATGATGAGATGAGTGCGTTGTCGTGTATCGAGACTATGCGCTGTCTTTCCAATCCTGAGGCGAGAATCCAATAATAATATTCCAAAAAAGGTTCCAGACCGTTTTCGAATTGTGAAAAGAATGTGTCACAGACAATCGTGAAGAAGAGTACTCGAGAGAGATAGCTGTCGAAAAGAACGAATGAACAAAATACACTACCAGCGCATTTGAAAGGGAAAGGAAGGATAATAATCCCGGAAGAAGAATCGAACTCAAAAAGATGAAGATGAGAGAGGAAGAAAACCCATTGGAAACATATGAGCCAAGACTTTTCTCTTATATTCAACGACGTGCTGGGGGAGCAACCAGCCTCTCGAGCGATTACGGCTGTAGCGTGAGACTGAATCCGCAACACAAGCGACATCATGGGTCCTTGCCAGGACTCTAGGAAGGAGTAGTATCTCCACAGATTCAAAACGAAGAGGCAGATCGTAGAAATCGGTTGACGTGAGGAGCCATGATGATATTGGCGGCATGGGTGGTGGACCCTGGCGACTAAGTGTCAGGGGTTGGAGAGCGGGAGGCATGTCTTGATGCTAGAGCCGCTTCAGAATCGACAGGGTGCGTAGTGAGAGTCGAGTGCGAGGAAGTGGCTTGATAGAGAGGCTATCAAGCGCGTATGAGTGTAAGCCCCAGTCGATGGTAGCAAGACTTCGGCAGATGTCTTTCAGAAGCCGTTTGCCCTGACCTAGCTTGTGGCGGTTGGAAGCCGAAACGCACACATCAGACGACAGTTCAGTTACGTGCTGTTCATATCCCATGCAATCTCATCGAGACATGCAAAATCATTGAGACGCAGATCTGATTCTTCCTGCTGATACATCCGTATGTCATTCAAATATGAGAAACGTAAATATTGATTTGATTGCTCAACCTTTGTGGAAGGGGCCGGGTGCCTAAGACCATCACATCAGAAGGGCTCATCCATGCCTACGCCCTGCGCACTCCTCACTGGCGAGCATATGGTCGGCAAAGTCATCCCAAGACATGGAGTCGGAATGGACCTCTCTGTGGCTGAAGCACGATGCAAGGCTTGCCGATTGCCGAGACCATAGGTGCAGCTTGCCAATAGTCAGGAGGCGAGTGAGGAGAGCGAGAAGGAGGATGGTGCACGATAAGGAGCGGTCGGATGAAGCTGTCGAGACGTCGCAGATCAGCAGATCCGCCTGGGCCCAGCCTAGGCGCGTCCCCGCATTTTGCAGCAACTGGCCATTCACAGCTCACCCGCCCGCCAATTCCACAAGCGACGGGCGTGCGACGGGTGTCCTTGGCTGTCTCATCCGACCCTTTCTTCTGACGCGAAACATTCTTCCATGCTTCATGCTTCATTCTTCGTGAAGCACTAGAATCTGCAGTAGCCGCTCGCTCGCCGATATCCCTCACACCCTACCCCGCGACAGCCCGATACAGGTATCTCGTCCTTTGAGCTTCCAGTCACAACGTCGCATCAAGGCAATCTCTGCAAGCTTGTCCGTTTTTCATGTTCGAACCCGCTGTCCCTACACGACATGATCGGGTGCTTGACGTTCTGAGAATCGACGCCGTCGGCGATAGTAGGGTGATTTTCAAGCCGGTTTAGAGACTTATTTTCCCCTAATGTCATCTCAATACGTGACTGTCCGCTTGACGACCGCTTCAGTTCATCACTGTCAACCATTTTGTGTCATCCTTGGGCTTTTGAGTTCATGGAAGCTCAAACCCTGAACCTCCCGACTCGGGGCAGACATGGGTTCGACGTTGCCCAGACCTCTCGAACCTCCATCAGAGAGTGAGAATCATGATACTCCAAAAGTAGCTACGGCCAACCGTCTCGCACGATGCTCCCACGGCACGTTTCCGACTTGCACGTATCTTGCTCGTGAGGTCTCCGTCTTTCTGGATGCTGCCAAGGCCTACATACGTCCTAGGTACATAACACAGTTGCCTTCATGTACCCGACATTGAACGCCATACATCCTCGTCATCTGAAGTGGTATTGAGTAATCCCGTGACTACCTAACTCATGTGTGCGGAAGCGGCATCGATTCACCGTGCGATGATGACTTGAGCCATATGGCGAATATGATATCTTTGGAAGTTCGCGACCTGTTCCTCGGGTCGCCGTTCCCAGCTATCCCCCCCGCAGTGGGAAACCGCATCGCCGGCATCTGCAAGGGACCATCTTTAATTACGGTACATCAAACACCCTGGTCAACCGGTAGCCATTCCGATATCAATCACTCGACGATTTGTGTTGACTACGCGACTCTGCGCGAATCACGATCGAAGGTATCATGCGGCTGTTCATATTTGTACTTGATAGAATCCGAAAGAGGTTGGCCAGAGGCTACATAGAGGAAATAATTTGGAACACCTAGGAATCCAGTTCTCTGCTACATTATTGCTACAGTGCCAAGAGCGTTGGCGCCGGACATCGACAGCATCCTCTAGCTTGCCGATGCGACATGAAACCAGAACCCCTCCGCATCATTCTTCTAATCAGGTACTCCAGTCTCCAGGTATCTTCCAGTCTTGGGCCAAGCTGAGCCCTGGTACAATGATCGTCTCAAGGACAAGCAAACTTTTCGACCTTCTCTCTTCAGATGACAGAACGGATATGCGGCTCCTCTAACCATACCAAAGCCGGGTCTTCAGAACATTCTCTCTGCCTCACGATACACTCCCCTGATACCATAGTCTTGTGGCGTCACACGAAACCCCGTCTACCAAAGAATTTCAACATGTGTCTTTGCTAATTTGAATTTCACACTCCACATAGCCCGCCGGGCTCATGCTTCGACTTCTGGTGTTTTGCGTTCTTAGTTCGAACGTTTGACACATTCGAAATATCATATTCAGGGCAGTGAGGCTTCGCTAAAAAGTACCCTACTCTTTACTCGGCAGATATGCCGATGGGTACCAAAATCTCCGGGATAACCCTCGCAATTCGGTTTCCGAATAACATAATAACTCCCGATTGTCTCTCATGGGACCTCAAATCACTGAACTCCTATGTTCTCATAATACCAGGCGCGACGACCTACGCACGGCGTAGGTCTGTCCAACACAAGCCAGAGCTTCAGATACTCCATCAGGTAGTGTGAGGCTACAACTCCCCGAACACCTTCTCCTCGCCCGCAACTCGCTCAGCGATGAGATCCAGCCACGCCGCAAGTCGAAACCCTGCCTTAGCGACCTGCAACTCGATCACCGGCGCAGCTTTTTCGTAGTACTCTCCTGCGAGCTCCTGGCCGACTATGGCGGCGGGACCCTCTGGGAAGACTGTTATCGCCGTGTCAGCTATCTTCCCTCAAGCATAGAGCGTAGGAATTACCAAGGCAACTTACCATGTGAGCAGACGATGGCATTTGATTCATTTGCCCATCCCATGGACGTCGCGATGGCATTATCGAGAACGATACCATCGAGCCAGGAAGGACTCGACTCAGCATACTTCCCAGACTTGATCTCGTCTGTGAGATTTGCCGCCCAACTCTGAGCCGCGACATAGGGCTTCCTGTGAATGCCGCCAAGCCATTTTTCAGCGATGCTCGAGTCCCAAACGTGATGCACTGCACAGGATTATTAGGATTTCACTCTCGGCAAGCGCTCTCACTCCTCAAATTTCACCCTTTTGACGTGTCTTACAGTTAAACTCCTTTTCTTCCCATTGCACATGGATGCCATTGCCGCCCTGGGCGACGTTCTCGGCGTGCAGCGGCTGGTGGATGTCGCCGACGAAATGGATGACGAATTTGGCCGCCTGCATCCTACGCCACGGGAACAGATTCGAATCGAGTACCTGCGAGGTGTAGTTCTGCAACGAGCTCACGACACAGCCGTCTTCTTTGCAGTCCCTCTCGAAGTCGACACCGCAATACGAGGGCGGATCGTCCTTGGCATCGATGAAATGGAAGTTCTTGCTGAACCGTCCCCATTTCGTGTACCTAATACTATCTGCCCACGTCGCGACGCCGGCGAGATAGTGCTCCGTGTCATTGCGCAACAGCTCCTGAAAGTAGCTTGCGGTGTCATCTCGGACGAAGTTACTAGCGATGTAGGCAATTGTGATATGACCCAGACCTGACAATGAGCATAATCAGTGGAAATTCGGAGTAATGTCGTACTGGAAAATCCTACTTACTGCCCCAGGCGGCAGCGCCTGGTAAGACCGTTGCGCCTAAAGCGATGGCTCCAAGACCGAAGCGCATCTTCTGATTCAACTAAACTTGAATGACGTGATTTCGATATTGAGTAATTGTTATTTTCGGACAATGAATTCACGATTAACTACGATGGAATTCGAAAATTCAGAACGTCGGGCTAACCCGAGTACAATGCCTGAAATATTGATGTACTGTTGGCGGTCACGTTAAGAGGCCGCGCGCATGCTGGTTCGCGACGTGGCCGTGGTTGGCAAGGGGACGTGCGGGAGAGACCCCGACGTGACCTGGGCGCGTGGCTCGACTCATTGTCTCCCTCCTGACCTTTCGCTCACCTGAGATGAGATAAGATGGCAGCAGATCTGCCATTTCACAGTCAGATCAGGCCATTTTGGACTTGTCCATGATGAAAGACTTAACGCGTTTCGATAAGCTTTCATGAGATCCAATGACTTGGGACGAGTTTAAGCTTGTTTACCACTTCGCAGTTAGTCGGTGGTGTGTAAGTGGTGTTGTGTAATTGATTCGCTATCAATGGCCGAACTCGCTATCGCTATGTTCCATCGGGATTCCCACGTCCCAGCCCTTCTTGCTGCGGGTGCCGTGTGGGGAAATGGACCAGTCCTCGGGCGCTAACGTTGAATGCGTGCCGCGCTTTGGTTAGTTGCATATCTGGTGCCCGAGTCGGTCAAACATGCACCGCAAATTCATGGGCATGAAAACTCCACTTTTCGTGGGCATGAACTAACCATATTCCGTAATCCCATCTCCCGCAAGTCACTCGCAGTCACTCACCACCGTTGCAGTCACTCACTACCATTCAATTGCAACACTCAACCTTCAACCCTTCAATATACCAACTTCAAACACTGCGACGCGACCATCTAACGAAGCAGCTGGTTAGCGGTTAGGGTTAGCTGGTTAGGGTCGGTTAGGGTCGGTTAGGGTACGGGTTAGGGCTAGGGTACGGGTTAGCCAGTGATTGTAGAATAAGAGTGTATGAGTGTGTGTAGTGATGAGAGTGATGTGGTGGTGAGGGGACGGGAGTGTACATGTGGTGATGAGGCTGAGAGTTTGGCTGAGATGTGGCAGTAATGAGGGTGATTGGTGGATTGAGTGTGAGTGACGGGATGTGGTTAGTTCATGCCCACGAAAAGTGGAGTTTTCATGCCCATGAATTTGCGGTGTCAAACATGCAGCGCAGCGAGCGCGGTGTGTCCCCGCGGCCCCTTTTTTCAACATTGCTAGCGTCGAGATTCCCCTTCAGCACCGGCCGATAGACGTCATTCATCCGCCCTCAGCTGCCTTGCGACGTTGCGCCTTAAACTCTATCCAGCTCCCGCATGTACTACTGATGCGCCTCATAGTGACTATGCCCAATGGTGAGAGTGAACGACCAAGTGACGGTTTCTTTTTCTGCAGAGTCTGAGCTGACTATTGATGTAGGTAGAGGATTCTGTAAATCTACACCAGATAGGTAACCTCAAGGTTGTATGGATGTCCCCTCGTAATGGATCTCGCATTGCACTGCATCCGCAAGGCATTCCCGTCATGTCCATCAGCTGATTCGCGCTAGCCCTCTTTGTCGGCATGTCGTCACGCTCATTGGCGGGCTACGACCTGGTGCGTGGGCTGGTCCCCTGTCACCCGCTGTTATCTCTATCTCTGTCTCTCCAGAGATAAGAAAACTCAAAGACAGTTCCTTTGACTCAACCAAATCCCCTCCGATGCCCTCTGCCCCATTCCGCCTTATTGCAGGTCCCAGTTTGTCTGGTCCTGGTCTGTCTCTTCAACCCATTCACTCCTCCACTTGCAGCTGACCCTCCGAAGCTACTGGCCCCATGATTGAAGCTCGATCTTTATATACTGTCCATCGCCTTCTCCTGTCCAAGAGCTCCCTGTCTCCAGTATAATGCTTCCGCCCTCTTTCCCTTTGTCTGTCTCACAGCTCGGCGCCCATGTTTCTGACATCATGCTGTCGCGCGATCTGTCGGTCAACGAGGCCCTCTCGGGTATCTTTGGCAGTGTGAGCTTGACAGCTTGGATATGCTTATTGGTACGGCCAACGGAAGGCGATCGCATTCGCAAACTACCTGGCTAACGGTCTCGTAGATACCCCAGCTAATCACGAACTACAAAGCGAGGAGCGCTGAAGGCCTGTCCATGGGCTTCTTGGCCATTTGGCTCTTTGGTGATTTGACAAACCTGGGTGGTACGATACCCCGTCTTCTTGTTCGCGGCAACATACCAGCTTCGTTTGGACAATTTTAAGCTCATTACTGCTCCGCCGGTCTTGCCAGCTCGCCCATACCCGATTATGCACCATGTTGTCGCATAGCTCTTGTCTTAGACGACTGCTAAACTCATAACCAGGCGCACTCGTGACCGGCCTCGCCCCGACCGCTACCGCATTAGCGGGCTACTTCTGCATATCGGACCTGATCCTTATCACGCAATGCGTCTACTATAACGTGCGCAACGCCCGAATCGCCCGGAAACGACAGCCCTCGACCGGCACCGAAGCTTCGGAAGACGAGCCACTGCTTCGACGAAACTCTGCGGGCTTACCGAGTTCTCACATCCGACATGCTCACCATGAGGAGTCTGGTCTCGACCCCATTAAGCGTGCGGTCACCGGCGAGGATGAGACTCCGTCGAGTCACCCGTGGCTGAGCAATTCGTTGAGCATCTTCCTTATATACGTCGTGGGAGCCGCAGGCTGGTTTATCTCGTACCGTGCCGGTGCTTGGGATAGACCCGATGACTTCGAGACACCTGATACTAGCTCGCCTGTCGCAATTGGCGGCATGGTTTTGGGATACGCAAGTGCGTTGTGCTATTTATGGTATGCAGTGTGTTCACATATCTGCAATATACAGAATACTAACATATTACAGTGCTCGCATACCGCAAATTATCAAGAACTACCGGGAAAAATCCTGCGAGGGTCTTGCGCTGCTATTCTTCCTATTGTCGCTAACAGGCAACTTGACATATGGTCTCAGCGTTTTTACCTACTCCCAAGAAGCCAACTACCTAATCAGAGCGATACCGTGGATGGTAGGTTCTTTGGGTACGATTGTCGAAGACTGTATCATTTTCTATCAATTCCGGATTTACTCACCGGACCGAAAATCTGCAGAGCCAGCCGGTGCGTAACGAATGACTGAGTATAGCACGTTAACGGGATCTGAGCACTCGCATTTTGGTTTAATTGAGTTACGCCATAATGACCTGCGGCGCACCATCATGATTACATTTATCATAGTAGCATTATTAGGGCGTTGGTTGTCTGTGATATCATTGCATGGCTTCATTCCATACCTTAGGTAGATCATGGCGTAGCAGACAGCATGAGTTTTGAGCCATTGGCATTCTCAGATTATAATACGTAACATACCTGGTGTTATCTTATGAAAATCTAGGGATTGCATCACAGAACATGCATGCCTTACAGTTCGTTGTCAACTTTGGGTGATAGGTAGAATACCTAAAATGGCTGATTGACAACTCATCTAACAATCGCACCCACCTACCGTAATTCTCAAGGAAACCACACTTTATATCAAACACTAAAGGTTGCATTACGCGATGGCTTCAGTATAATTGCGTCTATTTTATTACCGAGAACAAATGAGCTATCTATTCAAATTTTTCTGGACAGACTGCGCACTATTTGATGACACGTGTCGTGTCGTGAGTCCCGTTCGTACGTCAAATACTTTATCAGCGACATTCAGCTTTTGACGTGTGTAGGAGGTAGACTTCAGAAATCAGCTACTACAAGCAACGACAACTTACCCGTACCTATGTTATGCAGCATCCTAAGTACCATCTGCAATAGGAGCCTCTTACCTTCTCATGGTCTTGAATTTACGAACATCCATAGCTGATCTCATCTATGTAGTTTCCAAAACATTATCTCACGTGTCCCACACGGAACATCCGCACAAACCACCAACAGTTAATCACGAGTTCGCTCTACATTATAGGTAGCTACTTGATCTCCAATCACGATTTGTAGTCCGGTGCCTGCTGGCAAATTTCGACGAGAAATACCACACTCTAATAGATGCACACCAATAAGAACTAGTCACAACGCACCTACTCACACCATTCCAACGACTCTAATACTAAGACTTATGTATAACTGACCCTCTCCTCCCTTTCTCCGCGGATCTATCACTTTGCGGCCCTTCCAAACGCGATCCTACACCTATTGCTCTATTGCAAGGAGGCGGTCTGCGGGATGGTCGACTAGTGGTGTAACACATATGTCATTGAGGCGCTTGACGACGCTTAGCAATGAAACGTGATTCGTATCTTTAATGGTCGGAGTGTTGAAGAGGGATCGTGGTGGGTAATGACGGCAGAGACAACACAGAAGCCTGGGTTAGGTGTTAGGAGAGGCACCCTGCATTGTTGGCTCGGATTGATTAGGCTGATTGACGCTCGTGATACAGGTCAAAGAGTATTGTTACAGTAAATGCTCCCACGCCGCAGGTCAGTCTCGGGGCGAGTCGAGAGTTAAATTGCACCATAAAGGCTATATACCCGTAGACCGTAGTGCACTATGCACCTACCTGTGGATCAACTTGACAGCATCTGTATATTATAATGAATTTAGAGGAAGCACCATGTCGAAATTCATCATTACTCGAGAACCAATCCGAAAGAAGTTATTCAATTTTTAATTCGCTTGTTGTTGAAATACTCCTAAGACATTTGCTATAGTTTCATGCAGTGAATTGACAACCGTTATTGGACTCTACCTAAGCCTAACTATTGCTGCAGGCTTCAATTCCAGTCCGTACAAGAGATGATGGAAGTGAAGGGGTATGTGAATATTATCAGTCCGTA
The DNA here is from genome assembly GCA_022578705.1 of Xylariaceae sp. FL1019. Lineage (NCBI taxonomy): Eukaryota > Fungi > Ascomycota > Sordariomycetes > Xylariales > Xylariaceae > Xylariaceae sp. FL1019. Next base: position 107,544 of record MU391966.1, on the reverse strand, counting down.
ATACAACCGTCAATACGTTATTCATAGTATAGGTTGTCTTTCTATGCCCTTCTCGATTGTTTATGATTAGGTCAATGTAGGACCTAGCTCCAGGTGAGAGACGTTCAGGTGCCAGTAGACGCAGTACCCAACACAGTATGGCCCATTTCGTGAGGTGGAGCGATGAGAGTCCGGTGATAGGGACTGGCCAAAGTCCCGGGGTGAACGAGGGCGGTGTCAGGATCATCTCAAGTGCAAGATCTGCACCCAAAAATCTTGGGTACATGGCGGCGAGCTGAATTTACTTATTTCGCAATGGTCTAAGAAAAGATGTTAGTCAGATCTCGTTGTGCCCTGCCGCAGATGGTAGTCAACAAGGTGCAAGAGGGATACATACGCGCAACCCTGTGGGGTCACGACACCAAAGAAGCAATCACCCGCCACTTTTGCAACGACCATTTCTGGAGTCACAGGCGTAATCACTACGCCGGCACTCGCGACAGATGCGCTGAGAGCGATAAGGACGGCTGTGAACTTCATTTTGGCTGTGACGAGGGTTTGTCTTGCTGATGAACGAGCGGGAAGAAAAGGTTCGAGTAGGCGAGTTTCCGATTCTTTTGGGAGAAGTCTTGCTGGAGTGGACGAAGCGGGACAATCGAAGGAGACGAAAGAGAGACGGTTGTGGCGACGTATGCAGACCAGCTTGCAGTTGTTGGAGTGGCTGTAGTGATTAAAGATATATTGTAACGAAGAACGGATTATTGGCGACGAGAATCGAATACGCACAGGAACGAACAGGCACGGCGATCACACTGGATGGATTGGTAGATGGAGAAACACTGCAGAGGGAAAAGAAGAAAGAGAGAGATCAAGATGGACGGCTTGGTGTTGGGCCTGGGAAACCTTCCAGCCCCGGCTGCATGAGAGGCTCATCAGAGATCACTTGATGCGTGCTAAGGTATACTTACGTCTGAATACTAGAGCCGGATCTGAGTCGGGCGGTATGCTCTGATGAGAGTACGAAGTATCGATATCGCTCTATCAAGTGAGGCTGTATGCAGGTTTCCGTCACGAGCAAGGGCTTAGAAGAGCAGAGTAGAGCCTAGTCGAGCTGAGAAGCAGACTGATCGTGTTGCAGAACGGCAGAGTGGCTGCTACGCTGTTCGTCGCAGGGGACGGGAGATGAAAACGAGGTTTCAGGATCAGAAGTGTGATAAGCGAGAGGCCTAGACTGTCGACCAACTTGCAAAATTTGATATTTCGAAGAGAATACCCAAAATTGTTAATCGTTGAAAAGCTCAATTGATGCTACTGGTATTCATCTGAATCTGAAGTGCGCACATCTTTTGGACACAAGACGGGCCACATTTTCGAAAAGAAGCAGCACTTCATGAAGTCAGAGAGCTCTGTGCTGAAGAGAAGCTCTTTCTCCACGATGCAGCACAAGCGCCATTTGTGTCAGGAACCCTCCTGCTCGGCTCCTGGGTTGGGGCAGCCCCCGGGTTCCAGTCTGAGGTCATGTTTGGGCCAGGGGCAGGCGTACCTTAACCCCGGCCCCTGACAAGGGCGAAAGCCCCCGCTTCTGCCCCCGATCGGGGTATTGAGGGCTGACAGCTCGGCGCTTGCCGAGTTTAGATTAACACTCGACAGCTTAGGCATGAATGGGTGCGAATACATGTGTTTATACTGTATTCAACACTGTGTCCTACATGCACTGTGATTCCGTGCAAGTCACATACCTCAGGTACCGCTTCATGTATGCCCAGGGTACTTCTGATAATAGGTTTGAAGTGAGCTATACTACCACATGCACAACCAAATCTTTATGAAGGGATTTTGGTGCAATTAGGACAGACCAAATTCGGCACGGTGCCTGTTCAGCTAGGGTATTTACGTCGAGGTCCCTCAACAAGGTTGACAGTTCGAAACTTTTGTCGCCTCTCAAGTTCGTTACTGAGGAACTGTCCAGGGCGTAATGCATTCAACGGTAGGTGAGATGCTTCACATTGCACATCTCCTCTTTATGGCTCGAGTCCTCTTCCAAAGGACGACTATCTCTCGAGACGCCGCCTAGACAATCTCCCCAATGACACGATGTCGGCTGCGAATAACCCTCGCCTTGAGTGGTAGTGTTTCGAAATGGCAAGCAAAAACCCTGACGCTAGGTACTAACGGGAATGTATCCCTCCTTACTATGTTTCTTATAATTACTGCCACGCCTTCGCCTCAATTACTCAATTGTGAAGTGTGAGGACTTCAAAGACGCAGACAACTCATATAATTATTGCCTTCACGGAATACAGAATGGCCCTATACCATTGTCTGGCGTTGGCAAGCAAGTGTAAATCAAAACCAGCCCAAACAAAGAGTACCACTGTCGAAGTAAATTCCTGTCTCCCTTTGCCTTGCAATTGGGTGTGAGAACACAATGCCGCGTGCTCTACCATGATCATTCACAACTCACTCAAATGTAGACGGTGGCCACATCATCTCAGTTTTTATATACTCAGCGCGTAGTGTAGAAACTCCGTAATTTTCCACATGCGAAATGGGGTATTGGTATATGTGAGGGTCAGGGATATCAGATCACGTGTGCTCCCATGTCTCAATAGCGAATCCGACATCTACGAGGAATGGTAATGAACTACATCCGGCCTAAATGTTGACAGCGATTTACCTTTCCGCCGCTAATAATCGTAATGTGCTTTGACGTAATGCTTTATTTCTTACAACAGCATTATCACTATATCATGTTCATACGCGAATTTATCTAATCAACTAGAATTACTACGTTCCTATAAGTTCTGCGTCTATTCGTCTAACAAAAGGATGCTGCTTAATCAATGTGTCCATCCGACCATCCCAATACCCAAGGAAAATGTGAGTCATGTGTGGCTGATATGAGCACGACAATTATATGTGCACAGAAAAATGAACGAAGAGTCCAGTATATACAGTTTGTGGCATGCCTCAGCGGAAAAGCAGTCTGCCAACTCAGAAAAAGGTTCGTTCTAAGGAACTCCGTCATGTGGGTAGGATACGTAGTTAGGAGTCGAAGTGCAGCTCTCGCACCTTGAGCCCCGAGTCTATCTTGACCAGCCCAGAATTGTCCCACTGTAAACCCTCGAATTAGCCTTATTTGCACATGAAGAGTTGGTGAATGTCTCGGTAGCCTTCAGACAAAGTAGAGAACTTGCTCTAGAGAACGCGCATTCCATGTCCCCAAACCCCGTTATATCAGTTGACAGAGAATCAGGAAGTGCTTACATATGAGCTCCAAGCAGCACAGTTGTCGTTATAGTCGCTCTTCTCCGCTGGGGAAATGAACGCATCTGGGTCTGACCTGCCCTCCAGGAAGTCAAGCGCAAGGCCACCTGAGACGTGCCATGCGATGTGGCAGTGGAAGAGCCAGGCGCCCGGGTTGTCCGCCTTGAAAGCAAGCACAACCCAGCCATGCGTGGGAAGCATCGTCACATCACGGCGTGTCGGGTTAGCGCCCGAGAGAGAAGCCTTATCAGCCGCGGTGAAGGAACCAGCGTCGTCTGCTGACGCGCCGAGCACGAGGAAGTCATGGCCGTGCAAGTGCACTGGGTGTGGTACATGCTGGTGGTTCTCCATGATCCAGTAAGTCCACGTATTTTCTTCGTCAATGAGGACAATGTTCTCATCAGTGGGGTACGAGGTGTTGCCACTCATCACGTAATCCACGACTGGCTTATCCCAAGCCACATTAATCGCGGAAGAGTTGATTGTCCAGACAATTGTCGGAGAGGCATAAGCGTCGAGGTCGAACGTATTGTTACTGGTCTGGGCGAAATTTCTCAGATCGGTGTTGCGTGAAATGATAGGTACGTAATCCAAACTATCCCGACACGTTGCGGTGGAATCAAGAGTTCCCATGTCAGTGGGTAAACCCTCATCGACGCTGGTGTAGTGAAGGATCGCAGCAGGGTAAGGGTTGGCCGAGCCGCCGCACAGTAGTCCAATTGTTACATTCATCCAGTAGTTACCCGGCGTGGCGGTGGCGTTGATGAGCACGTTCGCTCGCTGGCCGACTCCCAGGAAAACGTTGTCGACGGTAATGGGCTCGACTGGAACCATGTCTGTCTCAATAACAGTCATATTGTGACCGACAATGGAGACTTGGAAACTGTGCTGGGCCGAAGGATTGTACAGACGCAACAAATGCGTCTTTCCGGGGGTCAAGCTGACGGTTGAATATGCACCGCCGTCACCATCGAGATTGATTTGGGTCCCGTTGAAGAAGATGTTGTCACTCATAGGTGGGCGAGCGTTATTTGTCGTATATACAACGATATCATCAGCCGACTGATTGTACCAGTCATTGATCGGGTAGGCACCAAGATCAATGTCATAGTTGGCAGAAGCTGGCCCGTTGATTACAATGGCACCAAAAAGACCATTGGCATACTGAGCTGAGAGATGAGAATGATACCATGTAGTGCCGTATTGCGTCAACTTGAAGCTGTAGGTCTTGCTAGCTCCGCCTGGTGGGATTGGACACTCAGTCACACCAACCACGCCATCCTGCAAGTTTTGATTGAGCATCCGTAGACCATGCCAGTGGAGCCCAGTGCCATTGATCGACAAGTTGTTGATGATTCTGATCTCGATGGTGTCACCCCAATCCCCAGTGATAGTCGGCCCCGGAAACTGGCCATTAATAAGCATTGCAGTCTCTTTGATCGTGCCATCAGGAGCCTCCCAGTTGCTGTACTCCTGAATGTTGAACTCGTACTGCTCAAGGGTATTAGACAGAATTCAGATCAGCTAGGCCACGAAAGACTTACGGTTCGAGTGACACCCTCTGGCGTGTCAAGTTCGTAGTCGGTGTTGATGTCATATCCATCGGACCAGCAGGCACGGTCAATAGCCGTGTTGCAAGTCGAAGCTCGGGTCTTGAGCTGTTCAACCGCAGACGGGGCACTCTGGCTGAGTCCAACCAGCAGGGCGGTCATAAGACCAGCTAGCTGATGGAAGGAAGGCATCTCGATCTATCATAGAAAGGAAGGTGGTAGGAGATCGAAACCGATGCGGCTCAGAGAAGCCAGAGATTACCAAATGGTGTTACTGGCAGTCGTAGAAGCTGATGAGGAGATGGCAACGATGAGCATGTCCGTCATACAGTCTGGGGCGATCAGTTCACCTTATATAAACAGCGGAAGATGGCAGCTCGAGCGTCTTTGACACATTGGCCGTTGAGATATCGGCGGCCTGGCCAGAGGTATTTCCACCCGTGGAGCGCCAAGGACTGTTCGACAACGTTCAAGATAGCGTACAGTGCAACCCCTTACAGCTCGCCATGTCCGTGATCAACTTTAGCGTACGAGGTTACTTCACGGCAAGTGGTTTGTAAAACAGTGCAAGCCTTCCCATGCGTGAATCCACATCTAACATCTTGGCGACCGCAGTGAACGCAAGGGCCAGGGGATGAACCCATAGTTCACACTTTGCGAAGACAGTTCGGGCGTCTTCAGGAGACATGAACGTGTCGACCAGGATCATACCGCGCACGCTAGAAAGCTCAATACGATGTTTTCGGGTGGAGGCAGATGGGGTTGTGCCTTTCACTTCTCCTGAGAAGTCAGCAAGTATCGCCAAGAATCAAGTCGACATGGGAAAAAACTCGCTCATGTGAATACTTCGTGGACGAGAGCGTGATTGCGGCCACGAGATGTCCAAGTGGGACCAGCCGACCCGTCGGCGCGCATGAGCCACGTTCGCTTGCACCATGTTGAATACCAACGGTGTCCGTATCTTCACCGCGATTAATCATCGTCTATCATTTGGAAGACAGCTTAAACCACGAGCTAGTGTCCACCGGAGAACCCACAGGAGGGTTCAGATTGTCAGAAACGGGATATGGCTGCCGCTAGCTTCACATTCATAGGGCCAAAAGCAGAATATGTGTAGTGACTCTCGTTCTGTACATATGTGTGTGAGTCGACAAACTTTTTACTAAAGGTAGTCTGAGTCTTGACAGCCGTTTTCATTCGCATACTTCAAATGGGGTATTTTTTTTTTGGATTAAACTTCGCAAACAGGGATTGTCGAAAAGGGCGATTCTTCGATATTGAAAGAACCAAGATCTCGAATGTCGATCAACTAAACAAAGCAGTGATCGTCATTTCTCAACGCCTACTCAGCCTTTGTAGATCTGTCGGATCGAGGCCGGAGTTACTGGGTAATGTATATCACTGCGCGACGCAGGAACCAAGACAAACTACATGTACATACCTAGCCTGAAGCGGAGCCACTCATGCTCTTGTTCCTGGCATTTATGCTACTAGCCAACGACAACAGGGCGCTGAAGCGGACAGTAGGAAGGCCAGAAGACAGGGGAAGCACGGAAACTAGCTTAATTCAGGCACGAGGATATAAACTCGACAGGTTATGAGAACGCGCGTCATCTTTTACATATTGTCTTCGATGCCGATCAGTTTAGGGCTGGACCTCAGCTGGACACGGGTACCCCCGTTTGCACTTAAGGGTCTGACAGTATCCGTGCTTAGTTCCTGTCAACATGCATGAAGCCACGTAATGTGGCGGAGATAGTTGAACCACGGCTGAATCCAACAACGTTCCATAACAACGCTTCAAGTTATAGACGCAAGTAAAGAGTCGAGGTTAGATGCAAGTATTTGTCAAAGCTGCCCTGATTTATTTCAAGGTGGGAACTCAAGACCTGTTAGTCAATGTTTCATTGTTCAAGGCAATAAATCTGGTCCATACCGGATAATTTTTGCCGATCTAAGCTTTGGACGAAACTGGGGCTCTGCTGGGGATCAGTGAGTATCCCCTTGAGTGATGATTCGGCTTGAGCACCACCGAGATGGTAAGTGCGTTTACGCTGGACCCGTGGAACAGGGATGATCAGGGACATAGTACCCCTGAATGTTAAGGGGCGCATTCAGTACTTAAAGAGATAGCTAAACTTGGGAAAAGAAAGGGAGGAGTCTTCTTCCGGGGTGCGCAATGGGAAGTTAGAATTGTAGAAATGTACTGAAGGTCCAGACTCCAGAATATGGGATCGCTAACCTTAACCGATTCCCGTCGGCGCTATGCCAGGGTGGCTACACACGCTAGCGGCTATGCAGCTCCATCTTGACGGCGACGAATCGGCAGCGAGGGTTGACGCCAAGGCGATCAGTCCCGCCTGTTGACACTCAGCTCAGCCAAGGATCAGTCGCGTGGCGTGGCTATGCTACTCAATTTTAAGAGCATAGGGACTCCCCGTAGCCATGAATTCGAATGGGACCCTTGAAAGTAAACTTTCAAGACATGACTCGTGAATCTGTTCAACCAGGCAACTACAGCTATGAATCTTTCAACTATGGGGAACTCCTTAACCCCGAGGACTCTTGCAGTTATAACCACTACGAACAGCTGGCTAAAGGGCACAGTGACTAACTCCGTCTCATGAACTTAACATTCTCCGGTTGTCACAATCTCTGTACCTATCATGGTATAAGGTAACCGTCTCAAAATGGGCTTTCAAAAGGCCAGCTTGAGCGCGCGTTCAACGACAGTGAATATGCTAGACTGCGAGTTGACCTTCACTAGCGACTTCATCAGATTTCGGGGAGGGAATTCGGGGAGTTAAGAACCCCGTCAACTCCACCGCACCCTATACCTTGGATGTGTATTCTTTCGGTTTGGTGGTTCGTGACTGACACGATATCCTGGTCGGCCTGTCCTCGAGCATTGAACATGGATTCGGACGGATGTTGCTATAGGGCCTAATCACTCGATGTCAGTCATGTTTTCCTAGTCGGCTATTCGTTGCTTTCAGACAATCTACGATGATGGAAACCCGCTGCCCCTGGAAATCAGGCGAGATCAGGCATCGGACAAGACAAAGTTTCCAGGGCTTACACAGCCTCATATTGCGGCGACATTTTCGGCTCACGGCATACTGTTCTTGGTAAGCTCACGGAACATCAAACTTAGTGGTCAGTCGCGTAGGTAGTTAAGCAACACGTGCCTCATGGTCTCACTAGATCTTAGTCCTGTAGATCCCGTAATCCTCTTATGAAACACGAGCTTCTCATTTGTGGGTGTTAATGCTGATCTGCCAAAATTGAATACCCTGAGTAGTCGATCAAAGCCTGACTCCTTCGTAAATCTACTCGCAACGATGTTATGTAATCATATGACCACCTAAGTAATTCTCTCTACGTACAGTTCACAGCATCCCCACTCGACACAATTCCGTGAAAATCTTTACAGCATTGACCATCTTGGCATACATAAAAACGAGTTAGAGACAGCCTTGGCAGCTATTTAACTCGGGCGAGGCAGTCGGCCGAAATCCGCGCGGGGAAGTTAGACACCGCAGCGAATTCGAATTCCTCAATCATGGGTTTGAAGTCTTCCCAACCATATGCCTTGTAGGAATACTGGTGTTTGTACAACTTGGCTTGGTTGTGTCGATTTGTTATCAATCGCCGCACGGAGTTAGTGTAACGTAACTCAATGCCATTCGCGTCATTCTTAGTCTGAACCTTTTGACAGCTTAATGCATCCTTCGGGCATCATCATGAGAAAGGCCAGTTGAGATATATCTAAAGAATTGATGTTTTTATGTTAATGACTGAAACTCAATTCCAATAGAAAATCATGGCGATAAGGAGTGTGCAAATGGAGATTGACCAGTACGAGTTACAATCAGACAGACTTCACACCGGGCCAATAGGTTTAAATGCCAAGGTTAGAGTTGCGTGTCTTTACTCTTCCTTCGCCAGTGCATAACGTAGACGGCATGATAATACTTTTGTCTCCTTGGCTGGGAAGCCGGATCCACAGCAGTCTGACAGTTCCGAGAATTGGCGCTGATAATGGTGCATGTTTCCGCTTTATATGATTTACACACCGACTACGTAGAGAGGTGATGCTGTCTAAAACAACTCCAGAGGCACAACCACACACCTACGGCCCAGCTGTTGGTCGTGTCAATTTTAGGATAGTCCAACTCACTCGTCCAGAGCGAACTTTGTGATGCCCCAGTTCAAAGATTGGTTTCTATCGACTCCCCAATAAGTACTAATCTGTCGTGAAGATTCTTTTCTCATATAAAAATGTCAAATTTGAATGATATACGGGATCGATATTGTTATTACGCTGCTTGTCTTCGGTATTAACAACATGATTAGATCTAGTATAAGGTTTTAATGGTGAGTAAGGCAAAAGATATTCGTCGTCGTTGGAGTAGTGTATCATTCCATTACTGCTGCTTCCATTGAACTCAAAGCTCCAGCATAAGAACGATTGACTGGGTGTAGATGTACTTAACTTCAAGCTCGATCTTTTAAAACTTCGTTTCGACAACAAGACGCTCTCCTTCACTATTTTTTGTGTTTTCCACCATTATTGAATGTTGCTCTGAAGTTATGCCACCACATATGACCTCATAGTGAGTATTGGTTGATTTGCGACGAACTTGACAAGTTAGAAAGGGGACTTCATGGGATAGCTGGTAGCTTTAGCACCAACTCACTAGAAACTCACGACATTATTGAGCTGGCTCAAAACATGATGCATCCCGTAAACAACTCAAGTAACAACTGGCGGAGTTTATGCATATTTCAAAGGCTCTATGACGGGTCTCGTTCCAGTATCAACAAGCTATTCCTCCATACGTAGATAGTAAGGCCGAGAATTGACTGGCAATGCTGGGTTACCAAGGATGGTCCACTCGTCAGTAGCTACCGAAATCAAAATTTCGAAGTCCTAGCCGCCGTATCAATGGCGATTTCGCATTAGTCAGTTCGGCCGTTCGATGTTGCATTGAAATCTAGGAGTCAGCCGCCTCATTCCAGCAGGAGGATATTGAACAAGGCAGCAAAAGTCCCCAAGTCCCGAGTTGCGAGTTGCCAAAGCAGTTGGACCCATGGGGCTGACTATCGCACATTAGGCAAGTGAGCGACATACCCAGCTTCGCTTTGTTGGTCTGCCAGCTATGCCATCAATTCTCTCGATCAGATGATTAAACTTCATCGGCTCTCAACGTTACACGCGTCATCTCATGATTTCTAGCGCTACGACCCTTTGCAAGTCATCGGGCCGAAGGCTCTTGAGAGCCACCTTGCAGACGGTATTCTCTTCTATGAATTTCTCTACCAAGATTTGCACAGGGATGGACCCGGCCCTTCGGAGCAAAAGTAACAAACCAATCCCTACCGCCCGCGTGATCTTATTCTGACTTGGCATGCCACGATGAATAAGTCCTGCCGAGGTTACTGCCCAAATCTTGCGCATCAGCTTTCAGGACTCTTGTATTCACATTCGAATGCGCTTTCAGTTTAGTTCAGGTCATGCTAGCAAACAACTGACGGTTCTTAGGTATTACTCGGCACTTGATCAGAGTGGCGCTGGATGAGATCGCTAACCTAGTCTTCTCTAACCCTAAGTGTGGGGAGTCTGGAGATGTGCGGGGGTGGAATGCGGAGTGCTTCGCAAATGTAGGTAGGTAAGGTAAGCATGAGGAGAAACCCCACGTCCATGTCATTGTGTAAGCTGTCCAACAAGCATACAGGGCTCTATCTAGTCAGTGCGGAGAATATCTTATTTCAAGGGCACTTTACCTGTGGAAAGACATGATATCTAGACTCCAGGGCAAGTTGAACCGGTGTTAGAGAAACATACCAGATAGAATACAACGCAAGGCCAATATCGACTGTTCCTCTTAGCTTTTCCACACAAATGTAACTCGCTGTCTTTCCAAGGCGAGAACAGATTCCATCCCTTACCGGATTATATAAGGCACATTCGGAACTTGGGGTACATGACAACAGAAAGCCACTCCCGATCTTTAGCCCCCCCTGCGGATCTGACCTGCATGGGCCTTGATGACACTTGCGCACATGATATTGGCATCGGAACTCGTGCCTCGATGAACACCAATGGGGCTTCTATGCCGTCTTGCTGATTTTTCGCTCGATGCAAACCCCCTCTCACTGTTAACTCAATCTAGAAGGAGATTCGGTATACCATTTGAGTTCTCATGATCCCGAACGTCAGACCGCCCGTTCGACTTGGGAAGAATGTGAGAGATGTCGTCGTAGAATCACTTGTAACATGTAGATATATATATATAGGAGTGTTCGCTCTCGTCATGTAGTCGCTCGTTCCTGAGCCAGCAGCAGTCGTAGTCCTATCCTCGCAGCCACCCCTTTGTCCATCAGTTTGCCAGTATGTTGTCACGACCGGATCTCCTTGTCGGATTTACCGCCGCAGCCTCTCTTGTTGCTGCCGGCCCCTGCGACATCTATGCTTCTGGTGGTACTCCTTGTATTGCCGCGCATAGTTCCACTCGCGCGCTCTACGATGGTTACAAAGGCGCACTCTATCAAGTCAAGCGTGGCTCTGACAACGCCACAATGGACGTTGCACCGTTGTCTGCCGGAGGCGCTGCTAATGCGGCAACTCAAGACAACTTCTGCAACGGGTCGACTTGCCTGATCTCCAAGCTCTACGACCAGTCGGGCATGGGAAACCACCTGACCCAGGCTCCCGCTGGAGGCGCCGCTAGAGGCCCGAACATTGACGGGACTGATTTTCTGTCCGGTGCCCGCGGTGCCCCGGTCACAGTAAAAGGCAAAAGCACTTACGGCGTTTTCATCTCACCTTTCACTGGGTACCGAAATAACGATGCCAGCGGCACGGCAGTTAATGACGAGCCACAAGGCATGTACGCTGTCTTTGATGGCACCCATTACAATAATAAGTGCTGCTTCGACTACGGGAATGCCGAAACAAGCAATCTTGACACGGGCAACGGCCAGATGGAGGCTATCTACTTTGGAGCTGGTGACGGATGGAGCGGCTCGGGTGCAGGGAGCGGCCCTTGGATTATGGCAGATCTTGAGAACGGTCTCTTCTCCGGATATGATCCTCATCTCAACTCGGCAGACCAGACCGTCAACTCCAGGTTCGTCACAGCCATTGTCAAGGGCGAGCCCGGCACATGGGCTATCCGTGGTGGCGACTCGACGAACGGAGGCTTGTCAACCTTCTATGACGGAGACCGTCCTGCTGGAGGTTATGACCCGATGCAGAAATGGGGCGCCATTATTCTGGGTATCGGTGGCGACAACAGCAACGGCGCACAAGGCACGTTTTATGAGGGCGTTATGACCCAGGGCTATCCTTCCGATGATACGGAAAACAAAGTTCAAGCTGATATCATTGCCGCCGGTTACGCTACACGATCAATGAACGACGGCCCTTCAATTACCGTTGGATCTACAATCTCTCTGAAAGTCACAACCCCCGGGTACACGGATCGCGTCCTCGCCCATTCAGGTGATGTTGTCAACACCCAGGCCATCTCTACCTCGGATAACACCGCCAGGTGGACGGTCCGCAGCGGTCTTGCAAACAGCGGTTGCTATTCTTTCGAGTCTGTCGATACTCCCGGTAGCTACATTCGACATTCTGCATACCAGCTCAGGCTCAACAGTAATGACGGCAGCAAAGTCTTCTCAGAAGATGCCACTTTCTGCACGCAGAGCGGCATCAGCGGTTCAGGCATTTCGATTCGATCCTGGAGCTACGCTGCCCGGTACTGGCGCCATTATGATTCGTTACTATACATTGCTGGCAACAGTGGGCCGATGGCATTCGACAGCACAGTTTCATACAACGCCGATGTGACGTTTGCAATTGCTTGAGAGGAAGAGCAATATGTCTCTAGTTTGGTGATTGATTACGCGTTGTGGCTGTTCGTTTGACCCGTCCGTGTGCCTATGATACCAGGCACCTGAACAATTTGTACATAGAAGATACCATTTCATGATGAATGCCAGCGCAAATGTCTTTTAGATTGAGAAACTTGTCTAAGTCGGCTTAGTGCATCAAAGTCGTTTTCCGTGAGCGTTTCTAGCAATTGGAAACATCAAATGTATTAAACCAGATGTTCTCTACTGCTCCTCTCTAAACCACTCAGAGACCAATTTTACAGTTTAATAAAGTCGAGTAGTAGCGATTATTGTCACATATACAGAGGGCGAGAAATGAATGCTCTTTCTAGGTAATGGCTGAGCAATGAGGTTCCATTACCTTGTTACAATCTAGACACTGGCTGAAATGCATATCGTCGATGACATTTCGTCATAAAATACTCTTTGGGTATCTTCAAAATAGTTGATTGTGCACAGCTGACTTTCAACTATAGTTCTATGCAATTAAAAGGCGATACGATGCAGTAGGGAGGGTCGAGTTTGATGTGCGTGCGTGCTACGAATGTTGGGTTGGCGTTGTGTGAGTACGGGCAAACAAGACACCAAAACTTGCGTGCATATGCTGAACATCTGCAGGTTTTGGGCTTCAATTCCAGAATGCTCCATTCACGTGCTGCTGTGTGGCGGCCCCCCACAATTCAATCTCAGGTAGACATGCTCCACAAATAGAAACATTCGAGCAAAACCAGAGGCATTCAAACTTTCTGTCTACGACTACATTGTTTCCCGCAACTTCATAAGTGGGCGCTTGACCGCTACTCTTCCACAGACCGCTAGACGTCCATCTCAACCAACATGTCGGCCACAGCATCGGCACAGAGGTGCGGAAATGCAGAATGCACCACGCCAAACGATGCCTCCGCGCTACAAAAATGCGCCCGCTGTCAAAGCGAAACATATTGTTCTCGAGAATGCCAGGCCGCGGAATGGAACACCCACAAACAGTCATGCCGGCGGCCAAACTACATTGTTCATCTGGAGGTGTTCCCAGGCGAGATCAAGAATCCGGCGGTCACACGTGTGCTTTCTTGCCCGTCGGACGCCACCTTCTACCAGCTGCATCTCGCTATCCAGACAGCATTCAACTGGGCCTCGACGCACTCCTTCGACTTTGGGGTTGTAAATCCCGATTATGCTCCAGTCGACGACATGGCTGACTTCATCGCTCTAATGAGGAGCAGAGGCCCTAGTGGCGTCAATGCAGATCCATCTTCACCTCAAGAATACCTCTTCCGCGTGACAGATCCTACACAGTACAGCCAGTCGTATGGCATTGATCGCATGCACGAGGGTTCCCGAAAACATCCAAACGCACCAGAAAAAAAGGCGAACGCATATAAGCTTCACCAACTGTTTGACGATGCGAAATACTCTGGTTAGTGGGCTCTTCACTTGTGTACCCGAGTCTCCCCTTGTTCAATTAGCCTCTTGTCGTCGTCCCTAGTCACCTTTGTTATTCCATCGCTGGCTCACTTATAACTTCTCTCCTCCTTCCCATGGTCCTAGGGAAATCAGTTGCGTAATGCGAAGCTAATGACTTCTTTAGGAAAACAAATTGTTTACACTTACGACTTTGGCGATAACTGGGAACATTACCTCACCATCAAGGGCAGAGCGGACGCAACTCGCAAGTTCACCTGTCTTGAAGGTACCGGGCACGAGATTGCAGAGGACGTCGGCAATATCCGCGGATGGGATGATTTGAAGGCCGCATACCGAGCCACCAATCCGACAAAAGAACAACGTGAGAAACGGAAGTGGTACGAGTCGATGGCTAGCAACGGTGACCCGCAAGGTCTTGCCGGTGCACGGGTCGATTTGTTCGAGAAGGATAGAGTGAACAGTCTATTGGGGAAGATCTCGCTTTGATGTTCGCCCTTCGGATCATGCTCGATAAGCTGCCGGATGTCCAGTGTACCAGAATCGTCTTTGATGAGAGATAGTTTCTATCCAATGATATCATGCTGCTTCGCTAAAGATGATTCTATATGCGTTTTCACCTCACCATAGTGGTGGTCGCATATTGAGTGAAAAATTTGACTGAGTCGTGGTGTGCAGTACTGACGGAGAGACTCTGCCACAGCTATAGTGTCTTATCCTATGCAAAGGAACTGGGGCCTTTGAAGGCTGTAAGTCAGGGTGCTCGACGACTGGAATAGGCGGATTACCGAGCTCATTCCCGAAGGTTTGTTCGTGACATTACCAACTGGAGGTGTTTCTAGCCACCTTTCATGTTCGATGGCAACATCAGAGTCGCTCCCCTCACTGACTCGTCGCAACCGGGCATGATGATTTCGAGAGTCCACCCGTCACTCATACCAATACACGTTGATAATCGAGAGTGCGATTCCATATTCCAAGAAGAGTGCCGTTACCAGGGCCCCCATGCATCGTCTCGCGCATTATTGATGTTCATAGACAATTCAGGACAGCTGCATATCACCAGCTATCATGACAGTATGACTGACAAGATGGGAAATCGCAAGTGTGGGCTCGAGCAAGGACCTGAGCACGCTCGTGATGCAATCGTGTTCTAGTGGGCGCCGGAAAAATCGAACATAAGATACCGAAGGAAAGGCTGTTTACGAGGATGGCCATCGCACCTGACAGATAGACGATAATTTTATGAATCGGATCGGAGTGGGAAGGAGGCATAGGCAGCAGATGGTAGGCGCGTCACTGGAAGTAATCCCAACCCATCGGTACCCGTCTGTACCTTTGAGCAGGCAGATCACCCCCAGTCATGCATCCAGCGACTGGATCTTTGATATGATACTGGATCGGATGTGAAAACTCAACATGCCAGCTATTCCAAGGACGGTAACAAGGTTATTGTCGGTACAGGCGATTCGTCATCAGAGTGGCCATGCTGTCGTTCACAGGTCGTCTAATTATTGGGTACGCGGAGTGCTATGTGACCACCACAGTTGCACTTGCATTTTACTCTGGCTTTCCTCAGATATTAGACGCGGCTTCCTGTCTAAGTGACTGACAGGTATTCGGTGATTGGGTCACTTTCCTTAGAGACAATCCGCTAGGCCTTATTTCCATTTTGTTCTCCCATCTTTTCTCCCACCTCCAAACCCATCCCATCCCCAACAGCACTAGGTTAATACAATCTCTCATCTGCAGGGCCCAACACCAACCATCTTTAAGCCCAGTATATCACTCACCAAAGCACAACCCACCATTTAACCCTGCCAAACTCATCAACATGGACTTCAAAGCCAACCGTAAGCGAAAAGCGGAAACCGAAGGCCTTGAAAACTCGCCGACCATTTTGCAAAGGACTGAGCCGCAAAGCCCTATGTTGTATGCAATACAACTCCAACAGAGCATCGGGAAACTGGCCCGAGGCATCCCGACCCTTCCCACATCGCCCCTGTACAACACTGCGCGCTTCTTTGACCAAATCGTCCGACTGAAAATGCGTTTTGAGATGCTGGCACAGGCCCTCGAGGACGTCAGCTCCTTCTACTTGAGATTCAACTGGAAGAACATAACCGACACCAAGGAGATCATCTCCCTTAGGGACAGCAACGTCATCATCTTTCAGGGCGTTTTGGTTAAGGTTATTCACCTTTGCGGCTGTGCCCGCCGCTATGTAAGAGAGGGCGAGTCGAACGAGGATGTGAAGTCCGGGGAAGCCATCGTGGAGGAAACTATGACTGATAAGTTCCGGCAGGACCTGATCTCAACGATGCAGAAATGTGCCAAACTGCTAGCTTTCCTCGGTAACGTGACATCACAGCCCTTCAATGGCAATACGGAAAAGACCGCCGCTTTCATCGACCAGGGCAATGCAATCATCGACACCATCGTGGCGGACCTGCTTCGTTTCTCAACTCTCGTTGACTCATTCGTGGGCTATAATGCTCATCTGATTGAGCAACAAATTGAGCAACAAAAAAAAAGAATACACGATCTAGAACGTTCCCTTATGCAGCCGAAGGATAATCGTGAAGAGAAGCAGGGCAAGAATCAGGGAAACGCTTAGCCTATCAAAGATGAAGACGAGGACGGCAAGGAAGATGAGAGCGACTACTAAGCTGAGGATGAAAGGTGAGGCATTGAGCGCTTGTCTTGCTATTGCAGTCCTATCTGTTATCACATCAAGGGGGGACTTTGTCCGGTCAGTCAAGTGAGTATTTACATGAGGAGTGTGCGGACGTCAGCGGCACGACTGTATTGCGCAACTAGAAACTGTATTACGCAACTAGAACTTAGCTGTAGCTATCATCGACACACACGTCATGCGCTCAAATAAAAGCGATATTTGATCTTTTCCGTTGCATTATGTCGTGACGCGCCCCTCGTGCGTCACCCTAACATGACAGCCATCAATATCGAAGTGACACCGTTCATTGATGGACACGGTCATTATGAGTAGTAATTGGCATCCTTATCCGGATAGTCTACTCTGTCCCAACCCTAACGTGGATGAACAATCGAAGTCATGAACGTGCAAACCTTGGCCAATCCTTTCACATGCGAAGCAATGCAACTCCTAACGCCCATAGCCCGTGGTGCGACGACGAAGTTGAACAGTCCGCCGCCGACACCGAGTTGAATAGTGTAGTCATGTATGATATTATGTATGTTCTTCAGCGTTACGGCTATACAAGCGATAGCCAGCTCATGCAAGTTCGTAATAGATCTCATCTCAGTTGTAGAATTGCCGTCTATTGGCAGAGGTAATCCCGGGAGACAACCATTCGTAAGGTACAAATATGAGGAGGGAGGTTTGTATGTGATTATGGCGGAGTACAAAGGTGGGGAGGGGAAGTAGGTCGGTTATATCGAGTTGAGTAAGGCGTCAGACTTTTCGTTGGCGCAAGTGAATAGATTCACATGATAATCACCCCGGGCAGCACATCCGAGAATCATGCGATGGGGGTGGAAGGCAGTCGCTGCTATGGGCGCGCCGCGGTTCTGCTGTAGAAAGCTGGAGTAGGGCTCCATGCGGGAGAGCTCTTCTCCTTCGAAGTTGAACACCTTGACCATGTGTGCCGATGTGCCACTATTGCGAGATGAGTAAGCTGAGGTAGTTCGTTTGTTTGCAGTAGGGGAAAGGACTTACACTGAGAATACGGGCAGATGTTCATGCACGCTGGCCGTCCGCAACGTATCGCGGGAGGCATTGATGTCACGGAGGGGGTTGTCCATTCGAATGTCCCACAGCCTGACCTTTCCGTTGCGGCTGGCTGAGAGTAGCTCCCGCTGACCACCGCGCTGCATATGCACGCTTCTTATCCATTGCCTGTCACTATCGTCCTTCCACTTCTTCACCATCGACTCCTGAGGCCGGAGTCGGGTATCAAACACTCTGACCGCTCCGTCTCCAAACCCGGCGACGAAGATGTTCCCCGTCATTTGGTCCGAGGTCAACGAGGTCACACACGAGCCGGATCTGGCAGGAATGTCCATTATGCACGTCTCAGACGCAGCGGCCCAGACTCTAATGACACGGACGTCGCCTGCAACAAGGACCTTGCCTGTCACCTGCTGCCAGTCAAACACCATGCCCGAGTTCACGTTGCTGGGAACCATTTGAGTTAATGCTCTCCAGGCCGAGGCAAGCTCGATTTGGGACGACTCCTGGTAGTTCCGATATATCCGCAAGACGCCATCTGACGACCCTGTCATCAAGTATGCCGTATCATCCTCGTTTATGAATTTCATGTCGCTGATTTTGGACCCGGCGGGATTGCCATTCGAGAACCGGTTCAGTCTCTGCTGTTTCTTCCAATCCCACAGATAGACGGTGTTGCTATCATCGGCCACGGCGAGATGGTCCTCAAACTGATGGAATGTCATCTTAGTCGGCTGCGCATTATTGTTCATGATACAAAGTGCGTTGTTCCACTTGTGGGTGCCTGCAAATTGCTTCTGGGGCTGCGTTTCTCTCAATATCGTCTCATTGCGAGATCTCTTCCACAGCCGTTCGTTGTATTCAGTGCTGCCCGGCTCTTCAGCCTCGCTTGGTTTCATTTGAGGCTCTCGGAAGTACTCAATTGACCAATCTAGGAACGTGCTGGTTAAAGGCAGAGCCGGGACTTCATCCAGCTTCCGCTCTTCGAAGTTGCCAGACACTGGTTCTCTCGCGATGTGGTAATGTGCCGGTACGTAAGCGGGGTCGTTCTGCTCGGCTGCCCCCTTCAAGTCGGTAGGATACCGTAGCTTTTGTGATACATTGCGTGTGATCTCGGGAGATCCAAGGGGACTTGTCGCGGTTGACCTGTCTTCGCTACCCCATATGCTAGGTAGTTGGAGTAGTAGACTGGCAGTGCGTTTCAGGAGTCCTGCGGTAGGTTCTGGCGCAGCTGTCTCAGGAGCTGGCGTGCCAATCATACTCCGTGATGTGGACAGTTGTTTCTTGTGACCCGCGGCCCTGCGAGCCCGCTTGTGTATCTCGTCCGCTATGAATTGGGCTTGTGAGCCCACCGAGGAGGCGAGAATAGCGTTATGCACGTAGTCCACAACAACTGTGGCATCCCGCTGCACTTCAGGGTGAGGATCTACGTTGAGTATGAGTATGTGTTTCCAACAGGCCGCAAACACCGTATGGAAAGACAGCCCTTGCGCTGTTGGCTTGATGGAGCCGTCAGCATTGCGGCTGGCAGGGCCAGCGTAGTGCAGCCCCATTTTGTGGTCCATTCCATCATCTGTTGGTGGATGATGAGCATATTCTTGCTCCTCCATCAGCTGCTCGAACGCCGCGACAATAAACTTATTCTCGTAGCGTAGGACAAAGTTTGACAAGAATACCAGCAGTTCCTTGCGGACGACGGGACTTCCGTCATTGGCCATCTCCAACATTGTCCAAGCTATGGACTCTTCCACCCGAGCTACCTCATCAGTCAAGTCAGGAATCCCCAGGAAAGTCGTCATGGCATGAACAACTGCGGCTCGAACCTCGCAGCAGGAATCTTTGGCCAAGGCAGACAGCTTCTTGGGCGCCTCCTCTCTGATGCCTTTCCACTTGGCCTCGGGAAGGTTAATCCACAATTGGCTGAGACAGAGACATGCCCATTGCCGGAGCAACACATTCTCCTTGTTCTGAAGGTGCACTAGACACGATGACATGGCATCGATCTGGTTGCAAACATTCTGGCCAGGTTTGTAACCCTTGCAAAGCATGGCTAGCACAAAAGCACACATGGCCTTGTGTTCGTCACTATTATTGACTAGAAGATTTTCGGATGGTTTCAGGATACCGGCAAAATATGTATACCCGTTATCCTTGATCAAGTCGGGTTGACAGGATGTGTCAACAGCAAGAACTCGGGTCCATATGAAGACCATGACGGGCTTCAACTCAGGAGCAGCTGACTGCAAGAGCTTGAGAACATAAGGGAAGATGCCGATGCTAAGAGCAAGCTGCACCGCCCAGGGACCCAAGTCCAAAAATCGGCCCAAAAGTATGAGTGCCCGGACTCGATGCTGCTGGCTTAGTAAGACTTGAAGCACCACAGGTAACTGCTCAGGAGGCCTCTGTAGCATGGCATCTCCCCTGTTTAGATATACTTCGAATGCTGTAAGCTGCTCAGCGAAGAAGGTAGAGCTTTGGTACTCGTAGTCGATTCCTTCGCTTTCCCTCTTTTCCAACATTGGCAACTGGGCTAGGGCAAGGTCTACTGCGAGATCCCAGCTCTCCCACAGAGGGTGCTGGTGCGTGTCCGGAAGTGCTGGGTATGACTGAGGATGGCAGCCATACACCATCATGATCCTTTGAGCCAGGATGAAGTTTCGGAAAAGCGCAGCTACCATCAGATCCTGCCTAAAGAACTTACGGAATAGAGCACGAGGCAAGGATGTCCATGCGATCGTGTCTGTGATGGCGGTGAAAATCCAATTCAACTCTCCTAAAGGCGTCCGTCTCTCCTGAAGACGGCCGGGAAGTTTCTTGGCTCTCTCAGGCGTCAGTTGAGTCTTGAGGGGGTTTTGCAGGACGAAGAACCACAGCGCCATTTCGATTGGCGTTGTCAAACACGCGGTAAATAGATCAGCCGGGAGCAGAGGATTGGTAGGGAGGTTCTCCTTTACGGCACAAGCGGCCAAATGAAGGTAGCCCTCAAACTTGAGTTTCTCGTAGTTGGGATCGGCGGCCGCTGTCGCCTCTTCCTCTTCCACGTGCTTCTCCACGAACCGGTGGTAATTGTTGAGGATGTTACCGGCTTCCGAGCAGTCCCAGACAAACACCGTAGGAGCCTGTAGCCATTGCTGCAGATCATATAGCGATATGGGGATATACTGAGTATAGTTCTTGTTAAAAACCCAAATCTCCCCGGATGCTGTCGGCTTCGGTACGCCGTGACCGTTGTAGTGGAACAATATCCTCTCGTCCTTTGCGTTTCTCCGGAGTGAGATGCAGAACTTCTTGGTTTCCTCCACAGAGGGATCTAAATACTGCTTGTATCTTGTCCGCACCGAGATATTCTCGTACTGGGCCTGCAGAGCCTTGCCTATAAGCTCCAAGGCCTTGGTCGCAGGCGAGGCGTGTGGATCCTGCCAAGCCTCGAGCTTGGCGCCGGGGTTCGTCTTCAACTGATCGGGAGGCTCAACTCCTATGTTGAGGCACACCGCGAGGGCAGCCGAGACGGTTTTTAAACGGTCCCTCATCCGCCAATCTTCGATCTCAAATTTGGGCGTCTTGGGCTGAGCGGTCGTCTCGTGCCGCTTGTCTGTAAAGTACATATACCAGTTCTACAGTTCGCGTTAGTTATGTGAGTAGAACTAAAGTGAGATGTACGCATGAGTAGCTAGACAGGTCAAGGAAGTCCCCAACAATGGCAATGGTCTATGTTGGCCGCTCGTATGGCATACCAGTCCAGCGGCGCACTGGCCTCAGATGGCAGAATGCAGCCTCGGGCCCATCGTAGACATGGTGTGCTCCTGACAGAAGAGGGCGCAAGGATGGGAGCGTGAGGAAACACAGCAAAGACTGGAGATGACTCACATTGGCCAACTGCGATATGATATCCTCGGACTGGTAGTGGTCCTCGAAGCCGTGGCGGGCGCCCCACTCGTATATGTCCTCCTCGACAGGCTCGGCGTCGTCGCGCCGGACTACTGCCTCGCTCTTGGATCGCAACAGCTGGGGTTTGGCTGGTCGTTGGGAGCGGCCTTGGTTCCCATCGTCCTGAGAGGTGACAACGGAGAGTTTTTTCTTTTGCGAAGCCGCGTGGTTCACCGCCCTCTGGTCGGAGGCATCGTCATCTGTGGCGCTCGTGGAACGGGTGAAGGGCTCCGTCCCGCGCTTTCGTAGGGTGAGGTCTCGATGAGGGGGATGAGGGGAGTAGGATGGAGTAGAAGTGCCATTGGGGCCGAGACGCGAGGGCATGGTAGTGTGGCCAGGCTGGGAGGTGGTTTGGTGGTGAGGGATCGTAGAGCGCGAAGAGGGCGCAGTCGGAGACGCGGGCGCGGGAGATTCTGGCTTGTCCTTGTCCGGGTTCGGTCTGGCGGTGTGGGTGTGATGACGGGCTGCAGCAGGGAGGATGGAGGGCAAGGATGTGTCTGCCGCCGAGTGTTGCGTCTGGTGCTGCGGCTGGGAATGCTGGGACTGCGGGTGGTGCTGAGAGGGGGGGTATGCGGCGGAATGACCGTGGTGATGGGCGACAGCAGTCATGGCGAATGTCGCGAGTCGCTGGATAGAGGACGGGTGGTTCTGCTGCCTTGGTCACAGTCGCAAGAGGTCAGGTAGCAAGCAGCCTCTCAAGGCGCGTACAGGAACAGGTGCATTGGGCACTGAGCAGCAGCTTGATGCCAATGGCGAATAACGAATGGCGAATGGCGAATGGCGACGCAGAGTGGCCCCCAGAGGCACCGATGCAGAGACACACACGACAGGCCCGACAAACAGACAGACGTTGTTGGCCTGAAGGTGGAAAACGGGTAGAGTATGACGCAGAAAAGAACGGCTGGACCGCCCCGGCTGGAGTCGGCGTGATTTAGGTACGGATGTACTTGAGGATTAACTAAAGAAACTCGAAGTTCAGACGCTGCGTCTCACGTCTCGGTGCGATAATTATTACAACAAGTACGTGTACAGATTAGCATTCAGAGTCGAATGCGACGGCGGATTGGAAGGTCGAGTGGCGGCAGGGCGTCAGCGTGCATCAATTCCAGGTTGCGAATAGAAATGCATCCGTTTGCTGGTTTGCTGGTTTGCTACGGGTCCTGATGTGATGTGACGATCCCTGGGGCTGGAATTTGCGCGCAACCCAATGAGCTCGGCTGGAGAAGCTCTCAAATTTCTCCGCACTGCCAACACAGGCCTTCCCGTTAGCTGCAATTGGAGAGGTATGCAGAACTCTGGTGGGGACCGTCTCGGAGCCTCCCGGCTCTACCCACACCATCACCACTGACCATCAGGCAAGCAAGGCAAGCAAGGCACGTGTAAGTGGCGACAACCGAATCGAGAGAATATGAATTCCTGACGGGACTCAGCCCGAACATCTTCATCGTTTTGTGCATACATTTTGCAAGACTGTCGTGGTAGGCATCTTCTTGAAGTGCATACAGAGCAGCGATATCGAAATTCCGCGCTCTCATGCGGCAAGCTTCTCCTCACGACATAAACCATATTTGACGTACCTGACGTATTTGTCTGTGCGGCTGTACTGGCTGGAATATGTTCTTACTACACACCTTAGGTATTTAGATCAAATGCCGAAGAATAGCATTATCACCGACAAATGAGTCACTGTTTGAAGAGTGGCACTCCAGAGAGCCTGGTGCTTGTGTAATGCCGATACGACAGACGCGACATGGCAGTATTATTTGCAGCTTGGTCGGTCCGATCAATGTCACGCGACCGAACGAGAGTTTGGAATAAGACCAGGATTGTCTCTATTCCAAAGCCTCGTAGGCTCATCAACTATGTGCCGATATCTGCTTCGCATCATTGGCATACACACATAAAGCAACTGCCAGCATTCAAAACATGATGAGTTGTCTATCTTGATCAAAATTGCTGCCCTCTGATCCTGCTTTGACATGTGCATCTGATGTTCTGTCAGTATATTCTGGGTGGTGTCTGGTGACCAGAATCATAACGTGTTCCAGATATACCTAAATCACATGCTATTACAGCAACTGAAGTGTTTCTTTTGGTCTTGTAACTAAATCCGCATTCATGATACTGTGGGCTATTAGATCAGTATTCGGGTTCGTTACGAATGCCGCTTACCTTATCTCGCCCACGGGCGTACTGCACAAATAACAGAGAGATTGTACGTAAGATGGGGGATTTCACGATGCACATCCGATCGAGTCCTCATGTGTTATTGACTGCGACGGTGGGTTTCTAGGATTGGCAGAGCGGGCCGTGTGGTGACAATGGCGAATGGTGTGTTGCAGCAATCTGACAACCAGTCTCGCCAGTCACTGCAGTTCACACACGAGCTCTTGGGTCAGCTATTGTCATAGCCAGATCCCACCACTCAATCCAACTCAAACCCACACCAGCCTCGCGAGCCGTTGTTCACCACAAACCTCTCGAGCCTCTCTGCATCGGCTTAATGTTGACCCAGCGGGCCGACGGGCAAGAAGTGACTGTGAGGCTTCGCAGTGGTGTGAGACTGAGTTGATAGAAATACGCTAAGCCGAATGCAGACAGACGGCCAACGCATGGGCTAATAATTGTGCATGTTTCAGATGGGCGCATTGGGGCAAGTGACTCCAGAAAACACCAGGGCCCGAGTTAATTTAATTTTATTATTCATTGCAACGACGAGATACCTAGTACTTGCCCGCTAACATGTCGGGTACCTGTATGTATATCTCGAAAGGCGAGCTGCATGTCATCCAGGAGCTCGGAATTGGCTTACTTCTTGCTGGCCTGCAGATTCTATGCATGATGTCTGAACGGTCGTGAGCTCGCGTTGCCAGCTCAGTATCAGCTTTGGGCGCAAGGTACTGTTGAATAGGATTCGCTTCACTCATCGTGCTCTTTATCACGCTGTGTCGCATTACCTATAGGGGGGAAGCCGGGTTTTCAAAAGACTGGAACTAGAATTTTGCTTGGAACTCTATGTCGAATGGGGTAACATTCCGGTACATTCATTGCTTAATAGTTTTGGTATGAAATTCTGTACCGACGGGATTACGGATTCCGCGATACGATCGTTTCGTACTTTCTCGACGAACATCGCGAAATAGAAATTTCAATAACGCTCTTTCTATTCGGAATAAGCATTGCAACATCGTACCGACATCGAATAAAACTAACATCGTTGCGGTCCGAACATTGCGTTCGAAAAAAGAGCTTGGAACTCGAATGTTTTCTAAAAAATAAACCATCCATTATCGCTGCGTATGGCGTTTAACATTCAATCATCCCACTGGTAGCACCCTGCCCTCAAATGGGGTACTCCCCCATAGGTAGGTCCCTACCTAGGTAGGTACTTGACGAAAAGGGGGTGAGGAAGCCACGCAAGCCACAATGGCAACGATAGGTATTCGGCAAGATCAGAGCCTCAGGCTGGCTGGGTATATGCCATCACTGAGATATCGTTGATGTCAGGTTATGATACGTCACTTTTGATATATATAGGTAGTAGACATGATCTGAGCAACAACAACAGGTGGAGTCTGACCTTGAATCATTGGAAAACTACCATCCACGGCCCTTTTCTTTTCGGTGATAAGTATGACAGCGAAGCCGCGGGCGAGCGACAAACGAGATGCGGACGAGAATCAATTGCTGTGGCCATCCTTCGGACGTGTTGGTATTGTCCGGCAATATATTACGACATGCATGGGCATTGGGCTTCACTCTAGTCATTACTTGCATCAACATTGGACTCATAGGCCGTTGAAATCCTCATCGACTTCAATAACCTGTATCTGTCTGGATTCTAGGAGTTCGAAAGCAGACTGGATCGCTCACAACATGAGCAGAGCGATGAGATTATACTAGAGCTTTGGAGTTTTATTCCTTAGGAATAATTGAGCACTTGACGGAAATTGCGGCGACCTTGAACTCCGGATTCTTGAATCTTATATCAAGCGATGAATTTCATGCCGTTATTCTACACTGGCAAGACTGACAGCACCGATCCGCCTACCGGTGTACCCCTTCTGGTTGTCTTTCCTTTCACGCATGACGATTTATTGTGAATAGCTATGCACCCTAACACGTCACCTTTATGTTAATATGTAAGATGGTCTGGCACAATACGAAAGAATTTTACAAGTACTTACCTTCAATGTTGGGTACATCCATGCGGCATGCCACAGTCATGCGGTTTGTACATACATGAACTGGTTCAGGGAGACTAAGCCGGGAATAGCAGTCCCCCAAGATATCTGACCAACCACAATTAACTGTAGATTGGGCTAAAGAAGGGCGTGCAAGAAGAGGTGCAGAAGAGGTGCTGGAATTATTAGTGCACGTGCAGTCCTCGTCGAGCCCCTGGCTTCTCGACCCCTGTTTATTCGTGACTTTCCCCGTCGAGTCGTTGCATGGGATTCCGACCATTCCAAAGTCTTTGCAGCAAGTTCGAATCCACCCAAACCATCCTCGGGCCACCCAATTAGCAACAAGTCTGCATCTTGCCAGTTGCGCCCTCTGCCATCTGCCATCGAATTGAGTTGCGTGCTCTGCCGTGCCTTGCCCGTCTCGCACGTTTCCCCTGGAGTAGTCGAGTGCTTCGAGTGCCACAGATGGGATGGCTTGATGCTAGCGCATTGCACTGCACCCAAAAGTCGGCAGCGCTACGACAGGTACGGACCTGTCGAACGCCGAACCTGCCTCACTTGCACCCGTGAAGGTGCACCCATTGCAGCTAAGGTTAGTAGAGGTACCGTAAGGTACAGCCTTCAAGCCCCCCCAGCCCTGCCTTTCCTCCCGCCGACACCACGATTTCCACTCGGTAATTTTCCAGAGGCGCAAACCCCCCAGGACCAACCTCGTCGCCGACCTCCTTCTCTCCCAGTTTTTTTTTTCTTGCCGTCGACCACACGATCCTTCATCCCATCTTTTCGTTTCCGCCCCGGTCGGTGTCATTGGGACGCAAACTGAATCGACTGCCATTTGTGCGAGTCCGCTGTACCTTATTGTTCCCGCTGTCGCTGCTTCCTTGGGAGGCGCCTGTCTGTATTAAGTTGTACTTTCAACCCCCTTCTTGTTCACTGGTCTCTACCTCGCCTTACCTCCCACACTCAACCGTGAACCTTCATCACATTTTGCACACAACGCGCTCATTGCCCTGTGCACTACAGTCGATTCTTGAGACGGGTCCGACGAAGCCAACCCAGTATTGCCTTCTCCTACACTTCGGTATACATCATACCCGAGGTACCAGGCTAGCGGACATCGCGCCAGCCGCTACGAGAAGGCTACGTAGAGCCCGATCTTGAATTTTCCAACGGAAACACTGTCCCAGCCTTCGGATTCCGCCTTGACCTCATGTGAATACGTCTGTTTCTAACCCACTACACCGACGCCTCTGCACTCAACTCAACCGTGCCCAGCCGCGCCCGACGCCGTTCCACATCCTGCAACACCGAAGTTCCTCGTCCTCAATACCACTATCACATTAACCTCCACTCCAATCGCCGCTCATACAGTCAGCTGAAGTCCCTCGTGGGATTTCAGCCAGGTTGCCGAAATGGCGTTCCTCTTCAAATCCAAGAAGAACCAGGACAGAAACGTGCCCAGTCGTGATGGGCCCCTAGTATCAGGCGCAATGCAGAGCCCAGCTGGCCGAGTGACAAGAGATGAGAAACATGGTGCACGATCCACACCCACTGGCAGCTTGAACTCATTCGACGACGGAGGAAGTCCCAATGACGCTGAGCGGTATGCTGTGCGCCGAGCTGCTCAGCAGGAGCAAGCACAGCCGCCCCCTGCACAACACTCGCAGAGCGACCTTCCTGTCAGTCCTCCCCGCCTGTGTCTCACAATGAATATTTGGTGGAGTGACTAACTGACCCATACCTGGCAGTTTCGCAATAACACACAACAGAATAACCCACAACAGAATCCAAATGCGTCTCTATATCCCTGGTCGCAACGCCGACTCACCTTCACTTCAAATATTCCGAGCCCATTCCCCCGATATGGCGCAGCAGTGAATTCTGTGTCGTCAAAAGAAGGGGACATCTACATCATGGGAGGCTTGATCAATAGCTCTACAGTCAAGGGCGACCTATGGATGATCGAAGCCGGTGGTAACCTCTCATGCTACCCGCTCCCTACCACCGCCGAGGGTCCTGGACCCAGAGTAGGACATGCCTCTCTGCTTGTTGGCAATGCATTCATTGTGTACGGCGGAGACACCAAGATCGAAGAGTCCGATACGTTGGATGAAACCCTATACCTCCTCAACACCTGTAAGTTTCCCTATTGGTCTATAAGGACACACGTCGTCCACCAACAAAGTTGCCTGTCTGTCAATGATCTCTGTGCTTACATCCTCCACAGCTACCAGGCAGTGGTCGAGAGCCTTACCGGCCGGACCTAGACCTTCCGGCCGCTATGGACACTCGCTCAACATTGTCGGGTCCAAGATATACATCTTTGGTGGTCAGGTCGAGGGGTATTTCATGAATGATCTTTCTGCCTTTGATTTGAACCAGCTACAAATGCCGAATAATCGATGGGAAGTCATGATTGGAAACTCAGAATCAAACTCAGGACCCAATGGCAAAGTTCCGCCAGCCCGAACAAACCATACCATGATCACTTATAACGACAAGTTATACCTGTAAGCTTCCTGACGTAAACCTCTGCTATGGCCTGACCGCTGATATGGGGATGTTACAGCTTTGGTGGGACCAACGGGTTCCAGTGGTTCAATGACGTGTGGTGCTACGATCCCATGATAAATAAATGGGATCAACTGGATTGCATTGGATATATCCCGCTGCCGAGGGAGGGACACGCTGCAGCGCTAATTGACGATGTCATGTACGTTTTTGGTGGTCGAACTGAAGAAGGTAATGACCTGGGCGATCTCGCCGCGTTCAGGATATCATCCCGGCGTTGGTATACCTTCCAGAATATGGGCCCTACCCCGTCGCCTCGATCAGGTCACAGTATGACAGCAGTGGGCAAGTCTGTGGTCGTTGTGGGAGGAGAACCGAGCTCGGCTACTAACCAAGTCATTGATCTTTCTCTCGTCTATGTCCTAGATACCACGAAGATCCGATACCCCAATGACGCTCAAATCCAGTCCACGACGCAAAAGCTACAGCAGGCTAGGAGACCCAGCGGCGAGTCAAGCTCTGGACGTGGACCGGGATCACGTGAAGGCTCAAAGGGGCCCGACCCCAAGAGGCTTCCTGGTGGTCCCGGTAGCCCAACCAGCCCAGGAAAGGGGTCCAATGTGACAGATTTGAATGGACCTCCTATTAGCAACGGGATTTCTAAACTACCTCGGCCAGGCACATCAACCCCTTCCGGTCCACCTCCCCAAGGTCAGCCTCCTCGTCCAATTATTGATACAAGTGGCGCCAATCGACGGATCAAAAATGCATCGATCGAACGCATCGAAAAAGAGATTGGTGGCTCCGGCTCAGTCGGATCGCAGTCGCCCGTCAAAGATGAGGTTAATGGACGTTCAACGCCGATTCAACAGGCTGCCAAGATTGTCCCAAAGGGCGATGGTATGACAGTGGAAGCGCAGAAATCTCGCCAAGCTAGGGGACCTGGCTCAATGGATAGCAGCGCAGATCCAACAACTCAACAGGCTGTTAAGATGGCCTCAAAGGGCGATGGTATGATAGCGGAAGTGCAGAAATCTAGACAAGCTAGGGGACCTGGTTCGATGGACAGTAGCACGGATCCGACTCTGAAGACGGTGACGAACCGACCGTCCTCTCCACCTCCCCCAACCCGCCAGAACAGCAACCCTTTGACTCGGCGCGGCTCCAACAGAAATTCCCAGACGGTGGCACTCCTCAAGGAGTTAGATTCGGCACGCAATCGAAATGCTTGGTTCGCTTCCGAGCTTGAGATGGCCCGCAAGTCGGGTTATACACCTACTGCTTCCCTGAGCCCCTCGCTAGAAGCTCGAGGGGTGGAGACATTTGACGACGAAGATAAACCTCTGGTTGAAGCATTACTGGCTATGAGACAGGAGCTTGCTAACGTGCAGTCGTCAGTGGATAAGCAGGCCATCGTTGCTGCAAAGCAAATTGCCGAGGCTGAGAAGCAACGCGATGCCGCCGTTCGAGAAGCAGTGTATGCCAAAGCCAAGCTAGCTGCTCACGCTGGAAGTGCATCAAGCATGCCTCAGGTCGATGTGGATCGCAGCGCTGCTTCAAGTGACCGTGCTAATGAAATAAGCCGGAAGCTAGCCTCAACCTTGAACATGCAGAAGGAGCTACAGAATAATTTGTCACGTGCGGGAACTGACTTAGATGCGGAAAAGCGAGCGCGCCAGCTTGCAGACGAAACTTTGAGTGCTACACAAAAACGAATGACAGAGCTAGAGTCTTACAAACAGGAAGCATCTTTAGAGCTCGAGCGACTAAGAGCTGAGCTTCATATGACACAGCGAGAAGGCAGAGAGCAAGCAGTCGCTGCTGCCGAGGCCGTTACTGCTACGCAGCTCCTACGCGTAGAGAAGGAACAGCTCGAGTCAAAGTACAATGATATATCTGGCACCTCCGAAACCACCAGCCAGGCACTGGAGACCTTGCGCAATGCTGTAGCAGCATCTACGGAGACCGGATCCCTTTTCAAGCGCCGCTATGAGGAAGAGCGTGCCTTGCGCGAGAGTAATGACGCAAAATTCCACAAGCTGAAGGCCGAGCACGAAGCCCACACTGCAGAGTTTGTCGCCGTGAGCCAGCGCTTGCGTGATGCTGAGGAGGTAGCTGAACGACACGCGGCCGAAGCTCGAACCCACCGTGACGCTGTCCTTTCTGGGTTGGAGAAGCTTGCTAGTGACCCTGCCAAATCTGGACAGGGCGATTCTGAACAATTTGTCGCCCTGCAGAATCAGCTCACCGAAGCAAACCTGCTCGTCAAGAGATATCAGCAACAGGCCGATGCCGCAGCCGACAAACTTCGCAGTGCCGAGGAGCGCATTGCCGGGCTTGAGGCCTACCAGGAGCAGACCAGCAGAGAAGGTGTCACGACTCGTAGAATGCTGCAATCAGCTCTACGAGACACACAATCGCTTCAGGCGTTAAACTCTGAGCTGAAGAATCAGCTGGCGAACCAGCAACTGGAGACAAATGCTATCACGGTGCAACACAACACGCTGAAAGATATTCTGGGTGAGAGAGG
This sequence comes from Xylariaceae sp. FL1019, assembly GCA_022578705.1. NCBI lineage: Eukaryota > Fungi > Ascomycota > Sordariomycetes > Xylariales > Xylariaceae > Xylariaceae sp. FL1019. Next base: position 76,560 of record MU391966.1, on the reverse strand, counting down.
CATTAGTCCCACCGGTCTTGCACGTGCCCGCGGTATGGGTGGCCGAACTGAGTCACCAGATCCAGGTCGTTCCGCAGAGCTCGAACGACAACTGCTCCAAGCTATCGCAGATCATGAAGAGACAAAGCATGCATTCACGGTGCAGTCCCAAGAGACAGAGTCAACCTACCGTGAACGTATCATACAACTGGAGAATGATTATCAATCTGCTGTCCACTATGTGAAAGGCACAGAGAAGATGCTCAAGAAGATGAAGGAAGAGTTTGCCAAGTCCAAGGCTGAGAATGTGAAGCTTAAGAATGAAAATTTCGAGCTCGAGGCACGCGCTGCCAACCCTGGAGGCTCTGCCCAGGATACATGGGAGGCAGAAAAGGCTGCTCTCGAAACAAAGATTGAAGACATGGAGGAGCACCTCAAGAATACATCTGCACAACTCGAGCGTCAACTTGCTGGAGTGCAAAGAGATCTCGCTCTCATGAAACAGGACCGCGATACGGCCGCACAATCGAATGAAGATGCCATGCAAATGCTCGCTGCCCGGCAGCAAGATCTCGAGCGCTTGCAGCAGGAGAACTCCGGTCTAGAGACCAGAGCACAGGAAGCTGAGCAGAAAGTCAGCTTGCTCCTTGACCAGGTTGAGAACTCCGTCGACAACTACCGTAGACGTAGCAGAATAAGCTCCGAACAACAGAATGCCACGCCGAATCTGAATGGCCAGGCGCACGGGCATGTCCGACAAGAGAGCTCTGAAGTTGAGAGTCTGTACGGCGAGCGCGGCGATAACAGAAATAGTGCAGCTCTGGATCACCTAGCTCGTGAACTCGACGGTCTCCGATCGCACTGGGAAACAAGAAACAAGGACTTCCGAATGTCCAACACCTTCGACTTTGAGTCGTCAGGTACGAAGAAAGGGAATGAGGACGCCACTGGTCTCGGTTTGAGCGAGAGTTTGGCGGACTGGAGAAAACGACTCGATACCGATAAGCACGACATCCATGGCAGCCACCGTCAGTAAGCTGGCATGCCTGGCGATTTGCTGTGCCGGATGAGAGGCACCATCATGAACGAAACCTGAAGTACGATACCCTGTATATTCTGTTACGGCGGCTGCTTTCCCCGTCGCTTAATGTGTACCACGACGTATCATGCCTTTGTCTTTATCGCTGCTATGCTAGCTTGTTGGACTTGAACTGTTGGACTCCTGCTGTTAGGATTTATGTTGTTCGTACCACTTCGCATTCGAATGGACGGCGTAACATTCAAATCGTTTTGTCATTTCAAGCTTGCACAGAGCTCATATACCTAGGTAGTCGCTTGCCTGAAGCCTTTAGCTTAGGCTCTTAGTTGTACCCTTTTTCAGAGAGCAGTGATCGACGGAGTACCTCTGTCAGGACATTCGCCGTTATAATTGCATTCATTGGTTTTGAAAATTGTTAGGGGTCTTGTGATTCGTGACATGGAACACGGCCTTCAATACTTTATGAATTTGATCATGATCAGCACAAAGGCCATAGTCAATGCTACTTCACACGACAGCTAGATTGATAGTAGAAGTCCGACACAAAGGCCAAATGTAGGAGTGACTACTCAGCATTCCGCACTTGACAATTGTTCCAGAAACAATGCGGGTCCTGCGGACAGTCTACCCATGGCAACACGTGAAGCCTCATCTGGTTGATGATCGATGAACATAACAGCAAAGGGTGAATGCATGCGCAAAAGATTCTGACTCTGTTGTGTGATCCACGCCGCACGGTAGAATAGTAACAGAACTTGTTGGCTTGCTCTGCAATGACCTCTTACAACGAACAGAAAACCGACGGGAGATACAGGGTTGTTAGATCATTTGGAATAGCTTGCTAGAGCGTTGATGTTGATGTCTGAGACGGTTTTCTACGATACAGGAGGGCAAGAAATGTATATGCAGTCATCACCGGAATTTGATCTCTAGTGCACTGGCTTTGATAATCAATGAACTGCTGCCACCCACAGGCGATTGGTTTGATGGCATACTCACCCTTTCTACCGACTGTCCGTTTCTCGACTATTATACACGAAAGCTGAATCAGAAGCAGCATGTTAAGCGTTGGGATGTATCAACACGGTATTGATCACAAGCAGAACCGTGAGAACCAAAAATTCATTGTGATTTGCCATTACAGGAAGAAAGCTGAACTGCTACCTACAAAGATCGCTAGAGGGTAAAGTATTCCAAGCACTACGCCTGTAGACTATCTGTGGTCATCTGCTGTCCGACAAACGCTATCTCTACAGTTTCTTCATTCTGATCGCTGAATAACAGATAATAATTCCCGCTGGAAGCATCTACTAGTATGCACCTATCAGTAAGTCGGTCTATTTGCTACTCCCAAAACGCCGTCTGCGGAATGAGTGCAAAAACGTGGAGCCTGATGGCGGAGCGTCGTACACGTGATCGGATGACTCGCGATCGGATTCCTGGAGGAGTGGCTGGTAATCGGATGCCTGAGGAGGGCCTCGGGCACTTCGGCCGCCTCGTCTGAACCGACTTCGGAGACTGCTTATGAGGCTCCTGCTGCGGCGTACGTGAGTGGGTTGCTGGACACTGGTCGAGGCTTGGACCTGAGGTTGGTGCGCCGGGGGAGGTGCTAGCCGAGGGGTTGAGCCAAGGGAGTGTAAATAAATGGGCTCTTGAGGGGGTGCATAAGCTGGAAAAGGTTCGATTTGGGTTTCGTGAGAGATCTCGGGAGAGAGATCGAGAGAGGGTTCGTGAGAGGGTTCGTGAGAGGGTTCGTGAGAGGGTTCGTGAGAGGGTTCGTGAGAGGGTTCGTGAGAGGGTTCGTGAAAGTGTTCGTGAGAGAGATCGAGAAGGGGTCCGTGACGGGCTTCGAGACGGGCTGCGAGAAGGGGTTCGATAAGGGGTCCGAGAAGGGGCTCGCTCAAGGTTGTGTCCAAAATGTGAGTTTCTGGGACGGGTTGGCCTCCATGCAGTGGTACGTCACGAGGAGAATTCTCGCCCGAGCCTTCTGGAACATCCTGTAGTAGAGTGTACCCCGATCTGTGCCTCTGTAAAGTTGAGCGAGTCGACCGTTTTCTGGCCTTGTTCTGGGGCTGTGGGCGCGAGGATCCCTGTTCCTCCCCGTCGTACTTGTTGGAGTTCCCTCCTACACTTGGAATGGGGTAGCGAGGTCCTTTTCCGTCCTCGAAGGGATTATGATTATTGGTTTCTATCTCGGATTCATAGCCAGCGTCTACACCGGTGCCGGATTGAGGGGCCCTGTCTTCTTGTGGTCCGTAGAATAAGAGGGGAACCTCTTCCTCGCCTGCGTGCTCCGTGGACGTGTCGCCTCGCGATGGTTGAGACCCCGATGGGGTCTCCACATCTGTTTCGTAGCCTCTGTTGCGAACACTGGAATACTTGTTGACCGATGGTCTATAGATTGCTTTTCTTTTTCCTTTGATGTCACTAGTCGAAGGCTGTTCAGACACTACCTCGTCGATAGATCGTGAAGCGGTCGCTCCGTAGACATCTCGTGCCCATTGCGAGTTTAAGTTTAGAGTTCCATGCTGCTCTTGAGTTTGGGCCTGCTGATGAGCGCGATTAGGCAGTCGAAATCGAACCCGGGGGCCAGGTGGTCTCCACCCGCGAGGTCTCGTGTCTGATACGAGATAACTTTGCGGAGAATTCAAGCCTTCCCGTTGTTGTTGGAATTGTTCATTAGCCCATGCCCCAATATAAGGTAACTAGTCGCTCATGGGGTCCGGTGAGTCAAGCCTCTTCGTCTCCTCTGTACTGACGTCTGCCTCCGTGAGACCAACAGGGATTTCAGGGCTTTGCCAATCGAACTCAGGCCTCTTCGTCTCGTCTGTACCGACGTCTGCCTCTATTAATTCAATAGAGATTTGAGGGCCTTGGTGCGGTGATTCAGGCTTCTTCGTCTCCTCTGTGCTGACGTCTGCCTCTGTGAGAGTAATAGAGGATGAAGAGTCTTGCCGACGTGTCTTGTCGTCCTAAAATATGTTAGAGAGGTCTGCTGCATGGTCATGTATGCGCCTACCCAAGTCTTGTATGGGAACCTCCTGAGGGGACTACCAGGAGGATCAGACAGTGGGTGAGAGTCGAGTGACATTATGGGATATGTTACGAGGGCCGATTGGAGAAGCGACGGAGTAATCGAAGACCGACAGCCTGTCCAAAGTGTGGATTAGATGTAACGAATGACTATGAAATTGATATTGGGTCAGTACGTGTAACGACTGTGAGTATATCCGACCCGATGTTGGAGTGATGGGTTAACACGGACTGAGATGACAAGTCCAGAAAAAGGGTTGTCGGATACATGCTCGCCATCCTTCACCGGGAGTAGGTATGGAATCTTCCCGTCGTCACGTCTCTTGGTTTCCATCTGGAAGGCCCAATTGCCAATTGGCAACTACAGCTTCCCCCGTGAGTGGAAAGTCAAAGTTAATGACGCGATTTTCAACGGAAGACTGATAAGGGCTGCAGGTACGGATCACTGGCTTCGAATCGGCCATCCATCATGCAATGCGCACGTGGAAAGCAAAATGTACGTTCCCCGCAAAAGACGCATCTGCGATTTAGGGTACCATGGGCGGCGTTTATGTCTTTTTGTCTTGTCGCGGCTACTATGAACTCGTCTAGATCCGCCAAGTCGATCATATCGGGACGGCATTTCTTAGAACATCCGAAACGTTATATCGTAGTTCGCGGCGAGAAAGACCTGTTCTTTGAGACAAGTTGTCCGTCGACATTCTCTATCGATAGCCCGAAATGCTTGAACACAATTCTAGGTATTCTGCAATTCCAATCGGAAGACTCCCGTCATCGCTCATTGATGGCCGTATCAGAGTCTGGTTTTTCCCTGTATCGCCGAATCCAGAATCAGGTGAGCATGTTCAGTCTGAGTTAAGCCAATTCCCGTCATGTTTGCCTGCATGTGTGGACAGTGGATTGGCTCCGCATGCATCGAAGGATTCGAAAATTGACCTATTCCGCTATTCGAGTTGTAGTTTCCAAAGGATAGGTACTGGTATTCAGACTCTTTTTTTCCTACTGGCGCTCGTGTCTGCCTATTCGCGCCTGATGAATTGCTTCCCTGCTGTTTCTCCATGTCGCCTGAAGCTTCTGGCGAAGCATATGATCCGGTTCAGTAGTCGCTAGCCAGCCATCGCCGAGCAGAGCTTAAGACTGACCTGCATGCCACTTTTCTCCATTGCTCAAGTCCAATTTGCAGTGCTTGAAGGATGAAGCGTACGAGACCTGGTTGACATGTCTTGCTAGTGGAGGTTATCCATCGCCTCTACGCGCTTCAGGCAGGAGGTTTCGTTATCGTTATCAGTCATTCTTGCATTGGAACAACACGCTGTTGTCAACTATTCCTTGCTCTACGCTTTTCAGAGGCCGATAGCGATTGACCTGACGGCATGGAGACCAGTGAGCCGAATAACCTTCCTATCGCGCCCCTACATATGTTTGCGCGTGTGCTATCGTACCTTACCTAGTCTGTTCCCCAAACCCAACCTCGCCAGCCTCCAGCCACCAGACGAGCACGAGACCTGTTGCCTAAACAGGAAGGTGGAAATGCGATTATCGTCGGCTGTCCGGCCGCCGTTCCAGGTGCTTGGGTGCTAGATCGCGAACCCGCCCTCACTCATGCAGCTAACACACACCATGACTCGCGAATCGCGAATCCTCCAGCAGCGCCCTGACGGCAAGGCGCCCAATACAAAAGCGCGCAGCCGTCCCCGTCTTGGCCGACACGAACGGCCAAGGCCTTTGTTACTTGGCTTGGTAGTCGTCATCGTCATGGTTGCATCGTGGAAGAGGGCTTTCTGGCTTGTGCCGTCGCTGGCACTGCCCGTGCTGTCGGCAGGACACTGCAAGTTCGACCTCTACAAGCACTTGGGGAACTTGTCGCCCTACTTCGTGCCAGACAATACCCCGGCATCCCTAAAGTCGGGCGCGCCTCCAGGCTGCACCGTCGACAAGGGCTTTCTTGTGCACCGACACGGTAGCCGTAGCCCTCTGTCGGATGAGGTTGGCGCCATTCAGAACCTGTCGTACTATATAAACAACAACTCGGCGCTCTTCTCGTCTCCACAGACGCGGCTACCGACCGAGTTCGCCTTTTTGACGGCAGGCTGGAACAGCACCTTTGGCATCAATGACCTCTCCGCTCCCGGCCGCCAGCAGCTCTTCAACCATGGCGTGGCCATGAAGCTCCAGTACCCCGAGCTGTTCACCGACGTTGTACTGGCCGGAGACCAGGATCGCGTTGTCGAATCCGCCGTCTGGTTCATGGATGGTTATTACGGCCGTCTTGCTAATTCGACAGCGACTCTCAACCGCATTGCTGAGGACGATGTGACCGTGAGCTGGATCACCCCAGTTGATACTTGCGCTGCCTGGGAGTACAGCCTGGGAGCCGACCTGGTGACCGAATGGGGCGCTGTCTACCTCCCGCCTATCGCAAGGCGGATCAACCGCGTGTTGTCTCAAGCGTACCCGACAGTCAATTTCACGGCCGCACACGTCCATGGCATGTTGTATGCCTGTGCATACGGTACTGCTGTATACGGCATTGATTCGTCCCCGTGGTGCCCTATCTTTCTTCCAGAGGAGATTCTCAAGCACGAATACGAGTATGATCTCCTGCTGCGAGGCGCCTTTGGCTACGGCTTGCCCGACGACATGGGCACAGTCACGGGCAGTCTGCTCGTCTCTAACGTCACCGCGTTTCTTCGGGACACCACGGGGCCCAATCTGTCGCTGAACTTTGGCCACGACACTACGATCGACCTCGGACTGACCGCGCTGGGGCTGGCCGCGGACCCGGCCTACCCTCCGGAGGGCCCCGTCAATGCTACACGCGCTTGGCGGACGGCTACACAGGTCCCCTTCGCAGCACAGATGTTCTTCAAAACTCTGTCGTGTGGTGGTGATACCAGGATCCAGCTACTGTTGAACGAGGCCAACTTCGACCTGAGTCCAACAGGATGCGAGAGCGACGAGTATGGGACATGCAGCTTCGGGGACTTCATCGTTGCTGATACCGTCCAAGCCGCGCTCGGAGTGACGCACGACGATGCGAGGTGGGCGGCCGCATGTACTCCCAGCGAATAAGAATAGTTATATAGGAATCTACCTAATTCATAATGACAATTCTCAGCATATCAAGTCTGCTGTTAACCACATTGAGCAATGAAGACCGAGGTTAGCGTAAACAACTGCTGGAAGTCGGTATGTCAGCTCAACCAGATCTTGCAGGTTACCTTTTTGGTCGTGTTATGACATTCACCGGAACGGAACACAATGCACCCTCTTCGCATAGCCGAGTCCCCGTAAATCCCTTCTTAGATAATCGCAAGTCTAGTACTCTTACACGTCAAGACTTAAACTCAGTGAAGCTTCTTTTGTCTGTGAGATAGTCGATCATTTAGTGGAAGTTGAAATGTACGCCAAATCTGGGTACTAGTATTAACCGTCCCAGCCGCATGTATGTCTCAAGGACTTGTCTTGAATCATCAATTAGTTTGTCACGAATCCCAGTCGTCGCGACTGTTTTGATACGTCGCCCTCATCCGTAATAAACATGATGTCAAATGTCTAGAGTAATTGGTAGATAAAGAAGTGAGATGCGGGAAAAAAGGGAGACTACCCATTGCAGGATTCGAACCCGCGACTTCTGGCTACCATGGATAATCGGAGGCCAGCGAGCTAACCACTGCTCTAAATGGGCGAGAATTATAATGAAGGTCAAGTTATTCACGGAGATAAACAAACAGAAGGGTTCCAATTGAACGCGTCTAAGGTAAATGGCATGTTGACGCCACAGCCTTGTCACATGCTCACAGGATATGCGGCTAAGACATGTTCAGAATGAAAGGAAACGACCTCAGGTAGATGCTACCAGGTGACATGTGGCAAGAGCCATGGGCGAGGGACATGTGAAAGTGCCATTGGATGTGACATGTGGACATGCTTCGAATAATCGAAGATTAAGTTGCAGCAGTACTGCACGTGTTGATCGACTAATCGTTAGCATCGTCGGTAACTATAGCAGCGTTTCGGCTTAACTAGCCTCTATACTGTACCGGTCATCCAGTAGGGAGCCTTTATGGGCAGAAACCTTTCATGTGCAAGTGTACAGCCCGAGTTTACGGTAGGTCATCCATGTCTGCCGTGGCACCCACGTGCCTATCGTGCACACTATCTCGGATACATGCATACAAATGAGTTACAGGTATAGATTGATGAACATTTGCAAACAACTTATCGGTGCGACATCCGATAAATGAAGTTGCGACTGATCTCTTTTTCCTATCTTGAATAGCGCATTTTGCTCAGGTCGTCGACCACCCCCATTGCCTTCAAATACAAACCCAGCTGATCCCGTCAGGTCGGAATAAGCTGGCTGTAGTTCAGTTTCATCTCTGAGACACCGGCTGTATAACATACGCATTGTCCGCTGCTTCGAAGTCGCTGTTCTCTGATCCTCGTATAGGACGCCATGCGAACGAGGTCAATGTATAGAAGAGTCACCTTTTCAAGGATCTCTTGTAAACCCTTACTTGATAAACTTATCTGGAATCCACCTTATGCTTTATTATGCAGACGAGTTATGTCGCTTCTTACTACGCACGCGGCATTGGAAGGTATCATGGGCCCCTAAACCGCCGTTGGCAAAGTAGCCATTGTACCCCCGGGGCGGAAAGTTGACCATCGAAGCGCTCTACTTTACTTCTCCCTTTTCATTTTCACCCTTACCTTCAACCCCACTGATAGTGTGTAATCAATCGTCCCAACAAAAGTCTATCACTAGTCCATTCCGGCCTTGTATGACATGGTTCAAGACGCGCTAGTGTGACAATGATCTTATTTAGCAGGAAGTAGATGGCGACTGCCACGATAATAGTGAAAAGTCCCTCTAGAACGAAGAGCCTAATTTTAGGAGTATAGTGTCAGCCAACCTAGAAGATGTGCATGCACACTTCGACATCAACGGATGGGCGTTACCAGCTATTGCCAGCCAGAACTGATTACCAGCGCCGGACGCGCCATCGAGATCAAATACCAGTAGACCTCAATGGCACCTGATAGATTGCCCAGAGCGTAGACCCATACTAATCGCACGGTTGTTTCGTCAGGCCGATACCAGTAAGTAAATTGTAAAATTATGCCGGGAAACATTCCTGCTTTGGCCTGCATTCCCACGTGGTCAGCCTGACGACTCCCCAGAGCAGATGTCAAGAGTGGGAGTCGATGGCTTCACAACTTACTAATCACAGAAGTAATCGAACTGCGTATAGTCCAGCTTTGTTCGTTGCGGCGGTTACGGTACCCCTGAGTACACGTGTAAGCCTGTTGGCTCCCTACACAACTCCAAGGTTACCTATGAGAGTATCGATTGGTGGAGGCCTGAACGGACGTGATGGCGCATGATACGTGTGGATGGCGTCATGCGTCCATTTTCCTCAATTGAAGATCGCGCCCACGTTGTCGGCATGTCGTCGGCATGTTGCCGCCGTAGAACCACCCCCGCATTTGATACCGGAATAACAGGTAGGTACTCCGGCCCCGGAGCCGAAAGATGACTTACGAACGCGGACTTTGACTGAAGCCCCTGCATCAGTCTTGACTGCAATCTCTCGATAGCAGGTATCAACGCAACCGGATCGAACAAGTCCACTACAATCTTATAACCGTCGTGATTCTGACTCGTGAACATATGTTCGCTGCCGTCTCACTCCTGGAGAGCACACTTCTTTCTTCTCGCAGACATGACAACTACTACGGAGACAGTCACCTGGGTTACGCCAGCCGCCCGACCACCTCCCGGACAGCCCGACATCAAGTATGCCCCTGACTATAACAATTGGCAGGCTCGCGCAGCTCGGCGAAAGGGCGCCGGTGATCTACCAACGAGCTTGCCTCCAGGCTTCCCAGAGCAACTCACGGGCCCGATGGTGTGGGAGGGGAGTTCGGTCGCCGACACCTACGATTGGACTTACGTCCTCAACCCGGATCAGCTAGCAGAAATAGATGAGGCCGTGGCGCATTTCAAATGTGACTCACCCTCATCATACAGATACATAGATCTATGAGCGCTGCTGTTCAGTATTTCTTCTCTCTGCGTAGCATCTAGCTAACTCCTTGACCCAGCGCTTAACCTTTCGTTCGCCCACATCAAAGCGGAAACTTTCCCTCTACCGACTCTCCACTCGGAGCTTCGGCGCCTGTCTGACGAGCTTCACAGTGGCCATGGCTTCTTTGTGATACGTGGCGTCAAAGTGGAAGAGCACTCGCGGGAAGACAACGTTATCATCTACCTCGGCATATCTTCTCATATTGCCGCGCGGCGCGGTCGCCAAGACCACAAGTTTAACGGCAAGCCTGCTGACGTGGTTCTGGCGCATATCAAGGACCTAAGTCACTCCGACCCGAACAATGTCATCGGTTCTCCAGCCTATACGACAGACAAGCAAGTTTTCCACACCGATTCAGGTGATATCGTTTCCCTTTTTGCTCTGGAGACAGCTCATTCCGGAGGGGCTAGCAAGCTGGCTAGCACGTGGAGAGTGTACAACGAAATTGCTCGGACTCGGCCTGACCTTATCCATACTCTTTCTGAGATATGGGACATGGAAGTGTATGTGTCGCGGTAGTCTTCTTTGTCTACAAGATTTCATTCTGTTCATCGCAACTCATTCTCGGTACTTTAGATTCGAAAAAGCGGCAAAGCAATGGACTGAGAGACCCCTGATGTACCTTCTACCGGCTACTGAGAAGGCTCCCGAACGAGTCGCACTGCAGTATGGGCGACGGTATTTCGTCGGGTTCGGTGCACTGCCACGCAGCGAGAATATCCCGCCCATCACGGAAGCACAGGCGGAGGCCCTTGACACTCTTCACTTCACGGGCGGTAAGTTCTGCGTGAACACCGAGTTCGAAAAGGGCGACATGCAATACGTGAACAATCTAAGCGTATTCCACGCCCGAGACGGATTTGTGGATAAGGGCGACAAGCAGTAAGTGCTGGCCAGTTTTATTTATCCGATATCATATCATTGGCCTGCAATTGCCATGTGTACTCATATACTTTGAGGCGACATCTTCTTCGACTATGGCTTCGAGACCCGGAAAACGCTTGGCCTACGCCCAGTCACTTGCGCCCGAGGTGGGCACAGATCTATGAAGGTATTACGCCAGAAAACGAGGTCTTTCCATTGGAACCTTTCATTCGCAGCGCCGGGAATAAAGGGCGATGAAGACGTTTGATGGTGGTGGACTGCAGATTCCAGGAGAGCTATGCCGGTCTACTTGACCCGTTTTTGCACCTGCAGCTCCGAATTCAGGGGTAACTAGGTACCTGTATAGATTGGCTTGCGATTTTGTCGCCGTTCCGTACCCTTCGAGAAGTAGTGCGTATAATAACTGGTGTCATGTAGCTATCAAAGAAATGCCGAAAGTATCATCTATGAAGCCAGCATCTAGTCTGTCTATTCTATAGGGTATATGAAATTCAAAATGTTCGCCGCGCGTCCGTCGCTTTCCCGTTTGAAAACCGACATGTTTTATACACCGATACAAATAAGAAATAAAGACATCACAATAAGGTGAAATCATTAAGGTCGGGCCATGAGTCCGATACCAGGAGAGTTTCGCCCACGACTGTGCATCAGCTCAGCATGCAATCGGTTGATGTCGTGACTCATTGGATAGAGAGGGGACATCGGTTCCTCATCGGGGGGTGTGTCCAGTGTCGTTTGTGTATGTCTTCGCGGCCTTGGGTAGGTACCGCTGACGCTCATCTTCCGCGGCCGCATCTTTCCCGACGGAGAAGCCACTGGGGTAGTATTCTGGGAAGACATGGATGATGCCGAACTGATGGAAGTCTCTGACCCCCTATTGCTGAGCGAGAAAACACTCGGTCGCCTGCGAGTCCGGCGATTCTCCTCGTCATCGATACGTAGGCCTTCGGATAGCTCCGAGAGGATGTCTATAGTGGAGCGGCGCCTGTCGCATTGTTTACCCAGCCGCCTCAGCCACCAGCTCTTGTCGTGGTCCTGGGGTGCATAATCCAATAGAGTGTCTAACGCCTCTTCCACCTTCTGCAGCTTGTAGTCTTCAAGCTCCAACGGGAAATGGGTTGAGGCAAGCTCTAGCAATGCGCCGGCATGATATGCTTCCTTCTGTCTACCAGCCTCGGACTCTCGTAGTCCACAGGCGTCAGCTTTGAAAACGAAGAGATCCGTCAGCGAGATATAGGGCAGCTCCTTGATCTCCACGATAGGCCGAGCCGAGCTGGGCAGATAAGGACAAAGCCATTCAGGTGTAATCTTGATTTCGACAGCCCATCCTGCTGGATGTTTGAAGTACACACCCTGTGGTCTTTCAACAAGCAATTTCTTGGATTGAGCGAGAAGTGTCTTCTTCACCAAGCTCGGCGATGTAGGCTTGCTGACGATGAACTCAATGCTCTAGAAGAATCCGTTAGTATCCGTCATTTCCGATTGAAACTGTCCGTCGGCAGCAAAGACATACCTCGCAGGATGCTGGTTGTTGCAGATACTTGGTCACCGCCAAGTCCCCAATGAGTGCAAGGCGGGTGTTGGCGAGTGCAGGCGCGTCTCTCATGAGTCGAATGACACACGATGCAGCTTGTTCTAGGTCCTCGAAGCCCGGCCGGGCGACGGCAGTTGACGGACGAGGCATGGCGAAGAGACCGTAGAAAGCTGCATGTGTCTTGTGGGTGTTCGCAGGGCTCACAGCTGCATCCAGGGTCTTTTAAGTCGAATGCACAGAGACAGGACAGGCCGATAGGCTCCAGCAATAGACCACAAACCTGCTAAATTGGGCTGGCGTTTTGATGGCGTTTGGTACCTGACTGTGCCCAACTAGGAAAATTCTGCACCCTGAAACAAGGTTTGCGGCCAATCGTGCCAGAGGGATCGTCCCTTTCGGTATTATTGTTGCTCCTGCGAGGTTACTTTGGTTACTCCAGAGGCGTGGCGATGACCCCTTTCCCGCTCGGGTCGCCCCTGTAATTATTACAGTAATGATAGCTGTCAGACGATCCTCCAAACCCACGGGCGATCAGCAGCGCGCTGCTTCTGCAGCAACATGCCCGACCGGCAGCCAGAAATAATCATACTTCCTGCCCTTTCCCCATGCCTCCGGCGTCCTTTCGATGGCGTATGGCCGATGCCAATGGCAGGCTCTTAAATGACGTAGGCAAGAGGCGTCTTCGCCAAGTTGATGGCTGTCGCGGAGATGAAGAGCCCCGCCGAAACAAGGACCAGCCGTGGACGTTGGACAGCAACTTGTGCCAGGGCGCTTGACAAAACCTACAGGACGCTGGGAGCCGACATGAAGCTGACGAGGGACACGGCTCGACAGCTTACGTCCGCTGCGCATCGCATCCAACGCCCAGGTAGCCTCTCGCATGTTCTCAATCTCTTCATTGATGTCGTGCGACCGTCAGCAGTCTCATTCCCAGCGACTTGCTTTCTGTGGCCAGATGATGAACAGCACGTAGTGGGACGACACGAAGCTCCATGAATGCGTGACGCTGAATCCAAACTGCGCGATGCGAGCTACATTACACGTTGATTGCCGAGCGCCCGCGGTGCTAGGCTTTCATAAAGACTGCCTTATCAGAGTGCCGCTCTTTACTCCGTCCTGGCGCGAGACATCGCGCCTGTAGGATCCCTCAGCTCCTCGCAATGCTATTCAATTCGCCTACGGCTAGGTCAATACCTACGACAACTCATTGGGTCTGATGAGTTGCCGTACTGACCGTCCTGGCTGAACGGTTCACTCCTATTGTCGATCGACGATAGCGGCTATAATAAGATATCTCAGCCTACCCGCACATCCGCAACTCATACCCCATATTACGAGAAGAAGCGGACAGCATGATTAGGTAGGTAGGTATTGTTTCGAGTCCTCGACCACTGTTTGGGTTGATGAATGCATACATATCCTTGAATGCAAGCCGTCCTTCAATCTATGGAAGGTAATCATGTCACTTATCGTGAATTCTTTCCCGCCTTATGATATGTGACTGTTTGTCGGTAGACGACGGGCAAGAGATCATCAGGGTCCAGGGACGCTGACCAGCGGAACGATCGACCCACTGGAGCGGACTGCAGCGCACCAAGTCCCTCCCGTCCCGACCAGGCGATGAATCAGACGACACGTGATTTCTTAAACTTACCTACTCTATTCTCTTCTCTCTTCCTACCTGTACACCACCATCCACCCTAGATGTGCGAACGCAAACGTTGCCTCTCATCTCAATGTCTAGATCGACATCTGAATGTCCCCATCCACGAACTGTGCCAATGGCACGTCTGTGTCGCGATGTACGCATCCGGGAGCGCGGCGAATCGAAAGACGTGTGTCCCTTTCCCTCACCCAACGCATGTACCAGGCAGTGCCTCTGCATATTGCATCGTTTGCTCGGTAACTTCTATTTCTCAGTACTTGCGTAACGTGAACAAATTACCCCGCTCTTTCGACAGGCTGCTGCTACTGCATAGTCTGCGTGTCTTTGCCACGGCAGAATTCCCATGTCTCCTGCACCGTCTTCCACAGCCGCGAGGTATGATGCTTTATACCATGGGATTTGAACGCGTATCATCCGCAGTGCTGGAATACCACGAGTCAAAGACCAGGATCCGGAAACATAGAGACCTAGTTGCAGACCTCGCGCAGCCAATGCTGGCTCTCTACATAAGGTAAGGCTCCGAGAATTGCGTGAGGGTGGTTTATGCAGTTGGTGTCGCTCTGCATGAACTCAATCCCGCAACATGGCGCACTGGAAACTGCAGTAATGTTCAGCCTGATGGCGTCCACAAATCCGCCGCAGGTATTTTCTTGCATTTTCTGGTAGCATACTTCGGTCCTTTCGAACCGTTCCTATTTCCCTTCAGTCTTTGCTCCAGAGGACTCGGTCACTGAGAAGAGGAAATACTTTGCATCATCCAACGGCATCGACACGAGACTAATGACGGCACATATGGCTCCACCCTACTGCGAATTGTGACTGCTTCAGCTGCAAGTCCTTGATAATAAAAGCCTCATTCTCTTGAGATTTTTGATGACATCATTTTTCTGCGCTGCACCGTATCGTCTGATGACCGACAAGTAGCCTCGGAAGAGATGGAATCGACCAAAGCTTCGTCTCACCATGCTGACTCCTCCGGCTCAAGCTCTCCTAGGCTTAAGGGGCAACGCCAACCGACAGCACCTCGGATGCAGCAAGTCGAGCGAGCGGATATCCCCCGAGGGCTCTCGGACACACCACTCACAGAAAATGCACTGATTTCGCCCCAATTTGAAGAGGCAAACGCTCAAGATGGTAGCATGAGCCCAATGTCTCGAATGTCATGTACCTCAGCTCCTGCGCGCCTTAGCTCGGATAATCAGGAACGGGAAGTCGGCGATCTATCGCCAGCTGATAATGCTCTATCAGAGACAATATCCCGATGGTTTGCTACTCAGCCTGCGAGCTCCCTATCACCTTCTACTCGAGAAGTGACTGAGAAAACGCCAAACTACGCTCTGTTTTCTCAACTTTCTCAACCACCGCCCCACGCTCACAATTCATCAAGTGAAGGCGAAAAAGAGCAATCCGAAAGTGAGGGCATCCGGATTAAGGTGAGGTCTCGGCGCCAAGGTATACGGCCTCAACCCCGGTCAGTGCCAGATGATAGTTTAGATCCCTCTAATGCAGGGCGTGTGTACACCTTGGGTTACCCTCCCAGCTCACGACGAGGTTATCACACCCGTGTTGAAGATACCGAAGACGAAGAGTTTCGTCATCATAAGAGTTATCCACCAAGACCTACTTCTACTTACGATTCCGATTGGGAAAGCGACGAGTCGAGGGATATATTAACGAGTAACTCTGGTGACAGCGCAGTCGGGGTCAGTAGGATCCATCTTCGCCCGAATGTCCGATCCCGTTCTAGATCACCAAATCCCTTTGCACCGCGAAATTCACCTCATTACCCACAGCCTCTGCCGCCTTCGCAGTACATTCCACGCCTCAAGTATGGAGCACCGTCTCCCTATGTGCCAACGCATCATCCGATTCAGTATGGACAAGACAATTACGGTCAATTTCACCATCGAGACCCTCCGTACAACAACAATATCATAAGTAGCTACAACTACCCTCAGCCGCTACCTGATCCGAGTTATGGAGTAGATTCTCGCCCAATCTTAGGTGGGCCACCCTTAGAGAATACGAAAGCTGAAGCAGCCATACAAGTAGAAGCTGTGTCGGCTTACAAGCCTCCTGTCTCGTCTGATGCGTCCGCGCATGCCCTTTCAATCGACATTAGTCTCAAGTCCTCCTCGTCCAGAGTTCAACATAATCAACATAGGCAAGGAAAACTGCCTGAAGATGAGCCGTCGACCAATGGAGAGGGAGTTTTTCATTGGAAATCAAACCATTCCCTTCTGAGACGTTGCGGAAAAGGCCGTCTCACAAAAATCCAGTCACTGGAACTCTACACCGACCAATTCTCCCGAGACAGGATTACCATGATTCAGCCATCGCATGACATCTCGACTCGGGCAAGGTGTGGGCCCAAATTATTCCGGTGGCTGTATGTACGAACTGAATCCCTATATTTGAGTGCGAGCACATTTCTGGCACAATGAATTTGCTGACCACGAAGAAGTCACCTAGAACAGCAAACTCTTTGCCTTGATGATTTGCGAGTGTGTACCAAGAGAGCTATACAACAAGTACATGCTAACTGACTGCTCAGAAACTTACATTCGACTGTCCGTTCCTTGATACGGACTTGAAAAGTCTTGCCGAAGGATTGCTGCAACAGCACTGTACAAAGTCCGAGAAAAGATACTCCAATGGTGTGCATAGTGGACACTACATAGAACATGGCACTGTTTTGCGTTGTGACTCTAAACATGATCAAGCTCTAGACCAGAAAGAAGAATCAGTGATTTTCTGTTCAGCACCTTATCTACGCCTCGATAAGCAAGAGAGACAAGGGCATGATATTCGAGATAGCGAGGAAAAGATACATCCTACTAGGACGCTCATGGAATCGCTCTATGACTATGAATTGATGGAAAATAGAGACGATCGACAGGCAATCTTACGTTGTTCGTCGCTAGAGCAAGAGAACATTCTCTATGCCCCCCAAATTTGGTACCTTCTCTGCGGATCGGGTAAGTTGCAGCTGGACTACGTGCTCGCTCTCAAGCTGATTCATACTTGCGGCAGATGTTCTGATATCTTGCAGTCAACTGTCTTTGGCCGATCTTTGGGGAGACTCGATTCGTTCTCAAAAGCAAATGAACCGTAGCCTAGTGGCTATTATCACTGATCTAGACCAAAATCAATTCTCGGTGTCATTGAAAACCACAGACTCTTATTATGTGAATACATTCCCCTCATTTTCAACTACCATATATCCTCGCTAATCACTCACAGTCGGCAATAAGGAAAATTGACTCTTTGCGTTCCAATGTCGACAACAACCCTAGCTATGAGTATAATTTCGTATTAGACACCGGGGAGCATCTCACACCCAAGAAATGGCTAGACATTGTTGAACTCGACCCATTACCGCTTCTCAAGATGCAAATGAGCCCACGCGCTGATTCAAACAGCAATTCGCGTGCGTTGATTGTTCTAGAGAAGAAACCCGAGGCTATCGAAGAAAAAAAACTTAGTTTCTCGTTTTCTGGTGAGGGTAAGGCGTTTTCTGACAGCTGATGATGCAGCCTTTCCGTACTTTTATCGAGAATGCTATGCTAATTCAGTGGGAAAGGAGAACTGTCCGACAACCAATTACCTGCGACGCTGCATAATGTGACGCAACACCCAAGACATAAAACGGAAACTCAACCTCTGGCTTTAGTACTACGAGACCCACGTTTTCCACCACCGGGAGATACTTCCTTAGCAACCTACGGGCCTGCTTACCCTCTCACCTCTTACACTGGGACAGGTTCGAGTTTTGATGCGGAAGCCTCCAAAAGTGGCATGGTGAGGAGTAAGCCAGCCGGCGATGCCTCCGAAGATGAGTCGACATTGATAGGCAGTGTGATGTCAAGACAGGTGAATGACTTACAACGTATCAATGCTCTCAAATCCCAAGGAATTGTCGTTAACGACGTCGATATGGTGAGAAAAGTACCGGAGGTTTTTGGCATCGCGTCTTCGGAGATGGAGCCTGCGGATTCGGGGCCGCTGTCCGTTGAGAAAACGAGTAAACCGAACGTGTGGGATTATCTAGATGAGCAAGGCGATTCTGAACAGGATTCCACCACGCTTAACAGTCGAGTCGGGGCCAAACGCGATGCGGAGGCGTCAAAAATGTCTCGAAATGACATTTGCATGCATGTAGGTACCGAGAGTTCTGCTTTATTGTTAGGGTTCGACTAAATATCACAGCATTCGTCCCGAAAACCTCAGACCCCTCCAACACCAGTGGAAGCCCGCGCACCTGACCCCCCGCTGATTCCTTTCTTCCATTGGGACAAAAATAAGACGGCTGGAATGGGAAGTGATGTCATGGTCCGCCAGGTACTTGATGAAGTTCATCATCGATTGTTGGAAAACAATGACCATTGGAGAGTGTATAAAAGGGGCTCTGAAATTACACTCGAGGATCTTCAAACCTCGACAATAGACTCACTATATGCCCCATCTAGTGATAACATCCGTGATTCTATCCTGGACTTCCGAAGTAAGACTTCGAACACAAGGAAGCACGGATTATTCAACGCAGTGAAGTTCCTTGTGAAGTTGTTCATTCCACTCAATTTCGAGCACGATATGACAAAAAAGCTATGGGGCGCAATGAACAAGATTTGCCAGGTTTGTGATGAGGAGATGGTTTCGTTGCTGGTTGCTAATATCTCGCAGACTCTTGACGGCATACTTAATTCTACAAGCGAAGATAGCTTCATTGCTTTTCAGACACAAGACTATACGGATGACAGAGACCTGATCGAGTGTCTCCGCATACCGGACCTTCAGCGACCCATGAGAAACTGCGCAAGATGCCAATCCCGATTCATGACATTAGAGGAAGGGTTGAGACACTTGGACGAAGAGCACTTTGCAAGTAACATCGGAATTGATTCAGAGTATTCGGCTGAAACTCGTCAGCTTTATCTCCGCACCGCATTCCAAATAGAAACTGAAGCTCGCTTGAACGCTTTCTTGTCGCTTATCGAAGGATGTACCAAGGCGTTCATGGAGCTAGGCAAGAATGCTGAAGACATGCTCGTTGGTACACTCAGGTTAGGGGATCATGTTGAGACGCAAGGAGGCTATCCCATCATCGAGAGTCTAGTAAAAGTCTTCGAACACTTCACCATCATCCTTGTTTTCTCTGCCGACTTCATGGCCAAGGCGGATAAGACAATGAGAACAGATCGACAGAGAGCTTTGGACTGTGGGAAGTTCGCGATCAAGTTGAGAGGATCCTTGAACCAAATTATCAGGAGAGCCCAAAAAGATCTTGACCAGGCTAGAAGAGACATCATTCTAGCCAGCAATACCGATTACGGTACGGAGACATTGGCTTCTATTGGCCCCGAGTTCATGATAGCGTTGGTCAGTAATGGACTGTTCTTCCGGCGACTCGAAAACGCATCAGGAAAAAGCTCAGGCAAGGACAGTAGCGCACCAATAAGCGACAGGGATAAAACGACTATCGATGCGAGCGAGTTATACAAAAGATATGCCAATAAGCTACAATTGCAGGTCAATCAACGCCCTCAGAAACGCTTACTTCCAGACATATATGCGCTGGAGGAAGAACTGGAGATTCTGCAGAAAGTCGTTCATTGGCAAATGAAATTCTGTCATGACTTCTACAGAGTGCTAGATCCAGAGTCCTACAGAATCACGACAAAGACACGACTATCTCACTTCAACCACGAAAGGCGCTACCTACACAGGACAATCGACCGCTTGAAGGTTCGCAGCGCGGAATTCACAAGCCTTCTTGTGCGGTCAGCAAGGCTGCGGGATCAACTGCAACAGAGCATTGAAATCGAGGAGGAAAGCCATGGGAATGCGATCAGGGTGTTCACGTTTGTGACACTTTTCTTCCTCCCGCTGTAAGCCACGGCCGTCCAAGTTGCTGTAACTCTGATCATGCTGACCAACTTAGATCTTTCGTGACGAGCTTTTTTGGCATGAACACAGTAGACATCAGGGACAGCGACCAAACCCAAGCCATCTTTTGGATCGCCTCAATTCCGACGACCGCGGTTGTCCTTGGACTTGCATACATCTACGGCTACAAATGGGAAAGCTGGCAAGACCGGCGGCGTAGCGCAGGATATGCGAGACGGATCAAGGAACGCGGGAATCGTGCGCTACGATCCGCCGCCGCGTTGGCCGACTCGGCTGGACTCTGGGGCAGCTCGGCAAATGACCTGGAGAAGGGCGGAATGACACGACGCGAGACAGACATGAGTGTGCTATCTCAAAACCCGGTGCGGAAGGAACGTGGGAAACATGTTCGCTTTTGGGAAAGCAGGAGTGATAATGATGATAATGCTCGGCTTTAGAGATTGCGTGAACCCTGATTGTTCAGGCTTGCTTCTGTAGGGAATGCAAGACTTCGACGAGAACGTTACATGGAGCGTCGTAAGCTCGTTGTGCAGAAACTGCCTCATTGTCAGCCCAAGTCTTGACTCGTCACCACAATGGCTTCGTCGCTAGTGCAACGGAGCAGAGAATGTCGATAGATGAAGCCATTGCAGATCGAGCAACCGCTGGACAGATCTTTCACAGTTCAGCTGCAAGCTTCATTGCCACTGAACTGTATGTTTTTGAAATTGATTTGGTGTGTTCCAGTTGCACGCAGGATGGGGCATGTTGTGCCGACAGTCAGGGACATCCGTCTGCTCTTCAGCAGCTCACCTGCATTCTACTTGCCCGCAGGCCCAAGGACCTACCCGCCGACATGGACTGTAGGGGGTGTTTCAGCCGTCACATCGCACCAATCAGAGAAGCTCGGGCTGCTTAGTCAGATTCGTCGAAAAAAAAATTCTATGGGAAAAACGCTGAGAGCCTTACCCTGGAAGCATACGGAATTTTGACAGTGACCCGAACAGTTGAAACTTCAAGCACTTCAAGTTCGACGACAGGGCGACAAGCAATCGCCTGCCAGGTTAAAGCTTTGGTCAGTGAAGCGGCTGGTGAGATGGATGCTGCACTGCTCGTCTTTTCTCGCGCTCGTCACTACGCTGCTTTCGAACTCGACGCGACAGAAGATGGCCTGCCACAAGAGCCACCCCCTCTGGGCGCTACACGGGATGAGCTCAAATGACTAGCCATCCCTAAACAAACCATCAGAAGTTGCGGCTCCCTTCGAGAGGCATAGCTCGATGAACACAGGCTCTTCACATTATGAAGTGTCCTCCCGCGTCGCAAGTGGTAGTTTCGGCGAAATGCATCACTTCAGGCAATAAGTAATTGCTTGGCTGCGAATGGGACGCAAGGAACGTAATAGCAGAGTCATGCCTTCCTGGTTGGACGTGGGTGTTACGAGCGCGCTGATATCCCTTTGATTCACAGCTTGGCGGCTAGACTCACTAACATCGAATGCTTCACAATCAATTGCGCCACTCGAATCTCACGTATTGGCGCCCGCTTTCCCGCTAATGGATCAGTGTTGCCTCGAACTTCGACGTTTATCGCTGTCGTGTAGCCTCACCGATACGGAGTACCTGTAGGCAGGAAACAGGAGCCAAATGACAGCGGGGCTGAAGGATCGCCTCTTGGCACGACAGAAGCTCGACATCTCGCTTTCGGCCAGGAGCACGAAAAATAACCCAGCATCAATTTTTCATTGCAGTGTCATTGTTTCAGGTCATTAATCCAGGTAGGTACTCCGCGACTTTCGCAAGAGTGAACGCTACTTAACAGCTGACTAAGTGTTCCAATCGAACGCGATCCAATGCATTACGACGACTTGGAAGAATTATGACGCTCATAATGCATATTCGTGCGGTTTGATGTGGTGTAGACCGATTGGAAATCTTCGTTTCACGGATGTATCACAGTGATTGTTGCATCTTGCGCCTCGATTATTCGTGATAAATAGGGTCACCTCAGTCATCAAATCCCTACAAGGCGAACACAGGCATGCCCACAGGCGAGACCATTCAGAGGCACAACCTCGGTGACATGTTCCAGATCACGAGCGCATCCCGGTGAACACTCGACAGACGGGACAGGGCATTGTCATCACCCAATCATCAGGAGATTTCAAGGATCTCATGGCCGTTCGAGATGTTGTCCAATCCATTCCAACATGCAGATGGCACACTCAATTTACGGCCGGCTGAGTGCAGTTGGTGAGTCACCTGCATGGTGGCAGCGTAAATGCTACATACACTGGCGAATAGAGTTACGTCAAGCTCTCGTACACGGCAACGAGCACCATGGGGTTGAATCGTTCATGTCGCAATGAACTAGTAATTGAGCCGCATAGGGCAGGTCGCATCTGTGTGGCTTGTGGTGTTGTGACACATAAGGCATCTCCTCGCGGCAATGATGTCTCAGACTGTCACGGTTCATTCCATATCAGAACTTACTGAAACAGCCTGCATTACTAGAAAATTCAGACGTCAATCGATTCTGGTAATCAACCTTCCTTTGAACCCCTGACTACTTTGTCGAGATCTTCGTTTCGGATCAAAATCTTGGTCATCCACTGATCACTCCCTATTGAGAGTAGCTTTGCTTTACTCCGTCTGACTCAATTCAGTGGAATGGGGCTGCCACGCAGGATTGCGATAGACGGGAAGACTTATGTGTGCCACCCGGATGAGGACGACGACAACTTCAAAGAGGAACCGTCAATTGAATTACAACGTTATGACGATAAGAGTCTTGAGAATACTAAGGATTACGAGTATGACAAGCTACCAAATGGAGAGAGAAGGATACGATTGCTTGTCCTGAAGTCAGCCAGCGAGAACACCTCACAGATAGACTGCGAACTCATTGAAGCGGATTATGGAAACAGCTTTCACATTCCCGCGGAACCAACACTAAGGGCCAGGCGGCCGAAAAACGTGAAGGGGAACTCGGAAGAAGAAAACAAAAAGACCATCGAGGCTGAGGCTGAGGAGGTACTGCTTCGGAAAATAAAGTATGAAGCACTATCTTGGTGTTGGGGTGATGGCAAAGAGATATACGCTATCAGAATTGAGAAAAAGGGTGTAGTTTACAAACGGAAGATCAAAAAGGAACTAGCGTTGGCTCTGCGATACTTGCGGCATGAAAACAAAAGACGAACTATTTGGGTTGACAGCATCTGCATAAATCAGCAAGACGACAGCGAGAGGAACCACCAGGTCCAGATGATGTCGAGAATCTACACTAGGGCGGAAAAAGTCTTGGTATGGCTGGGAGACGAAGACGCCGACAGCAAACTAGCTATCGAATTCATCAAAGGTAGGGTTCTCGTGCTGAAGAATTTCGATACAATCTGCACCGACAAGCAATTTGCACATAAGTGGAAAGCCTTGATGATGCTCATGCAGCGGCCTTGGTTTTCACGGAGGTGGATGATACAAGAGATCACCCTGGGCCGCATGGCGACTATACATTGTGGCAAATCAACAATCGACTGGAATGATTTCGCCATAGCTGTGGAGTTATTCGTGGAGGTTGAAAACGCAACGCATCGTCTCTCCGAAGTCATGCAGAAGGACGAGAAATTTCGCCATATTCCGGGATGGTTCGAGCATGGTACGTATCAAACCGTCTCGTTCGCTTGCAGAATGGTACTGCAGGAAGATAGCGAGACTGCATTGTGCGGTACATAAGGCTCAAGACTGCTAACGTCTTCTGATATGCAGTTTCGGAACTTGGGGCCAGTCTTCTTGTGCAAGCTACCGGGAAGGTTTTTCGCACGCAGAGCTTGGGACCAGAAACCTCCCACTACCTTCCAAATCCAAACAACCCCTTACACACCAAAAAGGAAGACACGAAACAGAAAATGGAACAGGGAAAGCCCCCGGACTCAAAAGCGCTAGCAAAGCGATCTCATGCAATCGATCCCTTGGAGAGAAGAAGCCTGCTGAGTCTTCAACATTTAGTTACCACCATGTTCATCTTCGATACATCGGAGCCTCGCGACGTGATATACTCGCTACTAGCTGTGGCACGCGATGCAACGGCCTCTGCGGAAGACTCCATGCTCTCCGATCCCGAAAGCGCATTACTTATACGAACAGGATTTTCTGCCTTTCTCGAAGCGAAGCCCTTCAAGGTTGACTACGGCAGGCCGTACTCTGATGTATGTCGCGACTTCGTGCAATTCAGCATTGATCGCGCGTACGAAATAGACTCGCTGCAGGCACTCGACATTTTATGCAGGCCCTGGGCCCTGGAACCACCGAAGGAGAAGTCAAGTCGTTTAAAGACGAAACCGGCGAGCATAGATAAAAAGCGTAGTGGACCCAGTCTTGAAGAGCGGAAGGCACAAATGAAGGGCTATATCGCTAAAGACACGCGTACTACAGAAGAGTATGTCCATGGTTGCAACAAGTTGTGGGAAAAGTCAGTGGAGATTCGGGAAAAAGAGGAGCTCAAAAAGCACAATCCTCCAGAGAAACTTGAAGAGCCAGAGAAACTTGAAGAGCCAGAGACATCTGAAGAGCCAGACAAGCTTGAAGAGCCAGAGAAGTCGGAGAAGGCAAGAGAGCCAGAAAAGCCGATTCAATTCAAGCTCATTGGTTTGGATGAACTGGTAAATGACAAGTCGGGAGAGGATTGTCAACAATATTCTCATCGGGTGGCATGGGACAAGAGTGCTATCGACGGAAGCAGGATCTCGATCGATTTGCGATCATTGAAGGACGAGCATTTCCCCTGGAAACCCGAATCCCCCAACAAAACGGACGAAAATAAATCTTCAGCGGATAATACTCCTGTTGAAGCTATACAAGATGATGAAGATGACATACCGCTTCCATCATGGGTTGCGCGAGCGAAGTCTGCCCCCTTCGACCTTTTTCATCATGCAGGTTCCGTCGAGAAGACCGGTCGAGTGAACGCTGACCCTCTTGTGGGCGCTCCTGAAGAGCAAGTAGTTTCCCATCTTCCGCGCTACTGATAAATTGCTATTCAACGCCCCCAGATATATCAAGGACACTAACTAATTTGAATCTGTCTGGTAGTGGTCACAAGAATTACAGCGTAGCACAAGCTCAGGAGTTGAATATCAAGACAATCAAATTCCGCAAAAGGACAATACTCAAGCATTATAGCCTCTACGTCAAAGGGTTCTTGTTTGATGAAGTGGAGAGAGTCACAGATGCCTCACAGGATGGCTTCATACCTACATCTTGGATGGAGCTTGGCGCCTGGAAAGAGCCTGAAAGCTCAGACCCGCCTGATAGTTTATGGAGAACCATCGTCGCTGACAGAGGCCGGGACAATCGTAACCCTCCGTACTACTTTGCCCGGGCGTGCAGAGAATCGGCGATACGTGGAGGCGTGCGGAGCGGAGGTATTAATACCACGGCGTTGATCAACAACGAACGGAACTCAATCACCGCTGAGTTCTGCCGGCGAGTTCAGGCCGTGATATGGAATCGCCGACTGTTCAAGACAAAGCTTGGTATTTTGGGTCTTGGACCAAAAAATGTCGAAAAGGGGGATAAGGTCGGTATCATCTACGGTTGTACTGTGCCGGTCGTTCTAAGAGAGACATTTAAAGACCCAAATGTGTTGCCAATGGAAAAGATGGAAGATTCCATAGAAACTCTCAAGTCGGTCGTTAGACGAAGCCGCGAAAGGCGAGAAAGTAAGTTGAAATATGAACAACTGAAATTGGATAAGAAGGGACTTGACGAGAAAACGAAGGAGATTTGGCGAATGTGGGAACGCAACAACAGGGAGATCAACAATCAAGCTGGAGATACACATAAGGAAAAGGGGAGGGATGCGCCAAGAACAGCAAAGTACAGCGACATATCTAGTGAAGACGGAGAGACACCAGGAGATGGAGAGCATAGTAGTGAGCAATCCATCGTGAATACCGAACCAAGAAAGGTTCTCGGTCAAGTCCCAGTCGACAAGATTGAAATCAAGGTACAGGCACCAGACGAGAACGACCCCGAGTCAGACGCAGGGCTCGAAATATCAAGACAAGCTAGCAAGGACTCAGGAGTACTGATCCCAGACGTCGAAGTAAGTGGTGGCGTGGACTCAGATGGAAGCTTCGCAGAGTCTACAGACTCTAGCAAAGATCACGACGAGTCCAGGCAACCAGATGAGGCTGGAGACTTACAAACGTCCAGCATTGAGGGATCAAAGGAAGGTACAAGAAAGGAATCAACAAATCTCAGTGATGATTCAGAAGGATTGGAAGTTAGGACAGAGAACTCGACAGCAAGCGATGACAATCAACACGATGACACGATAGGAGGAAAGGGACAGCAAGATAAAGCAGGGTCAGAACAAGGGAGGACAAAGTCAAAGATGATACAAAATCAAGAGGAGGCAGACAAGAATGATCCACTTCGTTTCTATACTCTCATTGGCGAATGTTATGTTCATGGCATGATGGACGGCGAGGCTCTGAGGCAGAAGTTCTACAGAGACATACCAGACCAAACCTTCGAGATCAGGTGAATCGAGTTGGGCGCATCTCGCCCATCCCACCTACCACGCTTCTCGCATGTCGAATGTTGCCCACCACGTCATTGACAAGCTTCCTGGGACAGAGCCTTAGATGGGATTAGAATTCAGTACATACCTTAAGCTTGCCAAAGATGTGTGATTGATGTTTTGGCCGTCCAGTGCAGCATCAGAAGATATACTGCCACTCTTTCTGCCTTCTGCCATACTGAACAACAGCTTTGCTAGGTTTCATCGCCCCCTTCCTACACAACCCATAGGCGACCAAATCTACCATAATTTCTTAGCGCCTTCAGCACTTGCCCTTTCCTTTCATCTCCTGTGCAAAACCACAGTCCGATCTGCTGAGCCATAAGTGTCAGGCAGTAAGGGCAGGACCTGGTTCTTCTCGCAAAAACTCTCTCAATACGCACCCTTCTAAACTACGCAAGTCTTTGCTTCGCTCCGCAAGTTCCGCATTTGATTCTTCAATAGCCTGAACGAAAGTACATCTTGTGTAATATTCGACATGGAAGTGACTCGTTACGTCACGACATCGAAAGCGAGTGAGTCTTAGCCGCACGGGCACGGATGCGAGCCACTTCCTCGGCCCGCCCTTCGATCCCTGGCCCCCGCCCCCAGACCCAATCGCTGTGGTACACCAAGTTGAGCAGAATGACGAGACGACGTCTGGATGAAGGGGGTGAGAGGCGAGCGGGCATACTGTAGTAGAGCCGCCGAGAGCCCTAAGTCCGCGTCCGGATGCCGGCATCCGCATGAGCCTGGCGAGCTGGTTCAGCCCAAGTCGCCGTATGGGTCGTCGCTATGGCGTGCTTGCGACAGGCATCGATGCAGTATGCTTGACTCAGCCCTTTCATGCTACCAATAAGATACTGGCTATTTGGCGAGGTCCTCGCTGACATCTCACCGATATCTGTCTCATGTTAAACAGGTACGGCATTTGGTATGGTGCCTTGCGGCTGCTTCATGCATCACCAACTTACCTAATTAGCAATTAGCCGCTAGCGCAAACGCCCGTCAGAGCCGGCGGGACGGGCATTGCCGCAACGTTCGGCGACTTTGGACCGAGTCTAGAAGTCTGACACTGGAGCTCAGATCCGCCAGTCTTCTTACATACATGTACTAACACAGTTTAGCAGGGCAGTCCGTTGCATAGCAGTGATACCATCCCTCGTTGTGTACGGAACATGTACTTCTACTGATGGCACACCCTGCCGAGGTGGGTTAAGGAAATACTGATATATTTTGATGGCCTCTTCTGTATGAGATTGTATCACTATTTCCTTGTCGCACCTCGCCTGCGGATTAGTTATGTCGACAAATGGGGCCTCTCTAAAGAGCCTCACAAGATCATAGTCAACTACCTACAGTCTGGGCAGTCTGTCTGGGCTGTATATGTATGTTCCAAGGCCAACTCCACACTTCGATGACTGCAGGCAATGCAGGACCCTTCAATGACCCTGCATGTGGATTACAGGGGAGAATTTGGTTAGGATCAGTGCCAAGGGCCCCGATAATCCTCCGCAGACCCGTTGCGGCGACTTATTACCAAAGCATCTTATGTCAGACGCTTGAACGGTTACAGGTGCCGAACCCAATGTTCACCGCTTCGATGACGAGCTCGCCAGAGGCACTCCTTTCGACTTACATCTTACCATCGCGGGTTCTGCGCGGTCTCGCCATACGGACCGAATAATCCAAGCGACTACATAGATTGGGATAAACCCAGTACCTGACTCTGGATTGACGGTTTCAACAGATCCCATGCTCTCTACGACTACGTTTTGGAGGCGTAGCTTCGTGATCGTGTGCGCGATTCAATATGGATAGAGGGAATTCAGGAAGTGGGACCTGAAATACGAATGAACTTGTAAGTCGGGGTTTACGACTCTCTTTCCATTGAAGATATTCGGAGATAGTCTAGCCCCGAATATGTCCTGAACCTAAGGTTATGTAGCAACGAGCGCAACAGCCCATACTTCGGATAATCATTCGGTATGTACTACGTACAAGCATATGATACTAAATATATCGAACTCGGTGCCTAGACCTCCTCAGCTGGACATGGCTTTGTGAACCCGGCTCCATTCTTCAGGGATTTTTGTAAGCGGCAGATTCATGGAAGTTTAACATCATTCACCGCTTTCCAACGTTATGCCTTCTTAGACCACGCCAATGAGACGATCCCAAGATCCTGTTGCCTCGTATAACAGGCCAGTCGAGCCAGTGTCCGGCATGTTCATCAACGGGATATACCTGTACATACTTGGCACGACTAGTCCGTAATCGTTTGGTTTAGTCTTATCTAAGCTTTTGCCAAATTGCTAATTGAGTCCTTGTAGACCTTGTCTATTGGCCTGGTGAAGGTCAACTCGTGCAGAGCTCGTGCTGTCTACTGTAGTAATGCCGGACCCGAGGGCCCTCATAATGCGTAGGTTATTAGGCTGACATAAGGCAATACACACGATATTCTCGAGTCCTTGCATACTCTTGCAGCTCGACTACACTGGAGTTGAGTTGAAGCGATGGTCCTTGATCAGCGTAAGCAACTCCACCAATTAATTTACTTGACTAACTTGGTAAAGGATCTCAGAACGTCCCATGTAATCCGTACAGCCATCAACGTGCACGTATGTAGGCCGGGGGCCTACTCGATCGTAACGACAACCTATCATAATACTATTAGCTGTCGAGACCTCCCGAATCGGGTCCCGAGTGCCAAGGGAAGTCGATCTATTCCCAACCCCACCATCTACTACTCCGTCGAGCATATCGTGGTACGGAATCCGGGGACTAAAAGTCCTTGCCGACCCTGGCAATTTCCAAGCAAAGTGGGTTGTGGGACGGACTCTTTTACCAGAGACGTACCAACGAGAGGGTTCACGATTGTGAATTAGTTTAAGCCATGCTGGTGGTCAGTCGTCATCTTGGGTTTCAAAGACAAAGACTGTTGTTGACAATGACCACGAATAGTATTGCGCCGCCTATCCTCCTCGCCAATGGGTTACAACCTCTGTCGTGTGTGCGCTGCGCACGTCACAAAGTGAAGTGTGAGAGGTTGAACCCTTGTTCGAAATGTGTCAAAAACCATGTCGCTTGCGAGTTTCCGCCTCCCAAAACTGGGAAGCGCAAAAGGCGAAAAATACCGTCGACTTCTTGTTCTTCGCCATCGACAAACGAAAGCCTGGTCGCCCGACTCGATCGATATGAAGAGGTCCTCCGAAGCCTTGGTGTCGACCTTGACGCCGTAGATGTCTCAAACTCAACGCTGAAGAGCATAACTGGGTCGCCGAGAGTCGAGATGGAGCTACATAACGGAAGTGATGTGCAGCAAGCAAACGGGCAGGAGAATACGAGTGGCTGCCTTGTCCTGGATGGAATGCGAAGTCATAATATTGACAGCGATGCCTGGGCAGCCACAGAAATTCGAGAGCATGTAAGAAGTCTTGGGCTTCCTTCAAAGAGAATCTCTGCTAGCAGACTGACAAGTTATTAGTTCAATACTGGGACACTTACGCCTAGATCTTTGAACGAACGGCCTGAGGACCCTACTTCCGAAGTCTTTGAATGCCCAACTAAGGCAAGTGATCTCGTCCTGAGGAATAACGTTGGGAAGGCGAAAGACGAAGATATCCGCCCTTCGCCCGCAGTATTTTCTCAATTATGGCAATCGTACCTTCAGAATGTGCATCCACTCACTATGATCGTCCATGGTTCCTCGACTGGCCAGCTTTTGGCGCAAGCCGTCCGAGATCGTAGCCAGACCGTGCAAGAGACAGAGGCGCTCTTGTTCGCGGTCATGGCATGCGCAGTCATGTCTCTCAATGACACGGACTGTATGCGCAGATTCGGGGAAAGAAGAGCGTCGCTTCTCTCAAAATATCGCTCAGCCTGCGAGACCGCCCTCGCGAACGCAAGGTTTCTCATGTCTTGCAATTTCACATTATTACAAGCCTACACTATCTATCTCGTAAGTTGTCCCCTATTATTTGCTTTTGCTCGTACTCAACACCTATCAGATTGTAATTCGTCCGAGCATTGGACCACATGAGTTGTGGAATCTCACAGGTATCGCAAAGAGAAATGCGATGCGGCTGGGGCTGCACCACACCAAGCTAATCGAGGGCCTAAGCCCGTTTGAGTTGGAAATGCGACGGAGACTCTGGAGCCAGATATACATGCACGATGCCGTGGCAGCAAGGCTTGCTGGTGTGCAAGGGCTTGAACCTGGCTGCGACATACACGTACCTAGTAACGTTAATGATAGTGACCTATTGCCAAACATGGAGGTTTCTCCGGAGGAGCGAGCTGGTGCGACCGATATGATGTTTTGTATCTTGCGATACAGAATTTCGCAGCTCACGGCTAAGGTCGGCGGCGAGAACACGCTCTCGCAATCATCTGGCGGGAACGAGACTCATATGGTTTATCGTGATCCAAACGCAGGGATTAAGTGTGCAATCGATCAAGCGGAGAAAGCCATTGAGCTTGATCTACTCCGGTTCTGTGATATACTCAACCCGGTACATATGTTAACAAGTACTGTCGCTCGGTTGGCCATATGCAAACTTCGTTTCATGACGTGCGCGTCCCGAGTCGAGGAACACACAGACGATCTTACATCGGATAACCAGGGGTCCTCGTTCGCGATTGCCCTCCGAATACTTGAATACGAGAACATCCTACAGAGTCAGCCCGCCACGAAAGGATTCCAATGGTACACGGATCTCGACTTTCAGCCCTCCTTCTTGACACACATTCTTCAGACGCTGGTAACGACACAGTCTCGGGGCGCGAGGGCTGAAAAAGCTTGGGAACAGATTCATATCCTGTATGAGTCCCGACCATGTCTCTACAAAGGCATGAATCAGCGGTCGCTATACAAGTCGATCAATAAGTTGACTCTGGATGCATGGCGACTGAGAACAGCCAACGTCTTGACATCTGATCTTGCGCAAGAAACTCCAGCATATCTAACGGTATTGCGCGAACAAGAACAACAAGAGGCGCTTGGCCTGCAGACTCCAATATCACACATCGACCCAAGTCTCCGATCCCGATCACCGTCAGCAAGCCAAGCAGGCGAGGGGTTGCGACAGCTGGACAGCTTAGCACATGATGTCACGACATGGATTGGATGGTCTGACTTTGAGACTACTCCAGACAATGGCTCAGCAGACATGATGTTTTTCGACAACGGGATAGCCCATATCGACCATGACATATCACGAGATCCTCTACAACCTCTAGGCTGGTTAGGTCAATCAGACAATAGATGGCAATGAGTCAGATAAAGTCAGCGTATTAATTAAGCTAAGCTATCTCGAATACAAGATAGCCGATCTCAAAAGGGTGACAATAGCTCTGCTATCCACCTCTACTTGACTTCCAGTCTTAATGCATCGTATTGCACATAAACGCTCTCTGGTAGCACAGCGCTCTCGTAATCTGTTGCATTGAACGGCAGGCTCAGAATGATCTCGTTCGTCGCATTCGATCCGGATTTGAGATAACTTGTCGGGAACGTGAACTTATTGGCAACCTGGTAGCAGACAACCGCACTTCTCACGGCACACGAAGATGAATGATAATAACTAAATCGGCCGCGTTAGTGGACCTTCTTCAGCCCTACGCAGAAGGTCTCCACTAATTTGAAGAGGTAGGAGTCACTTACGGGATAATCCAAGGATCCAGTTGTTGCCCGTTGACAGCAACCACAAATGGCAAATCGGAGTATGGCTGAGTAGCATTCCACACATCTGTGTTACCCGCTGCGGTCTTGGCGCCAGCCAGCTGGACTGTGAATGTTGCCTCACTCGTGTCGTGCAGATCTGCTTGAGTAACATCAAACGTTATTGTCCAGTTGTTAATCTCACCGTGTCCGGCCTCCTGCACGGGACGACGGAAATTCGCATAGCCACCAAATACAGACCAATGAACATAGTTGAAGTCTTCCGACTCTACCGAAGACCCAACATGAAAGTTGACACCATCGGGGAAATCGTCAATGTAGTCGTATGCGCCGAAATAGATTCTATATTCAGGGGGCTGAAGCGGCGCGGTCGTGTTGCGCTCATACCCATGTTTCCATTCACCGCCGGATTTGTCGGGTCTTCCAATCCTCCAGATCTCCTTCCCAGCCGACTCGGCCTCCCAGATGACGGATCCGCTGTCGGTCGCTTCACCGGCCACGATGGTGATGTCGTCTTGTACATAATCGCCGAAAATGCCGTCGGCGTAGATCGTGAGCCGATAAGTTCCTGCCTTTACGCGGTCGATCTGAACCTGACCGGACTCATCGCTGATATCAGACCAATACTGATATGCCTTGACGTCTTCCACGTTGTCCTGGAAATCAACGTTATTCTGGGCAAGCACAGCGATGGCGTTCTCAGCGCCCTCGGGGAGCTGGATTTGCGCTTCCCAGGAACCTCGGCCGGAGGTCGGGACGTAGCCAGGGACATATCCTGAAATATCGTCGTAGAAGTCTGCGTTCCAAGCAGGCGAAGCGAAAGTAAGCGCCTCCTCATACAGAGGCATCCAGTCACCACCAACAGGGCCGCTATTGAAGTGGAAGTAATAAGGACCGAAGGTGCGATCAAAGCCATCCGTGATATTGGGTGTACCATCGCCATGATGATTAGACACGATATAGTTATAGACTATTCCGTCGACAACCAGATCGCTGTGTATGGGTCCTCCGAAGTATGTGTCTTTGGTGTTCATGACGACCCACGCACCGTATGTCAGATTGCCTTCGCTATACCGGCCGTCGGCAAACATTCCGTGCACGTCATGGTCGCGCCATACCGCCTGGAAAGTGTACTTTGTGAAGAAGTCGCTCATTTGCTGGACATATGGGTCGTTCGTGCGATTGCCAATATACCATGTCGCGTCCTGAACTGTGGTTGCATTCGTGCTATCGCCTGCGGCCGGGTCAGGTAAAGGCAATGGCGCGTAAAAGGTATCGTCCGTGATCAAATGTGTCCAGAGTGGCGTATTTGGCCGAAAAAGAGTCCGAAGCTCCTGTAAATTTCGTAGAAATGGCGTCGTCTCATTATAGTAGGCCAGCCGACTGAAGGTGTGCAGTCCTGTTTCCCCGTCGCGTAGAAACCAGTAGGACTCAAAAAGCTGACCAGTTGGAGGATAGACTTCGCTCATAACAATACCACCCCATGATGTCCCTGATGAGTCTACGCCCTCGTAGCGCGTGTAGGTCGCATTGACGCCGCCGGGGGTGTATGTGCCTGATGGGATGCAGTAGCAGTCTAGGTAAGGCCCTATGCCTGATTTCCCATTGCCTGAAGATCCTCCCGGTGTGTTTGGGATATAGTTCTTGGATCCTAGGAGATCTTGGTTATCGAGAGCTAGGTAATCGATCGCGCCCGTGGATTTATCAACCGCAGAGACGAGTCGGTCATTGCCAAGAAATATGGCGCCGGATGATTCGTTTGTGAAAAGAGTCGGCGAGACAGCAGAAACCAATAAGCCAAGGCCTATTATAGTTGATTTAACAGCCATCATGCTGCTGAAAGAGCTTCTTCACAGAATAGCAAGCTCGTAGCACTGGACTGCATATGAACGCGATAGGTTTCCGCGTGGCCACCGTTACGGATATGTCCCAGTAGCTTTATTGCTTGGCAAGCATGGAGCTGCGAAGGACTCGGTGATCTCATTGCCTCGCCCAACATGGTGTGAATTGCCGCGGATGCCATGTGTTTCCCGTTGCGATCGGATCTTGCTGGGTGGCCGGATTCTCATAGAGATCTGCGAAGTCTTCAAGATTTTGGAGACAAGAATGCGGAGAATCCATGCTCGGAGTATAGCACCACGCGGAGAAGCTGCAGGCTTAGATCGTTATAAAAGTGAATGTCGGCGTATCAATACCGCGAAGAGGATCGTTTCCGGCAATTTTGCCAGATCAAGATACACCAATCGGGTAATTGGATTCTCTAAGAGTCAACAGGAAAGACGGGAATCTCTCATGGCAAGGAAATTTGTATGGTGAGTATACACCAACACAACACTCGAGCTCGTCTGTTCGACCTTGTTCGATTTCCCTTTGTCATATATCCTGTCTCGCCTCATAGACGAAGTAAAGCCTTTCGATCACCACAAGAGCACATCCTCCATCCCCCGGCCCCGGCCCCCGCGGGGTGAAGTCCAAGTTAAACAGTTTATATAATGAACTATCTATTTAAAAGATTTCATGGGACCAGTGGTCCTAGTCACAAAGACTCATCGCCTGTGTAGCCCATGTTCTGCATTTCCACCAGCCCCCTATAAACCCCACCTTTTGCCATCAGCTCTGTATGGTTTCCGATCTCAACTAAGCGTCCCTTCTCCAAGACGTAAATGACATCTGCGTGCTGAATTGTGCTTAATCTATGTGCCACCGCAATCGTCGTCCGTTGCTCTGAGGCTTTGTTGAGCGCTTTCTGTACCGTCTCTTCGGATCCAGAGTCCAGGGCTGCGGTCGCTTCGTCCAGCAGAAGAATCTTCGTGTTTCGAAGGAGGGCACGCGCAATTGCTACCCTTTGCCGCTGTCCACCACTTAGCATGAGCCCTTTTGACCCTATCTCTGTATCAAATCCCTGCCTGCGGTCAAAAGTCAGTAAATAGTTAAGTAACACAAGTAAGTAACCCAATACTGGGGGAGAACCCACGGTAATGATGTGATAATATCATAAATGTTAGCATCTTTACAGGCCTTTATAATCTCCGCTTCAGTGACACCCTTTGCCGATCCCAAGATCAGGTTGTCTCTGATTGTGCCTGAGTAGAGCGTTGGCTCTTGTCCAACAAGCGAGATCAGACTGCGGTAGCTATTCACTTCTAACTTCGAGATATCCTGACCATCAACTAAGATCTGACCTGTAGTCGGATCATAGAATCGCTCAAGCAATGCGATAATCGTGCTCTTCCCGCAGCCGCTCGACCCGACCAATGCGATGAACTGGCCTGGTTTGATGGTCATGCTGAGATTATCGAGAACAGTAGTATCCTTTCGAGACGCGTAGCTGAAGCTCACGTTCCGTATCTCGATTTCCCCGCGACAGTCTTCCTTTGCTACTTTATGCCCCGTCGTATCCCAGCTGTCGATAAGCGGACGGCGATCAAAGAGGGCATTGAGGTCTTGGGAAGCATCGAAGGCTCGACTCATACCCGGTGCATAAGAAAACACTACGCCAGCTGTCTGCGCCCCTGAGATAAGAGCGGCAAAGCAGATAAAGAACTGAGTAACGTTGTATTCGCCGATCGCTATCAAGTGACCGCCATACCAAAACACCAGAGCAATGGCCAAGAAGGTGATCGACTGAGACGCGGCGTACATAGCCGATGCGGACAGAATCGACTTGATTGATTCTCTGGATCTCTGGGATAAGATATCGTTGTAGTGCTTCAAAACTCGGGCCTCCATGTTCAGTGAAGCCACAGTCCTGATGGCCGAAGCCGCCTCACTTGCATAGGCCGCAGAATCTTGATGTGTCTTCTTCATCTTCTCAGCAAATAACGTTAGCATCGCCAGTCTGATCCAACCAAAGCCAGCCACCAGCGGTATGGTCGCGGTGCAAACAAGAGCCAGTTTCCATCCGATAATGAGCGAAAGGATGATGCCTCCAAGAATAGTCGCAATGAAAGTGAAGATACCACCCAGGACTGGTCCGCTCACTCCGTTCAAATCATTTGGCGCGGATGACAACAATGTGGTCAAGGTCCCAATGGAGTTCCGCTCCTCGTCAAAGAACGCGACCTCTTGGCGAAGAACATGGCGAAAGCTTTGTTTTCTTAGGCGATGGGTGAGCTTCTCTGTTGCGTAAGCGAAGCTAAAGCCTTGTCCGATGAATATGGCAAATACGGCGATGCCAAATATGAGGTAGATCAATGACCAGAAGTCGACACGGTCCCGCAAAGTACTGTTCGGGGTGAGAGATAGAGCGTTGATCAGTTTCGCAAAGATGACAGATTGGCTGCCACAGGGTCAGTACACTAACTTCGGATTCAGGATCGCTCAGCTTACGCAGGGACACTCAATCCAGCAAGAATGGCGAGGAAGGCGCCGATTAGTATCATGAAAGTCTCTGGTCGGCTGTTGTTTCGAACGAGTCTCACAGTACTGGAGAACTTTTCCCACGAAGAGAGGCTTTTCTTGGGGTCGGGCTCCGCCAACGTGCTGGCAGCTGTTCTAGAAGGCAATACATTCACCTTGCCTTCCTCAGAGAGATCGCCATTAGAAGGATTCTCCTTATTCCATGAAATCTCAGTATCGGACTCAACAACAACTTGGTCACTGCTCTTTCCATCGTCTCGTTTCTCGGTCGAGATCTGTTGCTTTTCGACCAAAGCGGCATATTGGCCCTTCTTGGCCATCAACTCATCATGTGTACCTTGTTCGACAATGACACCATCTGCCATCACCACAATATTGTCTGCATCCCGGATTGTGGACAGTCTATGTGCAATGACGACAGTGGTTCGGCCTTCCGCAGCTGCAGACAGAGCCTTTTGGACCAGCCGTTCAGCTCCCGAATCAAGTGCAGATGTGGCTTCGTCAAGAAGCAGGATCTGAGGATTCTTTATCAGTGCACGTGCAATGCAGATTCGTTGTCTTTGGCCTGTAACATATTAGGTCAGTGATTGTAATTTTGGCAGTAACAAAGCTCTCGAGCGCACCCGAGATGGTTCAACCGGTCTTGTTTTATCTCCTAGAGAATGAAATACTTCAAGGACTTCATACCTCCGGATAATTGTGTGCCCTTCTCGCCCACTTCAGTTTGATACCCTCGTGGTAAGCTCGAGATGAAATCGTGAGCATTGGCTTTTGTCGCTGCCTCCTCTACAAGCGCTTGGAGTTTGGCGCCCTGCGCCAGGGCATACTGTTCCTCAAGTCCGAACGTGATGTTTTCGAAAATCGTCGTGTTAAATAGCGTGGGCTCTTGACCGACCAGCGATATGTGACTGCGCAGCCAGTTGATGTTAAGTGTCTGGATGTTATTGCTGCCGAGTACTATAATTATATGTGTTAGTAAACTTGGACCAGCTTCGTTCGCACGTCCACTTACATATTTCGCCTCTTGTCGGCTGGTAGAATCTCTCGATGAGGCCGACAACAGTGCTCTTTCCACAACCGGATGCGCCGACTATAGCTGTCGTTTTGGATGCTGGAAGCACAAGGTCGAGCTCCTTCAGCACTGTGACCTCACGTCGAGAGGGGTATATCAGCTGTACGCCTCGAAAAGTGATATCTGCGTTGCCACTCTCGAGTTTCAGCCCCTCTTCCGACAGAGAGTCCATCGGTGACTTCCTCGAGATCGCTTTCAGTATACCGGCGGCGCTAGCAATACTAGATACAAACGCTTTCGCGTTCGGCGCAACCCTTCCCACAGCCCAAGCACCAATTACGATTGCCAAAGTCGAGGTTGTGACTGCGGAGATGCTCAATTCTCTATTGACGAGAAGTCGGGAACCTTCCCAGAAGCCAAGAGCGTAACTCAAGTATGGGACTGCATTGATTGCGCCAATCACAATGCCCGTCATTGTGCCAGCCTTGAAGCCTGGACGTTCTGCTCGTGCAAGAAACTTGTCGTACCGTTCCACCATGCTCTCCTGAATACCAAAAGCAGTGACATGTCGAATGGAACCGATTGCTTCTTCGGCGACACTTGCGCCGCTACTATAGCAAGCCAATGATTCCGTCGTCCATTTTACAGGGAGCGCAACGCCAACAACCCCAATAAGAGTGAGGACGACGATGGTCGAGGACAGGATCAATGCAAGCTTCCAATACTCGACAAATGTGATGACGAACGCGGAGATGAATGTTGCCGCAGCCGTTAAGCTGAAAGAAAGGTTCCCCGTGATCCCTTCTTGGATGAGTGTGATGTCTGAAGTGATTCTCGTTGTAAGTTCTCCTGCGCCCAAGGTATCAAAGAAGGCCATGTTTTGCCGAACGATGGTCTTCAGATACGTCCTTCTCAGGTTTTTCGTAATGCGCTCTCCTGTATAGTAGAATCCCACCGTCGAGATGTAGACGAACACGAATATGGCAATCGCGAGATAGACATAATACAGGGCGAACTTCGACACATCGGATTGAAGCTTCGCGCTCGAGACTGTGCCCTTTTGGAATCCATCGAAAGAGCCTACGACTTGGCCGTACAGGACCTGTCAACTGCATTAGATCGCGACGATATAGGCAAGACAACGACGCCAAAGATGATCTACGCACAGTAAGAAGTGGATTGAGACCTCCCGCGATGATTGAGGAAAGACAACCGACAGCGATGATCACGAAATCTAGAGTTGTAGCGAAACTGAAGACGCTCTTTGCTGGTTTACCTGACGGTAGGCCATTCAGTTGGTGGTCCAAGATGTCATCGTCTTCAAGACGCGTCTTCTCCATCTCGTCTAGCTCCGAGCGCGTTCAACGGATGGAGTACCCTGGGGAAAGGCTGATTGAGCGGTGAAGGTTCAAGCTCGCGGTAGACTCCTAGCATGCGATGGAGATGCTAGCAATCGCCGTCGCTTGGCCTGGGCGCGCGTTGGGTTGGTCGTTCGGTGGACATTGGGACCTCGGGCGTTCAGGGGGGTTCGGACACTCCGACGGCCCTCTCTATCAAACAGCAGTAATCGAGTGTTTCTAGACCGTGGAACTCAATCTGACGTGTGATTCCGTGCAAGTTGCGAGCTGTACAAGCATTGCCATTGTTCCGGATCCTGTCCTTTGTGAATCGCTGTCATCGGGGGTGGCAATGTTCCTACATCGGGCCCGCGAGGCCTTTATGGTTGGGCCGATGCCACAAGACAGACTCGTATGGCATTGTACTGGCAGGATCAGGGTCGTATCCCACGAGCTTTATCCGATCTATGTCAATAGTCTGTGTGCCTTTCTGATATCATAGCGTACGGAAAGCATCCAGGCCGATTGAT
This sequence comes from Xylariaceae sp. FL1019, assembly GCA_022578705.1. Taxonomy (NCBI): domain Eukaryota; kingdom Fungi; phylum Ascomycota; class Sordariomycetes; order Xylariales; family Xylariaceae; species Xylariaceae sp. FL1019. The sequence goes on along the minus strand of MU391966.1, from coordinate 36,961 downwards.
CAAGTTGCTGAGGTATTCATTTGCCTACCATGCCTTTGGCTCTTCGCCCACGACTATTTCCACGACATATTCGCATAGTACGAACAGCGCAGAGATGCTGTAACAGCAGTCTGGCAGCCGAAGCTGTTCAACCAGCCTCTGCCCCTTATATTGAGATCAAAGCTCCTCCTGAGAGCCTCACCCCTATCGGTCCTTCCGTGGCCAGCCACAACTCATTCCCTTACGAGGACTTCTACCATTCCATTCTCAGCAAGAAAAAAGCCGATAAATCATATCGATACTTCCGCAGTATCACACGGCTTCAATCAGAATTCCCTTTTGCAGAATGTTCCAGGACGGGGAAACGGGTCAATGTCTGGTGCTCAAATGATTATGTATGTACGAGCTCGAGCAATGTGCAGCGCTTCTTCTTCTCACATGCGTACAGCTGGCCATGGGTAGCAACCCGGCTGTTATGACGGCGATGCAAAATGCACTTCAGAGGTATGGAGCGAATTCGGGCGGATCACGAAACATTGCTGGACACAGCCCGCTAGTCGAGAAGCTGGAAAGCAGCATTGCCAAACTCCACAAGAAGCCCGCGGCTCTCTATTTCAGCTCTGGGTTTGCTGCCAATGAAGCGGCGCTTTGTACACTGGGCTCTCAGTTGCCTGGTTGTGTCATTTTCTCCGATGAGCTCAATCATGCCTCGATGATTGAAGGCATAAGGCATTCCAGAGCCAAGCGCCACGTATGGCGGCATAACGATTTAACCCATTTGGAATCCCTTCTCGCCTCGTATCCCAAGGAAGTGCCGAAGATCATTGCGTTCGAGTCCCTTTATTCGATGTGTGGTATGCGTAACCCGCTACTTGCGACCATTGACCTCGGCTTTTCGCTAATAAACTCCATTGCAGGCACAATCGCCCCTATTGCCGACATTTGCCACCTCGCCGAAACATACGGCGCCATAACCTTCATGGATGAGTGCCATGCTATCGGTCTATATGGTTCCCGTGGGGCGGGAGTCGCAGAGCACCTCGATTTCGCAGCTCACCAACTAAGCGAAGACGGCAAAGGAACCGTGATGGATCGAGTAGACATCATCGCAGGTTCTACCAGTAAAGGTCTCGGCACGATGGGCGGTTATATAACGGCTTCGAAGCAATTGATTGACATGATACGCTCGATTGCAAGAGGGTTCATCTTTACGACGACGCAGTCGCCAGCTATCATGGCCGGTGCAAATGCAGCGATCCAGCACCAGATGCTGAATATTGAAGATCGGGTTGCGTTGCAGCGAAATGTTGCCACCGTCAAGGGGAAAATGGCGCAATTTGATCTCCCAGTACTTCCAAATAGGTCGCATCTTGTGCCCGTGATGGTTGGCGGCGCCGAACTAGTACGTTACGTCGCGAACATTCTCTTTGACGAGTACGATATATACGTACAGCCTATCAACAGCCCGACAGTGGCAGTGAGCATGGAGCGTTTCCGCATCTCTCCAACTGGATTGCACGATGCGACACAGCAAGACGTTCTTGTGGAGGCTCTAGTAGAGATCTGGGCTCGTCTCGGCTTGCGAAAAGCCTCGGATTGGCAGCGAGAAGGCGTCTGGCGCGCCGAAGATGCGGTTGTGAATCAGCTCTGGACAGATGAACAGCTCGGACTCGCGCCGCCGAAGTCGGCTTCCGGTCGCCTCTCACATACTCCTGTTAGACGGGCTTTACAGGACACTTTATTATACAGTCGGTAACATCGGACGCATATTGTATGCTATAGATTAAATGGGAATGTTTAAGGGACGAGGCGTTAAGGGCCGTTCGGTTGCAATAAGCAGGCCTACTAATTATCCAATAATCGATTTTGCCATATTTGCGTTCGGTAGTTTTAGCAAAAAAAAGCACGCTAATTTTTGCTTGTAGATTTTATGCCCTAACTATTAGCCTTAACCAATAAAAAACGTTAATTTTACTGTAAATAAAGCCTATCTTACGGCATAAAAAAAAGCAAGGTTAACGCACTTATTTAGCCTAATTAAATATGGCTTAAAAAATTATAGCACACTTTCTAATATACTTTTTAGCACACTTTTAACGCTGCGAGCTTTAAAGGCCCTATAAGTATAAGGCATATACCCTATAATATAGCGCTTATTTCGATATTTATCGCATACTTTAAAAATAACTAATATATGGCGTTAAAAATATAAAGGTTATATATTTAATTAAATGCTATAATATATACTTTTATTAAACGTTACCGAATGTTATACGCGTTATTTTTTATATACGAAAGAAATAAAGCTATCGCGACCTTTATTTAATAAAAGTTCGGCTCGAATATAACGATAAATCGGAAAAAACGAATACGTTTTAGTTTAAGTAAAAAACTCTACCAAAATCGATTATTTCTAGTTTTACTTATTTAGGGGTTAATACGGGCCAAAATCAAATAATCGCTTTTGGAGGGCGAACGGCCCCTTAATCTTTAGGGGAGATTTTTGCGGGGGTCTTAGATTAGTGTGTAATCAGCGGTACGCACAAGGCCTTAGACAAAATAAATGCCACTACCATACTGTTACTCCTTATAAGGCAACACATGATGATGGGCGTAGTCCTCTTACCTCAGTCCGAAAAACGAGTCTAACTCGTCTCGAAGTGTCCATTTAGCTACCTTATATGCGTTCCATTCCAGAAGGAAGAGAGTTGCTTGAGTATGTCGAACGTGCGACTTGGCATACAGGTAGATATCGTACCTGTTTTATACGTGGCCTGCTACTGATCTGACTAGAGTTCACAGCCTCAATTACAGGCTCTGGGTTCTTGAGATGGGCACGAGTCATTTTTATAGAGTTCTTTATTCATATGTTGCATTTCGAATCATCTATTATGCCTTGTGCGCTCTCTTTTCCAGCCCTATTAATCAAACACGGCTGTGGAAATCTGGTTCACCTCAGCCTGCGCGTTGCGTCATTTCACTAGTAGGTAGGTAGTCTCAGGTGAACCTTGCTCTGAGACTGGATACAGTAGGCTCGTGAAGATGCTAAAACATAGCCCTGCCACTCGATGATCTCGATCGAACTTCAGCTTAACCAGTCCAAAAACTCCGGCGTGAAGTAGCTAAGAATTGCGTCCGCCCCCGACCGGACAATGATCTCAGTTGTTTCAAATGCGCCAGCCTTCAGGTCAAAGACGCCAGCAGCAGCGGCAGCGTGGATCATGGCGAACTCCCCAGAAACCTGCATCGCAATTACTGGCACATCGGACAACTGTTTGCCATCGCTAATGATGTCGGGGTAAGCCGGCTTCACCATGATCATATCGGCACCCTCGTGCAGGTCACGCGTCATGGCTTTGCGAGCCAGCCCACGCGCAGGAGGGGGCAAGAGGTATCGTTTACGATCCCCGAAAGCCGGAGCGGATGCAGCAGCTTCGCGAAAGGGCCCGTAGAAGCAACTGGCGTACTTAGCCGAGTAAGACATGATCGCGACTTTGCTCTCGAGCCGGGCACTAATCAACTTCAATTTGATTGCGCGGATTCGGCCGTCGCTCATATCGGAGGGCGCAACGCAGTGTACACCGGCCTTCGCAAACGACAAGGCAACGTCCGAGACGCGCGCTACGGATGCCTCGTTGTCGACTGTGCCGTCCTCGAACAGCACGGCGCAATGTCCGTGGTCGGTATACTCGCAGAGACTGACATCGGCGATGATATAGAGGTCAGGGAAGGCCTCTCTGAGCCGTGGGATCGCCGGCATGATGGGTCCTTGGAGGCTGTCGGCCATGGATCCCGCCTTGTCCTTCACATCTGCGCCAGGTGGTGAACCGAAGAGAATGACAGAGTGAAGGCCCTTGGCGACAAGCGGCTTAAGAAACGGTATCAATTTGTTGACACCTCGTCTGTATTGGTTTGGGAGACTCTTAATTGGTTCCTCTAGGTCTGCATCTGCGCTCAGAAACACTGGGTATATGAACATGGACTAATAACGTAGTCAGCATACGCATCACTTGATTGAACGTTAGTCTCAAGTAAGTACCTTGTGCAACTGCCTTTCGGCTTGCCACATCGCTGAGACGGCATGGTTATAGCCGCTCTTGAGCTGACTGGCGATGCTCGCAGTGCCATCGCGAGGCCAATGACTGTCGCCGGAGCTAGTCGAAGATTGAAAATTTGGTATCAATGCGGACATGATATGTTAGATCACAAATATTTGTGCTCGTCACTGCCTAGGTGAAGTGCTAGCTACGGGTTAAGAATCTTTTGTATTGCCCTCGAGTCTCTAAAATCTCACTCTATCGGATGCATCAAACGTACTGCTAATTCGCTTACTCATCTACGTAGATCGGTGAGGCTAGAAAGGCTTGACAATGGCTCCAAATGCAGAGCGGTGAACGGCTTGTTAATGAAGCGCTAAGATGCATGAGCATGGATATTGCCGGTCACCGAGGTTTCATCGTATTCCTACATGTTCTGAGTGGCGGCCCGGTGAGTTGGTCCGCATCGTCATACTATTGCGCATCTCGGAACCTCCGAGATTCGTGTGCCCCGGGCGAATGTCCGGCTCGGTGCTAAGTCCGTCATTTGCACCCGGGTCCCCGACATTCTTCTTCTCTGTCGAGGTTGGTAGCGATTTATGCAACACTCTAAGTAGCCAGGCAAGGTTGAAAGGCCGACCATTCACATATACACTAGTAACATGAACGGCAGTATGACTTACAGCCAGGGCTTCGAAGCTGACGTAATTGTCATTGGTGCGGGACTATCAGGCTTGCAAGCTGCCTCCTCACTCACAGAAGCAGGCATCAGCGCTATTGTGCTTGAAGCTCGTTCGCGTGTTGGTGGGAAAACTTGGAGTGTACCAAATGAAAATGCAACAGGAATTGCAGACTTGGGGGCCGAGTGGCTCAATGATACCACCCAGCCGCTCGTGTATGAGCTTGCGACAAAACTGGGACTGGAATTTAACGAAGTCAAAGTGCAAGGAGAGTCTATTCTCCAATACCTCGACAATAGTTTGATCAGGCACGAGTACGGAGAACAAGCCCCAGTGAGTCCTTCTCAGTCTCGGGAGGTGACCAGGTGCTGATCATGTAGCTACCCGGCAACGAACACGAAGTAGTCAGGCGAATAAAGCAGTTGTTCGAAGATGAGTCCCGGAAAATAGATCTTGAATCCTTCAAGAGTTGCCCTCATGACGATGTTACGCTTGAAGAATTTGTCCGCAGCAATGGCGGCGGCGTAGCCACACTTGCTACCGTTGCTGTGTGGGCGCGGGTGATGCTAGGTTGCGAACCAAGCGATTTGAGCGCGGCATATTTCCTAGCCTACTGCAAGAGTCAAGGCGGATTGATGAAGATGAGATCAGCTAAAGTTCAGGGGAAATACGTCACAGTTAAGACAGGTACTCATTCGCCTTCCAGCAGATCAGTACATGTAGCTAATGGATTTGTCATCAAACAGGAGCTCAATCTATATCTCAAGGACTTATTGATCTGTTACCACCCGGCACCGTGAAAACAGATACTGCAGTACAGTCTATCGTGCAAAGCGATGATGGTGTCACTGTACACAGTATGGATGGCAAGACATTTCGTAGTAAAAAGGTCATTATTGCCTTTTCAACGCCCTTGTACAAGAAAATAGTCTTTGATCCTCCTCTGCCGTCAGAGAAGGCGCTTCTTGTTGGTTCAACGAGATTGGGCTATTATAGTAAAGTCTTGGCGACATACGACAGACCGTGGTGGAGAGACTCGGGCTTGAGTGGCGCTTCTCAATCTTTCATTGGCCCGGGGGCAGCTACACGAGATACAAGTGAGGAGGCAAAGTCCATATACAGGCTTACAAGCTTCATTGCGGGAGCTCAAGGTGAAAAGTGGTCGGCTCTTACTCCCGCAGAAAGAAGAGCGGCTGCATTAGGACAGTTCGCCATCATGTTCGGCAGTGAGGAGGCCCTGAATCCAACGCAGTATATTGAGCATCAGTGGTCGCTGGAAGAGTGGAGTTTGGGGTGCCCATGCCCATACACACCTCCTGGAATACTGACGAAGGTTGGGGGACATTACAAACAGCCATTCAAACACGCTCATTTCGTAGGCACAGAAACGGCTGTGGAATGGATCGGATATATGGAAGGAGCCCTAGCCTCGGGTCGACGGGGGGCAGAAGAGGTTGTCAAGTGTTTGAAGAGCTAAGGGTATTCAGACTTAAAGAACATCACTTGGAGTTGTTCAATATACAAATCATACATATCCCTGTGTATCTTCCTTCGTACCCTTTCATTCCTGCGTGTATGGCGCAGTGTGTTATCACACTCCTCGATTTATAAGCTCTGCTCGGAAATGAGCAGGCACCTGTTTAAATGTTATTCTCCTTAAATGGATGTTGGGGACGTTCTACAAATCACGTCCGAAAGACATACAAGCTCAAACATATTCAAGAACAATTCATACACGACGACACGATTTAATGACCTGAGTGTAGCAGAGGGGTGCCACGAAGTACATGGCTTCTAGTGAATAGATCCAGGCGGCCAAGAACTCTCCATATGGTACCTCCCAACTCTTTCTCGGTCAATTAAATTTAGACGTATAAGACATCAACGTGAGCCGCTTGCGTTGAGTTATTTTGCTGATAATATAGGGTCAAGCGCTAACTCAATAGTTCATCGCTATACTGAGCGTTCGTTTTACGCGAATTACGAAATACATAGGCTCATGCGCATGACTTATCGGCTTAAGCAGGTAGTGTCGAGCTAGGTATGGGGAGCTTATTCATGTCCATAGAAGGACCATCAAACCCGATGAAAGTAAGTTGATGATCATCACGGTAGCTCTAAGTCACGTCAGCCTGTGAACCTCATGGACTGGTTGAGGCTATCGAGACATGGAGCACTTGAGGGGCGCAACACAATCACTTCCTACTCAGCGAAATATCAACTCTTCCAGAGCTCTTCCTTATCTATGGTCCAAGGCCGCATGTCTCTCTAGAAAGTATTAGCGAGCGAAAAGCCAAAATGTTACAAAAGGCCATGAGTGTATGATCTGCCAGGTATCTCCCAGGAGACTTAGAGTTCGGACTGTCCGAGCCGCTCCTTAGGGCCCGAATACGTTGCCAGCATCTAGGGCAGAACTTCGAATGCAACAGACTACGGACTACTATCTGCAGCATCGGTGTATACATTCTGAGGGACTTTCGTAAGCTCGATGTCAGACTTATCTGCAGTGAGAGTCTAGACAATGACGAACCCCCTGTCCTGCGTCCGACCCAGAAGAAGCATCATCCTATAACACGACCCCTAATGCTAAGCAACAGCGGTCTATCCCAAACATGGTATTTCAAGTACTTATTACTTGCTCTTTGTTGTTTGGTAATTGAACAACTCCACCTCTGATAGAGTGATTGTGATCAAGCCCTTTAACATCGCACTCTATGTATTAAACATGGACAGCCTATTACGTCAACCGCGCATCATGTGTCCATTCCTACACAAAACGTCGCCGGCTACCCTTCGGTCACTGTCGAGAAGCTGTTCGAGCTTTGCAGCTCATGGAAGCACCAGATCTGGTTCCTCTAGCTTCAATGCGGTTGCCAGTCGCTGTCCCGTGATGGGGACAGCGCTTTCTATGCACAATACCGCTTGCAGTGGCACGGGCTTCACGTCTTCGAGCACCTCTCGTGCATATCTTCATACCACTAGGCCGAGTTCCATTGAGAGCACTCATTTGCGGAAAGCGGATGGTAAGACAAACCTGGTGCACCTGATACACCTTCTGGATGCTCATTTCTCGCATCACTACGCCTGCATTTTTGTTTCCGTCCACGACTTACTCAAATCCAGTGCTTAACACAACGAGCCCCCCTTCCGTTGGAAACTCCAAGCACTTCGACTATAAGGGTTTCTATCAAAATGAATTAGACAAAAAGCATAAAGATAAGTCCTATCGATACTTCAACAGCATCAACCGCTTGGCTCAGGAGTTTCCTCGTGCTCACATGGGCGCTGCTCCCGTAGACAAAAAAGTGACTGTGTGGTGCTCAAACGACTATCTCGGCATGAGCAGGAATCCCAAGGTCTTGCGCAAGATGCACGAGACGCTTGATAACTACGGAGGAGGGGCAGGCGGAACACGAAACATATCAGGTCACAACCAACATGCCGTCGGGTTAGAAAAGACGATTGCCAAGTTGCATTCCAAAGATGCTGCACTCGTGTTTTCCTCTTGCTTTGTTGCAAACCACGCCACATTGGTCACTTTAGGTTCGATGTTGCCCGGCTGCGTTATTCTTTCAGATAGCAGCAACCACGCGTCAATGGTGTGTATAGAGCAATCCCACTCCTTTCGCATCGGTTTCTATTTCGGTCAAAGGGCCTATGCTAACGTATGCCATAGTAAGCACTCTCCATTTCGATTGAAAACACCCGACAACAGCCAGGAAACTCCAAAACATACCAATTCAGTTTTGGACACTCCAAGGGAAACTGACATGTCCTTGAACATTAGGATCCAAGGGATCCGTCACTCAGGTGCCAAGAAAATGGTTTTCAAGCATAACGACGTTGTTGATCTGGAAGCAAAGCTGGCTTCTTTGCCGGCTGAGACACCGAAAATCATCGCATTTGAGAGCGTGTACTCCATGTGCGGCTCTATTGGTCCTATTAGTGAAATATGCGACCTAGCAGAGAAGTACGGCGCTATCACTTTTCTCGACGAAGTGCATGCCGTTGGAATGTACGGCCCGCAGGGCGCCGGCGTCGCTGAGCACCTTGACTTCGACGCACATGCTGCCGGTCGGCCAAAAGGAACGGTTCAGGACAGGGTCGATATCAACACGGGGACACTCGGCAAAGCCTATGGGTCCGTAGGAGGCTATATTGCTGGCTCCGGAGAGATGGTCGATACTATCCGGTCGCTGGCTCCCGGATTCATCTTCACTACTTCTCTGCCACCTGCTTCCATGGCCGGTGCTCAGACCTCTATCGAGTACCAGATGGCTTACAACGGCGATCGGCGGCTGCAACAATTGCATACACGTGCTACGAAGGAAGCCTTGATCTCAAAAGACATTCCCGTTATTCCTGGACCGTCTCATATCATCCCTATCCTAGTAGGAGACGCTGAAGTTGCCAAGCAAGCCTCGGATCTCCTCCTTGAGGATTGGGGGATATATATTCAAGCAATCAACTACCCAACTGTTCCCGTCGGACAGGAACGTTTGAGAGTAACGCCAACTCCTGGGCATGTGGATAAGTTTAGGGATCATCTTGTCACTGCCCTGGACTCAATTTGGACCCAGCTGGGTATCAAACGGGCGAGCCAATGTGCTGGTACCCTTGGCGTTGGTCAGGATTCGCTGCCAGAAAATGAGCCCCTTTGGACCGACAAGCAGCTCGGTCTCAAGGGTACCACGGTTGACAGTCAATCTACTCATGTTCCTTCTGAGATCATTGGAAACATCAAGGGGACACACGCTAGTGATGATAGACTATCTGCATCTTCTGCACATGTTTAGACGAAGCCCTTAGGGCAAATAAAAAAAATGAAACTATAACAATATGTTCGCTCGTGTTTCGGAGATGGTAGAATGATCCATATACTTTCAAGTTTCCAGTAAAGTTGCATAATCTGGATCATGGGTTGCAACGATAGGACCACACATTGATGAATATTAACAAGAAATGGTGAAGTAAACATCTTCATAATGAAACTTCGAGAATAGTACTATACTCAATAAGGTGCAGCTGCATATAGATTCTGGAACAAAAATTCATGAGATTTTTAACTGAAATTGATTGGGAATTTCTTCAATTTTTATAGCATGTATGTACCAGGCGGGATACGATCGTCCCATTTATGAGACTATATCTGCGTTTGTTGGTACGTGCTATAGCACGCCAAATACGCTGGCTAGTTGGCACACGAAGCCACTGCCCACGGTGGTGGGACCATCAGCTGCGAAGCAGCTGTTGGTCATGTGATGTACCGCCCCACCAGTCTAGAGTAGATAGCTACCTGCGGAGACCGCTTCTGCGCTCTCCCATCAATCAACAATCCATCAACCAGAATCTGTATCTACGTAGCAAAGCGACGTACCGTACGGTAATAAGTTGACCCAACAGCGTTGTTCTATTGTGGAATTGTCGCCAGCGAGAGACGCTCCTCGTCTGATAGACATGGTACCGATACCATCGCCCCTGGGCTCTTACAGATCGAGTCCAGTGCTTCACAATACAAATCCGCGATGCGCACCATTGAGCTCGCTCTATACGACCTCTCACTATATCTGAAGTAGATCCTCATTGTTCTCTTTTCACCCTCAGATGATCCGCTCACTCCCTGCATGCTCTCCCCTCGGCGACAAAGCAGCCAGATATCTGTTTTATCGTGCTGTTTCTCCTCATAGAGAGACTTGACCACAAGCTTCTTCTCGTCAGCATCGTTCCAGACGACCGCATTAGCGTCTGTCGGTTCTATGTTTATAAAGTTAACGATACTCGAAAATCGTTCATCTTGAGCCCAGTCCGTGCAGTGTCGAATGATATGCCTGAATCCGAGAGTCTCATGGGGAATCGCTGTGATAAGATCGGCTTGGATTTCTTTAAGCAGCTCCAGGTTAGACATTTTCGAGGATGTTCGAACCCTAACAGGCATAAAGTTGACGCAAGGGCCAACGACTGTCTCGACGTTCGGAATGTCTATTTGACGCCCAGATATAAAGTCACCGAACACGACGTCGGGTGAGGACGACAGTGAAGCTATTACTAAAGCCCAGGCCGCCTTGACGATGGTGGCTGTGCTGATGCCCATGGATCGCAGGTTTGGCTCGGCGACAATCAGTTCAAGTTCACTGTCCAGAGGGTTGTCGAAATGTGGCCTGGCCGTTCGCTCCAACAACTTTGTCATTCGGCTTCCCTTTAAATGATCTTTCCAATAAAGCTCCCCGTCTCGAATAACTTCTGGTGTTTGTATTTGTCTGACATACTCGTAGAAGGGAAGGGTCGAAGGCAATGGTTGCGATAAGTAGAGCAGTCTCAGATGCTGTCCAAATACCTCGGCACAAAGTCCATCATACTGCGCGTGCGAGATCCTGATGATGAGTCGATGCGAAGAGGGAGACACCTGGATGAGATCGAAGCGCGAAATGGGAGCCCTTAATGGCGAGATTCTGTCCTTCGCGCAAACCTCAACAGTCTTGCTCTCAAGATCATTAGGCGGGACTTGATGAACCTTGAATGGGAGGACTCGCTCAAGAGTGGTTTCCATATAGACTTTGCTTTCTCTGATGTTGAAGACAGCGCCGAGGATAGGGTGTGCTGAAACCAGTCTATTACAACATTCCCTCAGCTTTCCCATGTCAAGAGCGCCCAAAAAATCGTAGATGAAATGGTCTACCCAGCCTCCATTCTTTGCGCCGACCAAGACGGCCCATTCCTGGAAGTCTGTTGCCACGATACATCGACTGTCGTCTGGGAGCATTGGTTCGTGTCGAGTACCACGTGAGGCGAACACTGTCTTGTGCAGCTGTGTCTCGTTGTTCCTGACAGTCGCGACCTTCGCCATTTCTTTGAGTACAGGAGACCCCAAGATCTTCTGCGTAGTCAACTCCAGGTTGTTCGAACGGGCCTGGCTTACAAGTCTGATAGCTGCAAGTGAATCTCCACCCATGGCGAAAAAATGGTCATTTCTTCCAATGCGACTGGCATCCTGGCCGATGACTTTTGCCCATAGACTTGCTAGCCTGCCTTCTTTGTCCCCTTTTGGTCTATCGAAACCCCGTTCGGAAGCCCCAATTGTGGAAGCAATCAATTTCTCGTGACCCAGATTGCTCGCCATAGTCCGGAGTTCCTTGCGGTCTGTCTTGTAATCCTGTGGCAGTTTTTCCAGAATCATAATTGCTCTTGGTATCATATGTCGTGGGAGAAGTTCTTCGAGTTGCCTTAAGACATTCAAAACTGTGATATTGTCGTCTCTATCGTCATCGGGTGTGTACGCTGTTAATGAACTCCTGTCGAAACAGCAAAAAGCTGTCAAAACCGGTCTATCAGGAGCATCGAATGGCTTCACTAGTTCCACGATTGCTTGTGTCCTAGCCGGTAAAAGGATACGGAGAATGTATTCAATGTCTTTCAGTTCCACGCGCTGTCCGTGTATCTAGACTCTTGTGTCAGGGGCAGTGCCAATTTTTTCTGTTGTTTCAACATACCTTGACTTGTGTGTCTGCACGCCCATATATAGACACACTACCGTCTGTCTCATATCTGCCTAAGTCGCCCATTCGTAGGTACTTTGCTCCCCTGGCACTCTCACGGTTGCGAGCCCACGTCGGCGTATCCATGAAGGTTTTTGCAGTTTTCTCGGGATCATTAAGATACCCGGCCGCCAGTTCATGACTTTCAAAGACAATCTCTCCAACAGCCCCTATAGGCACGAGCTTATTGGTGTCGCGTGGATCGACAAGCCAGGACAGCCCACCAATCGGCGATAGGCCTTTGCCTTGATAGTTGGGATTACCTTGCTCTCTTTGCATATAGCCACCTTCACTAGCTTCTATGGCGTCAGTCTCTATTTATTGTCTGTCTTGCACAGAAGTGCTCACCTCCATAGAGTTGGATGAAGTGAACGTGGCCTTCCCAAACACGTTCTAAATCGCGATCGACTGGCTCACCTCCCACCACTAGATGCTTCAAACTTGGAACATCGGTAGGACGTAGGGTACGAATCATAGATGGCGTCATGTAAGACCGAGTTGATCTTGAGCAGTTTATGAACTCGGCAAGATTCGACGTCCGTTCCGTCTCAGATGGCACGCATAGAGTGGCGCCGTGGAGAAAAGTGCGGAAGTGTTCGCTGCGGTGATTTAGCAAATGAAGGACATGGTGAGAAGGCGCACTCACCCAACAGGAGCAATGTAGGCATAGGAACCAAATTGTAGAACTCTTGCTCCTCCATTGTATTCTGTATTCCAAATGTATGACTGATGTTCTGATGTCAAGCGGTTGTGTGTATGCATGACGCCTTTTGGTTTGCCACTGCTGCCACTGGTAAATGCCACCAACGCGAGATCATCCGGTTGCACGCTACTCATGCGCCATGCATCAGCTCGGTTCACTGACGCATCCTTCGCATGAATGAGTCTTGGTAGATCTTCCAAGTCCGATATGACCTTGATGCCCAATCTTCCAAACCTTGATGCGTGAATGGTATCACTGATCACTACCGTAGCTCTTGTTTCCTCTATGATAGCGAAGAGACGTTCGTCCGGGTGGCTTGGTTCCATAGTCGTAACGGCACCGCCGGCTTTCCAGATAGCAGTGATCGCGCATGAGCCCCATTTACTTTTGTCCATGCAAACAGGGACGATCGTGTTTCGTTTGACGCCAAGTTTTAGGAGACGCGTGGCCAGCTCGGTGCTGACATCGTTGAGCTCCCCATAAGAGAAACATCCATCGGTTGTGTATATCGCTTCCTTGTCCATGTTGTCATGAAACGTTTTCTCGAAGTGCTCATTCAATGTCTTATTGGCGGGAGGCGGTACCTTCGCACTCCACGAATGGATAATATGCTCATCGCGGCTACTTAAGAGGTTTGTGTTTCTTGGAGGTTATGATAGAGCATGAAAATAGGGGTAATTGTCACTAAAGTGAGATAAGTGTAATAGGGGTAAAGTGATATATTGATAATGAGTGATGACTCCAAAGGCTATTTACTACCCATCTATCCCATACATATATATAACTAAACCTCTTTGTCTATTATATATACTGCTTTCGTACATATCTTAGTAAATAAGCCGTTTTCGTCTCTCTTTGTTAATAAATATACTGTTTTCAGCATATTCTTACATCCCCCTTTAATTTATACTTATATAATATATAAATTAGCTATATAAAAGGAGAAAACTAACTCCTTATCACCTTTATATAGGAGGAAAAGCACTATTTCACTGGTAAAAACCTTTACTAAAAACCGCTTAACGTAATAAAATCCTTAAATAAGACTTTCGAAACGTTCTTGGTTAATATATCCGCTAATTGGTATTTAGCCGGTATATGCTATATACTTATTTATTTCTCTTTTATAGCATTTTTCGTATAGTAATAAGCTATATCTATATACTTTGTTCTTTTATAAAATTCAGGATTTTCAGCTAATTTTTTAGCTAAATCGCTATTTGTAAGTATAAGGGGTATAGTATCTTTATATCCTAATTTTAACGTATCGTTTAACGTATTAAATATATTGGCTATATATATACTTTCCTTCGTTGCCTCTTTTAAAGCTATATATTTAGCTTTACAATTGCTTAAAGCAATAGACTTTTAAAGCTAAAAACTCCAACTTATAGGGTTATTTATATATATATTTCTTGAAATACTGAATATATATCCTAAAGTTAATTTTTTATCGTTTAAATCGTTACCCCAGTCAGTATTTAAATATCCCTTTATAAAAAGATTATCCCCTTTATAGTTATAAATAAGTCGAAAATTAGGGTATTTTATTAAATATTTCTATATATATTATAGCTCGTTAAAGTATTCTTAACCTAGATTAGCTATAAAACGTGCTAAATAATATATTAAGAACGCTATATCCGGTTTTGTTTTTAACGAAGCATATAGCAAAAAGCTTATTTCTTTTTGATATATTAATATATTACTTTTTAAAGCCTGTTTTCCGTTCTTCTTTAGCCTTATTCCAGGTATTCCTAATAGGTCTTTTAGTCTTAAAAAGGGGCTTTTATCGAACTTGCTTATAAATTTTGTGATATATCTCTTTTAATTTATAGATATCGTTTTTTTTATCTGGTTTATTTCTATATTGTTACTTAGAAAAAAAGTTACTTTTCCTTATTTTTTTAGTTTTATATCTTTATAGAGTTTATTTACAAGTATATATATCACTTTTTTATTAAAGGCCGTAGTTATTATATTATTTATATAGCAAGCTATAATAATCTAAAGTTCAAGGTGTATAAATATTCCTATATTAAAAGGTAATATAATAAAGCCGTGTTTTTTCAATATATTGGTTATATATTCATACCATAGTCTTAGGGCTTGTTTTAAGCTATATAGGGCTTTATAAAGTCTTGCTACTTTATTTTTATATTCGTTACCTTTATAAAAGCTTTCTAGTAATTAAATATATATTTTATAATCGATATATATATGTAGAAAGGCGTTTTTCACGTCTTATTATATAATGGCCCATCCTTTATTCACGGCTATTATTAATATAAAATACCAACTCTCTAGTTTGTAAATAGTAGAGAAAGTTTTTAAATAGTTAACACCTTGTTATTGATTAAACCCTTATGCTATATATCTTGCTTTGAAACGTATAGTTTTGCCTTTATTTATTATCTAGTTATTTTTTATAAAGGTTTTATTTATAATAGTCTTTTATTTATACACCTATTTGCCTTTAATAGCCTTTTTACTTTTTAGTAATTTAATTATCGAGTATACTTTTTAGTTAACTAACTCGTTTATTTTATCTATTAAGGCACGTCTTTATTTATGCTTATAAACACTTTTTATTGCTTTTTTATAACTATTTGGCTTAAAAGTTAATATTGTGAGTATATAGTTATATTTAATTTTATTCGATATATAAAGTATATTTACTAAAGTAGTATCTTTGATTATATATACTTCTTCGTTTTTTAGGAATTCGATAAAGTCTTGTATATCGTTTCCGTTATTATTATATACTTCGACTTTATATCCTTTATATAAAGGTTTTTTGTTAAGTTTATTGTTGAATTTACTATTAAAAACGTTTTTTGTGTTATTTTTATCTTAATATACCGTTTTAGGTAGCTTTTTTATAAACTTATTTTCAAATATTTATATATCTTTTACTTAAATAGTCTTTTTTGTATATATATCGAAAACTTTATAATAGTTATAGTTAGATCTAAAGCCTATAAGTACTCTTTTATAGTTTTTGACTTTAAGCTTTTTTTTATAAATAAGGTTTTTATAAAAAACTATACTTCTTTACGTTTTAAATTTATTTAATAGCTTTGTTTTATAGTATAGCTTATAAAAAGTTTTATTATTTATTCCCTTATATGGCTTTATATTATATATTTGTACTGCTGTAATTAACGCTTCCCCCTATAACTATATAGGTAGGTTTGCGGTTAAAAAAAGACACTTTACGAGGTTAAATAGTGTAAGATTCACTTTTTCTATTAACTTATTAGGTTTTTTTATATACGGTGGACTGTTTTAATGTGTTATTCCGTAGTTATTTAAAGTAATTTTAAATTTTTTATTTATATATTTAGTGCCGTTATTTATAAAAAACTCTTTAATCTTTTTATTATTTATATTTTTAGCCTATTTTTTAAATTTAATAAAAGCCTAATATACCTCGTCCTTTGTTTTAAACAGCTTAATATTTAAATATCGAGTTTTTTTATTTAAAAAGGTAATATAATATTTAAACCTATTATATATTGGAAAAAGTTTTTTATTTAAATTACTATATATTTTTTCTAATGTATTTATATCCTTTTTATTTATAAAAACTTTATTTATCGAAGTTAAGCTTTTTACCTGTAAGCATATATTACAGAGATTAAGCATAAAGTCCCGAATCTCTTTTTAACTTATATGAATATCTCTATTTTTTACGTATTTAATAACGGCTTTATATGATATATGGCCTAGTTTTATATGCCATTTATATAGGTTATTTATTAGTCCTTTTTCGAAAGTATCTATTATATTTATATATTTTTTATTCTTTAGGACTATTGTTTTAACTTAATATAACCCTTTTAAAAAAGTTATTTTAAGTAAAATATCTTTATTTTTATTATTTTTATATATAACGGCTAAATCCTTTTTGAATACAAATTTAAATTTTTTATATTTCTTTACGCTTATTATGTTTAAACTAATAAACGGTATATAAAAAGCGTTTATTATAAAAAGATATTTTTTAATATAGGGGTTTTATATTAAAATATCTCCTATTTTTTTTATAAAAATAGATTTTATATTACTTTAATTAATACTTATATTAATTTGTTTTAAAATAAAAAATAACTTTTTATTATAATATACGTTTATTATTGCGGCACTATTTATAGTAAATCTATATAATAATTTAAAAAACGAGTCCTTTATATTATTTAGATTATTATTAATTATATATTCTCTAAGAATTAATATATAATTATAAGGGTTATTTACTTTTATATCCTCGAAGTTAAGGTTAAGATCGCTAAAATCTTCCGAAATAACATTAACTTTTTTAATCTCTTTTTGCTTATCTTCGTTTTTTATTTCGATAAAGGTTTTTTTTTTTAAAGGTTATTTTTAGTACTTTATTATAATAGTCTTTTTAAAAGCTTTTTATATTCCCTTTTTATTTTTCCAATTTTTTAGAGCCTTGTTAATATGGAGAAACTTGTTGGTTCATGGATATGTGGCTGCCATTTGCGGCAGTTGGCTACAGCCAACTGACGTAAGGTGGTAGCCTTGGTAATGGCTTGGTGGCTTGACGAATTTAATCCTACGCCGGGATTGGTACTTTAGGCACTAGCTAGGTAGTAGTATATAACTACGTACTTTAGCCGTACGTAGCTCTACTATAATATTAATTAATTAATTAATAACAATTATTTTTACTACATTACTAATATTGTACGTACGTAGTGATTAGGTGATTAGGTGATTATATTTATTTAATATTGATATTAGTGCTGGAAAACCTAGTATACTGCTGGAAGCCTTAGTATAGATTAGCAAGGGATTTATTTTTAATATTTGATTATAGGTGGCGCCGACCTTTGCGCATTTTGCTGTCGCCGTTAGACGTTGCGATATCGACGATTTTGATACTGTTAACCCTCCTAGTTAGTCATTCAATAATAGTTAATACTTAATACCGACGTCCCGTCGTTACCGTTAATTAGTCACTATTGTTAACAGTAGTAGTAGCGCTTTAGACTATTAGGTCTGCCGTTTTGATATAGCGTTATCGTTATTAAAAAGGCTTGTAGCACTTTAATTATAGCATTTTTTAGGCTTTAATAGCGCTAGCGCAGCTTTAATAGTAGCGCCGTTACGTTGAAGATAACGTTTTCTAGGCTTTATTACTAGCGTATTAAGACCTTTCTAAACTTACGGCAGCAGCCCTGCAGTATTATATTAAATGTAAGCCTGCGTTTTTTAGCGCCGTTAGTTACTTTTTAGCATTTTTCCGCCTTTACGGCAGCCTTAATAACGCCGTTATTTTTACTAGACGTTAGTCTAGACGTTTCTATTATCCTTTAATAGACGTTACTATTAAACGTTAATAGACGGCAAGGTCCCGTTACTATAGACGGACTACCAAAAGGACTATCAAAACCGTTATTTTTGACGGCTGTAGCACTCTTAGACGGACGTTACTAGACGCTAACAGCGCCGTTATTATTAGACGGCAGCTATTTTTTACTACTTTAAACGGCTGTAGTATTTTAGACAGTACCGTTACGGTAGTTATTATTAAACGGCACTATTACTATTGTTATTATTGCTAGACGTCCTCTTAAACGTTTTTTTAAACGTTCTTAAAACGTCCCCGTTAATAAACGTTTTTATTACTAGACGTTACCTTATTTAACGTCCTTTTAACCTTTTGACGGACTATTCCGTTAACACTATAAAGTTTACGTAATAGAGCGTTCGAAGCGAATTTAACGGTTTGTTATACTGTTATTTATTTTTATTAACGGCAAAAGTTAACTTTTTGAAAACCGTTAATAATTAACGGCAACGGTAACGTTAAGTTTAGAAAGCATTAGTTATTTTAGTGCTACTAGACGCCCGTTATTACCTATTTTGACTGTACGTTAGCGGCAATAATAGCGTTAATAGTTACTTATTTTAGTAACGTTACCGTTATTTTATAGGGCTTACGTAGTAACACTGCGTTCGAAGACTACTTTTAAAAACCTATTATTATTTCTTTAAGGCTTATGTAGTATCGGCACGTTTGAAGCTTCTATTACCGACGTTAACGGCCCGTTCCGAGACCGTTATATTATTAAGATCTTTTTATTTCGATTGTTATTAGTTAATACCGACGACGAGACTGGGAGACGGTAAGAGATCGACTTTATCGATTATTTTTAAGTTAATAGGATTAGGCTTTTTAAGCATTACTTGAAAGGCTTTTTGCGATCTATCCTTTAAGAGATATTTGGCTATTATTTAATAGACTAGGACTTTTATTACTTTAAAGGCTTGGGTGCACTTTTAACCCGTTAAGAAACTCCGTAGGGCACGTACCTACTACTACTTAGTAGACGAGGCCTTTTATACCTTATATTATTTGGTAGACGAGGCCTTGACTTTATATTACCGTTATTAGAAGCCCGAGATTAAGGATTTTACTACCTGGCCGTCACTTGGAAGCTAGGACCTTTATCACTTTATAAGGCTTGGAAGCATTTCTAATATTTGTTACTATGGACGATTTGGTAGTACGTTTGTTTTTTGACTCCGTGCGTAAGGGCATTTCGTGGGAGCATTTCCAGCCGGCTTTACTTTTATTTTTATTATATCCATATGGCACTTATCCGGTACCTGCCTACTTTGTTAACTAGACTCTAGTTAATTAGACTTTAGTCAATTTATATGATTTCTAGGTTTTGTATTTTTAGCAGACTATCGTAGCTGCTAACGAGACTAACAGCTAGCTTTAGAGAGCTTTGGCAGCTGCTAAAAATGAGATCGATTAATTTTAGGACGATCTTTAGGTTAAAGATAGAGCTTTGAGAGCTAGTAAAAGACGAGAAGACGACTTTTCGGCAGCCGTAATAGTTGCTAACTATTATACTATACAATTCTAGGGCTACTTTAAAGATAGAGATGACGCCTTTAGAGTTAAAGATGATTTTTTGACAGCTGTTAACGAGTAATTTTAAGGCTTCTTAAAGGGAGATAACACCTTTTAGTCACTCTACGAGGCACTAAAGACTAAAGATGCCGATTTAATAGCTGTTAATTTGACGATCTAGAAGCTTTAAAAGGACTTTTAGGCCTTTAAAACGACTTTGACAACCGTTAATGAGACTATGGAGACAGTACGCTCCGAGATGATAGCTGCTAACAAGATTAGCGATAAGATTATCCAATAGCTCTACGATGACCTTAAGGTTAAAGACGATACTTTGACAGCTACCAATAAGGACAAGGACGAAGCCATCCAACGTTTTCAAAACACCCTTATAGCCACTAAAAAGGCTGAAGATAATAACGCCTTGACAGCCCTTACTAAAAAGGCTGAATATTTTCAGGACGACCTGACAGCTGCTACCAAGCTGAACCATTACTTCCGGAAGGACCTGGAGGCGAGAGATCAGGCTATGACAGCTGCCTGCCAGTTATTCCAGCACATTCAGCAAGACCAGTACTACTAGTCTGACCAGTCAGACTACCTGCAGTTAAGTCAGTCAAGTCAGCCTAACTATCGTCACCGTCAACAGGGTCACCAGTCACCTACCCTGTACCAGTCAAGTCAGCCTAGTCACCGTCAACACCACCAGCCGTCACCTACCCTGTACCAGAAGGCACCGCACCAGAAGGCACTCCAGCAGCGCCAGCGACCCCAGAAGGCCTGGCAGTCACGTGCCAACTGGCGTGACCAGTCACCTCAGCAGTCAGACTCAGCGTACAACAGCAGTGGCAACAGCAGTGGCAACACCAAAAGCGGTGGAAGCACTCACCATGGGACCCTTCAGAAGCATCGCCGTCGACTTCCTGACGGCCCGTCACCGACTCGTGCCACCTTATCTGGCACCTCATCTGGCTCCTCAGATGCCGACTCAGAAGCGTCTGTGACACCTGTCAGACGCCGTCAACGTGGTTGCCGTGGTGGTAAGAAGAAGAAAAAGAAGGCCACCACCAGTGGCACCTCCAGTGAGACCTCAGGTGGCACCTGCAAAAGCCACCTCACCACCATGCCCTTCAGCACCACCTCCAGTGGCACTACCGTCACCACCGACAGCGATGACCCCACTGAAGAGACCGCCGAGACGTCCATGACGTCCCCTGAAGAGTCACATGACAAGTCCTCAACCACCACTGAAGGCACCACCTCGACCCCCTTGACCTCCGTCACGATCCCCTCCACCATGACCCCCTCCGTCATGACCGTCACCGAGCCTGCCACGCCGGCAGCACTTGACAAGACCATGACCTCCGTCAAGACCTCCATCGAGCCTGCCACGGCAGCACTGAAGACCTCCCTCAAGCCTGCTATCGCAGCCACCGTCAAGACCCTCAAGCCTACCACTGTAGCCACCATAACCCCGTCACCTGACAGCCTAGACGCGGGAGAAGTGCTGCCAGTTGACAACAACGTGAAAAGGGCTGAAGACCTCGATATCGTCACCTTGAGAGACCTTCTGACACCTGAAGCCCATGGTCAGGACCATCTCGATAGCGCACCTGGGCGTCACCCGCTGAGACCTGGTGACACCCGGGACGGCCCTGACACCGCCCTCCTTCGACGATTTCTGGCGCTTCGACGCACCTGACCGTCACCCGGTGACACCTGACCTGATTCCGACCGTCAGAAGTTATAAAAAGAGAAAAACTGCCAGAAGTGAGTTAACAGTCGGAATCGAACACCAATTCTCCGCTGTTTGTGGGCTACGAGAAAAGTGTGTGAATATCGCGTTTTTAGACAGAATTGAGATGTGTGCGTTGTGGCACTATGACGTGGCGCGTGACGTGGCACAGCACCTCACCGTCACCTGACATCACCTGCAACACCACACCACACTGACCATCTCACTGACTTCACCACTTTAACCCCGACCACAACCACTTGGCATGACCTTGACGACCTGGATTACTGAGAGCAATCACTGGCTGGAGAATGTATAGGTACTTCTGTTACCGCAGTCGTACAGTTAAGTTTTTTGTACTTGTATGTATAGTTACTTCAGTCTACTATCATTGGATGGCCTATAGACGAGATTAGATAGATATGGCTGAGCCACAGGTGCCAGCTACAAAGAGAAAAGTTGCCAGTGTTGGTTTATGGATATGTGGCTGCTACCTGCGGCAGTTGGCTACAGCTAACTGACGTAAGGTGGTAGCCTTGGTAATGGCCTGGTGGCCTGACGAATTCAATCCTACGCCGGGATTGGTACCTCAGGCACCAGCCAGGTAGTAGTATATAACCACGTACCTTAGCCGTACGTAGCTTTACCATAATATCAATCAATTAATCAACAATAATTATCTTTACTACATTACCAGTATCGTACGTACGTAGTGATTAGGTGATTAGGTGATTATATTCACCCAATAAAACTAGCAATTTTTTTATATATGCTTTTTAATATAGCAGTTATCGCATTTTACGACCTTTTTTTACTTCTTTCTATTCCGTAAATGCATAATTAAATCTTTTTTATTTTTAAATACATTTACAAAATTCGAGAATAAAGATTTAATCGAATAGGTATTAAAATCTTTTCGTAAGTTTTGGGTAATACTAAAGATAAAACCTTTATATTTGTTTTTTAAGCTGTTTAAAATTTACGATATAACGACTTATTTTAGTAAATAAATTTTTTTACTTTATAGATTATTAACTAATTCGGTGACTTTATTTAAATAAGTTTTTATATTTTCGAAGTTATTAAGAGTGGTATTAAATAGCTTTTTTAGAGTTAAGTATTTAGTAATAAAGCCCCGCTTATTATATAGGTTTTTAAGCTTTTTCTAAGCTTTTTTTACCGATTATACCCCTTTTAATAATAAAAAAAGACCGTTTTTGTATATAAGCCGTATAAAACTAAATGCTTTTTAGTTTATAGTTACGTTAACCTTATTATTTTATATAACTTTAATATAATTTTTATTTATAAAGAAAGATTTTGCCTTTATAGACTATATTTAGTAGTTTTTGCTTTTAAATAGCTTTAAAAAGCTGGTTTTTTTATAAGTAGTTATTTTATTATAAAGAGCAAAAAAAATTTTTTAAAATAGTATCGGATATAATATTGTACGATTTATATTGTTCGAGTTAAGTAGGTGTGTCGTAAGTAGTATAGCCGGTAGTCTATATTGACAATTTTAACAAATTAATTAACGTTAAAATAAGGTTTTCTACGTTTTTTGATTAGTTAAATGGCTAAATCTTTTTTTAAATAGGAAAAGCGTAATAATCGTTAGTTTACGTAAATAAACAAGTTATTATGCTTTATTAAACAGATTAATAGTGATTACTAACTTAAAATTAGCTTTAAGTTTAAATAACGTTAAAATAAGGTTTTTTGCGTTTTTTAATTAGCTAAGGGCTTTTTTTCGCACTTTAATAAAATAGGTTTAATAATTGCTAAAATAAGGTAACAATATAGTATGTTTTTAGTCGGTATAAATATTACTATATAAGTATTAACTTTAAAGCTGTCTTTTTACCCCTTTACTAATTAATAATTTTAATAGTTTACTGAATAGTATATATATTTAAATAGTATATATAGTAAGATTTACTTTTATACCCGGGCTTATAACCTTTTAAAAGTTATAATAAAGTATAAAAATAGGGGTAATTGTTACTAAAGTAAAATAAATGTAATAGGGGTAAAGTAATATATTAATAATGAGTGATAACTCTAAAGGCTATTTACTACCTATCTATCCTATATATATATATAACTAGACCTTTTTGTTTATTATATATACTGCTTTTATACATATCTTAGTAAATAAGCCGTTTTCGTCTCTTTTTGTTGATAAATATACTGTTTTCAGCATATTCTCACAGTGTTCTTCAAAGGGCTTTGAATACCAGACTGAATGGCCAACATGATACTGCTAAAAGTTGCAACAACATTTTCCACGCACCACTGGTCCAGTACTTCCGTGCTGTATCGCAAGGTTACTTGTATATCGCCATTGTCGATATTTGAACTATCGCCTTCAACTTGCAGGAGTATTTCAGCATCTGGAAAAGCTGTAAGTGCCGTAAGTGGATGCTGATCGGAAGTCGAGCTTGTGAGATGCAGCACCGTGTTGAATTGTTTGAAGCCTTGCTTGATTTCAAGTTCATGTAACTGATTTTCAGCTATCTCCCCATCTGGTCCACTTAAGCCAAATGATGAAACCTTCTGAGAATTATCCAGTAAAGAGAGCGTCTCGTTCAGTTCTACTTTAAGAAGATGGGATACTGGTGGTTCCGATGCCCGGGCCGGGGTCGACTGATGAGCGTCGCTCAAGAAGCCATAACAGATGCTATCGGTGCGGATGTAAGCCTTCAGCAGCAAAGCGAAGGCAAGTTTACACAACTCATCTCGTTTCAATGTCTCGGAAGTTGACTTGTTCTGCACGAGACGAGGTAAGCATACCTGCGAGGTGTATGTTTCAAAGGTTTGTGCAGGACCGCGATCGTAGAGCAAGCTTGGGAAATAGCATGGGTCCACTCCCTCGAGGAAGTCTACCAATTGTGGTCGCGAAGACATGAGGTTTTTTACTCCTTAATGCTAGATTTAGAAGAGAAAATGAAATTATGATATGAAAGTGAGGGAAAGTGTATGGTTGTAGGATGTTTCTGCCTGTAGCTATCGCCCAAAACAGGTCCAGCCAAGTAAGGTAGGACAGGTGACCAGTATGATGTTCCAAACCTAAGTTGACACCCTAGTCTTACCTAAGACACTACTTTCTTCTTGTTTGTTTTCTCTTCTTTTTTCTTTCTTGCCAAATAGCTGGCCATTATCTTCGGGTTCTGGTTGCTATGTTTACACACAATGTTCGGAATCTGTGTCAATAGTCGGAGCCTCCGGTAAAGTCCGAACTGACTTGGAATCTTAGACCAGAATCTTTCAATTTACGTAGCCACAGCAAATAATTGCCTCTATTCGGCCATATAGATTTTACAGTAGTTTAGAACACAATAACATACAGAAATTTCAAAGTCACGAAGAAACAGGCATGCAGCAAGTTGAGACGGCTTGCGATCTTTATCATGTGCTGGTGGGTGGCAGGGGTGAAAATTCCCGACTAACAAGCCCTGGGTGGTCGCCGGAAGCACCGAGTTCCAGTATGTGTTTAGAGCCCGAAGCACTCTTCAGTCGTATGCATTGTGTACGTAGATCCCTTGAGCATCTCTCATACCAAGGACAGGAGAGGCGAATTGACGAGGAGAAAGAACGAGAAGGCACGAGCGAAAAGCGAACACAACCCGCTCTGACCAGGACGCTGTAAGGTAATGAGCATTTGTGAAGAGCCGCTGTAAAACTTAACTGAGCCCGGGCGCGTTCAAGATGTGGGCAGTATTGGTCGCAAAAACCCAAGACAGTCAAGAACGTAAGTAATTACCCTTTGAATCTCTCGAACTTCTAATCGATGCCACTTACTAAAAGCGCCTATTTATGAAGTTCGGTTTGAGGGCAGATGGCGTACTGGTCACACTGAAGCTGAAGCATCGGACATCACCTCCTGGCAATCTATCGATGTCTTCTTCAGGCTGATATCTGAGAATTCACAATTCTCATGGCCCATAAATGTGGAAGACGTAAACTTGTTTCTTGAAGAAGCAGATACGCAGCAACACTTCATTCCTCAAGGGTTCGAGTCTGCCGCAATTCTTCGCTTCTTGATTGATTGTCTGTCGGCTGCGCGGGATAATGGCGAGAGC
The DNA here is from genome assembly GCA_022578705.1 of Xylariaceae sp. FL1019. Classification (NCBI taxonomy): domain Eukaryota; kingdom Fungi; phylum Ascomycota; class Sordariomycetes; order Xylariales; family Xylariaceae; species Xylariaceae sp. FL1019. Next base: position 11,318 of record MU391966.1, on the reverse strand, counting down.
GTTGCAAGGGCAATAGTGCCACGGTCGCAAGGACAAATCGCGCGATCCGATATCATCCCCTTGCGATTCATAGAATGCTCTTTGGCGAGAGAGTTTGCGAGCTTTGCCAAACCACTACAGTTCTTTGACGGGAAGCCTGTCGTACTCGACTCTCTGCACCAAGTTTTACTTGCATTCGGATCCTCTGCTGGAGGCATACTATTAAAACCGATTGACTCGACTAACACACATGAAACTCATGATGCGCTACTACATCAATTGGATGTTGAACTGCGCAATCGTCTCTCATTCCCCTGGATATCAAAACAACCGATCAAGCGAAAGGTCCTTGCTCTCGTCGAGGGTGGGCGCCGCAGACCAGACACGGGAGGGAATGGAGAAACCGTCTTCATGGCGGCCAAAGCCATGGGAATCGATATGGTCGTGCTCGATAACCCAGGACACTGGCTAGACGGTCCTCAATGGGCGCATTGGCGCAAAGCGTTTCTCCCAATTGAGGCAGGCTTACAATCAGATGCCGTCTTTACCGCTCGTGTTGTGAACGCCATTCGCGCGTGGGGCGGCCATCTCGATGGCATCGTGACTTTTTGCGACCATTACACCGAACCCGTGGCAGAAGCCGCATTGCAACTGTCTTTACCAGCTCTATCTCCGGCAACATATGCGCTAGCCACGGACAAATTCAGGTTACGATGCTTCGAGGGCCACGAGGCGTACCGAGCCTCCAGCTTAGAGCAAGCGACTAGCATCCTACAAGAGCATAATCTCGAGTTTCCTCTGATCATGAAACCTATCACTGGGTATCTCTCAGAGGGTGTCGTGAAGATTGATGATGTATCACAACTTGAGGCAGGCGTCAAAACCATCAGAGTAGATCGACACGGTGCCGATTTCGCCATTGAGAAATATTGCGATGGGCCTGAGGTCGATGCAAATTTCGTGCTGAGCGACGGAGAATTGTTGTTTTTCGAGGCGTCAGACGAATTTCCCAAAACCGCAGACGTCAATGGGTCAGGAAATATCAAGAACTTCGTTGAGCTTGGGAATGTCCTCCCGTCCAGTCTCCCGAAGGACGAGCTTGCGATTCTGCGAGACTCACTGCACCGGAGCTTGGTACGGATGGGTCTCACAGATGGCATCTTTCACCTTGAAGCCCGAGTTGCACACTCACGGATGGTATACGAGCTCAAAAACGGCGTGTTTGACTTGACTGAGCGCTCTGAGCCCGTCAAGGACGTGCCATCTGCGTGGCTAATCGAAGTCAATCCACGACCGCCGTCCATGATGGCTGCAGTTGGACCAAAACATACATACGGTGTTGACTACTGGGGTCTTGGCCTACTCTTTGGCATCCAAGATAAGCAACGGGCTAAGCAGCTTTCACACCCATTTGCTCAGGGCGCGCAATTTTGGTGTGAAATGGCTTTTATTCCTGTTGAGAAGGGCGGAATATTCGACTCTGATGACATATGCCTAGATTTGTTCAGCAGGCGCCCAGATCTCGCCCAACATGTCTCTTGGAGTGCCTGTTACTTCACCAAGGGAGACGAAATTCCGGATCCAAGCACGGGTATCTTCACCTGGGTTGGTCACTTCAATGTATTCTCACGGAAATCCCGTGCACACGTCTTAGAGGTCGCCGAGTGCATCAGAAAAGAAGTTCGCTACACTGTTAAGTAGATATCTAGAACAGTCTACTATGATATAACCTGTTTCACTGAGCCTTCGTTACGCAGTGTCATTTAGGTTGATTCACAGTATTGATCTCTTCTCTTCCAAGAGTCCGCTAAACGACGACCAACGTCGATTAGAAACTGGTCTGAAATTGCGTACCTACGGATATAATGTCTAACGCGAACCCAATCATATGCATCAGAAGAAAGTTCTCCTGATCTGCGTCAAATTACCCCCATACAAGTAATGTGAGTCACTGCCTCACTCGCAACGGCCGAGGCCAATCATGGGAGTTGTTGACTTTCGTCCACATGAAATTTCTACTTGACCGCAAGCAGTCGGCGGTATGTGACATATCGATCGCAGGTCGTGATCCCGGCAAGGACGTCGATTGCAATTTGGTATGGTAGTTTAATAGAGCGTTATTATCGAAACGGTTGATCATCGAGTGAAGTAACGGGTGATATAGTACTGGCACGTACTTCTTTGTAACCGCCTTGTAGCCTCGTTACCACAGTCGATAGACTCACTTCTCCGCCACACATATGTCGATCTCGGATAGAGACCTCATCGTTCATATTCGCTTTCAGCGAGCGAAAGTGTGGCAAGCGAGGTGGCAAATAGCAAGCAGCAGCCACAATGTAGTCACAATGCGCAGGTTCGTTGTTCTCCAGCTCATTCCTCCTCCAACTGTTGATATCGGGACTGGTTGACAGGAATCGCCTGGTGCAGGAAGACAAGAAACTCGCAAGCTTCCGATGTCTCGACCATTCAAGCTATGGCATCCAGTCTCGCCAATGATAGGAATTCCTTTTGATGTGAGGAAGACTTGAGACTCGGGATGCTGGCAACTAGGTTCCGCGGAGACAAGGACAACGGAATCCCCTCCGGAACAGAGAGGCATCTCTGTCACAGTGAACGATTTGCAGCCTGGCACTACATTGACGCAGGCTTCTAGGGGAAGATCTACGACGTAATTCGTCGTCGGATGCCCACAAAGTGAGTCGTGAAAAAATATAACAGACATCGCTGCGTAGATGCATGTTCTGATGAGGAGGCTGCCAGCTGGGACAGCACCACGCATCCGAATATATTTGAAACGATTTATGAGTTGCTCAGTTCTTGTCGGCCCAGCCCCCGCCTCAGTTCAGTCAATTTGAGTCAAATGACTCACAATAGGAGTACGAAGTCGTCGCATACCGCGGTAACTAGCCGTTTGTTAGAGTTCCACTACAGCTCTGGCGTGTCACATGGTCCCTCGGGCGTTGAGACTGAATGTTCTTCATCAAATATAGGTCGTTTTCAGCTGATCTTCGATGCGCGAACCGAAGTGCTCAATAGTAACTTGTATCATCTACAATTTAGGTCATCTAGTAATTTCCTGCCGTCCCCGAAGTGAGGATTGTGCTAACATAGCTTCAGGTCGAGCCTCAGACTTTGTATATACTTCACGAACTAACAGTGTACTGAAGACACTACCATGCCGATGATACCACTTCCCTCTCTTCGCACCATTCACCGACCCCTTCGTTGAAATCCTCATTAGCTCTCGCTTACGTGTTCGTCGCCACTCCAGCCGGGTATCGGTCACCAGCGGTGGTGAATTTAGCTAGGATGGTATCAATTTGTGCCATGTCATCGTCTGTCAGTTCGACGAGTTTGCTGTTCTCCTCTACTCGGGCTGAGGTTGTCCCACCTGTTCAATTTCGACATCAGCAAACACATTCTGGGACGAACTTGTGAGATAGAAGCTTAGATGCATCTTTCGGCCTTATAAGACAGGGAGAACTTTCACTCAAAATGCTAGACAACAGAGGATGCGTTGGTGACTCACCAGGGATTGGAATAATCACTGGCATTCCCGGCCGTCTCGAGAGCGTTCGCACCCAATTTATAGCGAATTGCGCAGGCGTGCAGCCCTTCTTCTTGGCAAGCTTCTCGACTTCGTTCACAAGTTCGATGTTGGTCTCGAAGTTTCCAGGTTGGTATCTCGGAAAGTGGCGCAAAACGGAATCCTCAGGAAGGTCTTCGAATTTACGGATCTGACCAGTCAACAGTCCCATCCCAAGCGGCGAGTACGCAATAAGTGGTATGCCATGTTGGGCACATGCGGCTGCGATGCCATTCTCGAGAACATCGGTCGTGAACCTTTCAATGACTATTTAGCTCTTCGACATTTTCGGGCGGGCGACGATTGAGGGTCCCGTCTTAGATGGAGACTCCTTACAATGAAAGCTCAACCTCTACAGCAGACACCTTGGTGTGCTTAACTGCTTCGTGAATCGTCTCGGCTCGGACTTCTGAGAGACTTATGCCACCTATCTTGCCAGTTTGAACATACTCTTTGTCCATTACACTGAAAGTGGTCTCCATTGGCACCTTTGGATCGCGACGGGCGAACTCGAACAGATCGATCCTCTTACGCCCTTTGAGCGGAGCCATACAATCGTCGATGGTACGCCGCGTATTCTCAGGAGAGCCATCTGCACGCTGCTCTTTCATATTCATACCACCTTTGATACAAAGAACAAACTTATCGGCATCTTCAGGATATTTTTCCAGATACTTCTCAACGAGCACGAGAGAGTTGTACTCTGGCGGACCATAGAATTCGCCTCCATTCCATAAGGTCACTGAATATCAGACTCAGGCCGTCAGCTCTCCATGCTATCTCAGTGGTCTGGAAGAATGAATAAGATACGTAAGCGGCGTACTTCCTCGTTTCAGCGCCGTCCGCATGGCCTCAATGGCCTGCTCGGTCGAGCACGGGTTAGCTCTCCATGTGAAGCCCATTAGACCAAATCCAATGGGCCCAACTTCTTTGCCCAAAACCTGCGCCATGATTGATTGTTTCCGAGAAATATTGCAGAGACGTTCAAGGAGATCCCAATGATATTGTTGGAAGATGATGGACTGACCAGATACATACTACACCGCAAGGCATCATTAAGTCCAGACTCTCTCGTCGCTTCATTCGTGTGGGGGTGTATTTTCGGCCCATGTACCCACGGAGATACTATCTCCATTCCTCGAGTGCTAAATCCCGCTCTATCCGATGTATTGGTGCTCCGCTCAGGCTTCGCGATCGGGGATAGAGTTTGAATTCGAGTGCTACTAACATTCATCGGCTTATGTTTCGGCTTACATTACTCGTGCTTACCGAGCTCCGGGGCCGCGGGCTCCGTGCCCTCTCGTTCTCTCTCCTTTGAAGGACAATGAAATTGTTTCTTATATGACAGGTATGGTAAAGTGAAGGCAGGAGGATTTGGCGAAGAGATATGGCAGGTTTTCATGAGGCTCTATGTGCCTTTACAATAGCGAGCACCATGGAGAGCCTCGAAGAACATTTCTTCGTAGCTTACGCCTCATATGACGTTCTCAAAAGTATGTCTAACTCCCGGGGGTCCTTGCGACGAGCTATTGTAATCCTGACACGACAGTCAACAGAAGGACAGATTGTTCATAGACCAGAAGAATATCAACATGACCTCCCCAGTTTACTGTATCCTCGCAACCAAATTACCAGACCAATGTTTGTCTATCGAAGTTCGAGTCGCCAATTCTTGAACTCGCAACATATAAAACCAGTCATAGAACGATCTTTATTCCAGCAGTCTAATTGCCACCAAACTCTTGGGCCTTTACTAATGGCGACTCACGACGGTGATTTGTTTCTAGTAACGTACTTGCCATATCCACAGTCGACCTTGATGATATTCTTTAGAACGATATCGGCTCCATCTGCAGTACAGAGGCAGTAAGTCCTTATGCCACTTCGGTCGTCATGGACGGACAAACATTGGGATAAAGCATATCTTGTAATTCCTGTAAGTAGTACAACTCTAACCATTCCGCTTTATCACACGACTATGTTATATATTGTTGGTAGATAAGTCCAAAGATCGTAACCATTGCCCGAACACCTTTTTCAGGCCCGTTGTAGCAGATGTCGTCACAAGTCATTCCCATGGGAAGAAGTCCCCTTCAGATGGCCTCAATGACCAATTTGTCGTTCTGCTTCGAATATGAATGTAAGAATTGATTGCTCTCCTTACCACAACCCAGAATCTATGATACCATTCGATCCGTTTTGAAATTACCTCACAAAGTGTTGAAAATGCGATGCTCGTACTGCGGAAAACACATTATAGTACACCATACCTCATATAAGAATTTGGGAACAACCAGACCTAGAGATGTATCACAAGCCAGCAGTACTCAATCGCCCCGAGGTCAGTGATACAAGTTCAAGGTATTTCACAAGAATTCTATATCTGGAGTGAGATAAATTTAGTGTAGTTAACATGTCAATGCAGATGTGTCCACTAATTTCTAAAACGTATCATAGCTCACTGAAGTCCAGTCGGTCATCAACAGCGAACAACGTTACCCTGACAAGTTGAGGATTGCGAGTGTTCAAACAGTCTCCCCTTAGGGGCTCGGGGACCTCAATGTTCTTGTCTGGCTCAGCTCATACGCTGCATGTGGTTCAACGCTATTTACATGAGCTAACTCTGCTATTGGTACATGTCGGCTTGTGTATCTTTGAGTATGGAGGTCTGGTGCTCACCTTGGATACAGAGATGCATATTGTTGATTTTCAAACAAACCATATTAACGTCGGCATTGACAGTATGGAAATAGTGCCATGCTGTCCCAGAAGTCACGAATGGGGATTATGAGACAGTTGTACACATACAACCACATACGCAGAGCCCGAACATCACTCCGGGTTGTCTCTGACCGATCTTATGCTAAGCACTCATAGAAAGGAGCAAAATTCCAACCACCTACCTAACCACGGGAGACATTGAACAAAAGCTTAATATATCCTACATGAGCATGATGGTCTTTTATAGGTAACTCTGTGATAAACTGGACGAATAAGAGGATGACTCCAAAGACTGGATCACGGCACACAACGAGGGTAAGCGCAGCGGCTATACTGCTATGGAATTATAGCCTTCTACACCAAGCCGTCCACTTCTATTGATTCGTCCTCAGAGACGCAATATCACCTTGGATCGATCCTACCCACCAAGTTACACCTAGAATCAGAATCTCACCCGCGGCCGAATGACCAAGGAACGTGAGCTCCCTAGTGACCGGGCTGTAAGCGACATCGTTCTAGGTGAATCCAAGGAATCTGTGGTGTACGTGCCTCACCTCACCGTCTCAGATCCCCAAGATCATGCAGCTGAAATGACACGGGGCCGGCTCAACCCGGATTCTCCCCTATACTCCATCGTGCCTATAGGGGGTCATTTGTAGAACCACTCAGAGCGGTTATCGTAAACAGGTGGTCAGCAACAACATACTTGACGTTTCAACTTGCTTGTTCCAAGTTATTGTCGAGGAATTGGGCTTGGCACAAGGTCCGAAAGGATGCAAAGAGAATCACCGTCGATCCTGTTGGCATCGTCTCGAGGCAAATAGGGGTTCGAAAATGTCTATTGGTGCGAACATGTCGAATTCCCCTTCAGTGCCCCTTTTTAGCAACAACCCGACTCTCTGGACTGGGCTATCTCTCACTGGCTCAGCCGCTATTCGCAAGCAGCAGTCATTCGACTGCTTGGTACAACATGAATACAGGATGTAGAACTTAGAAGTCATCCGAATACGACTACGAGGAGGCGAAAGAGCTCGTCAATAGCTCGTGTTGTCGAGAAGATCACCGCCAGGTCGCGCATCTAGACGGATCTGCGCAGACTGAGCGCCAGGCGTATAGGTCGACGTTTACCTATGAGAGGAGATCGACGAGGGTATCCTGATACTCCCAAACATGTAGGGGACCTCGAATGCAGCAGTAGCTTAGAAAGCTTTCGGAAGGCGCACGGAAGGCTCGCTACTCTCCACATTGTGATCAACGTTGTTGAACCGAAGTGGCAAATCAGACGCGTTATGCCGGGGTCGATATGCCTTGCAGATGTAGGCGCTACGCATCCGCTGCCTCCTGGAACACATCTCGTGAGCATTGAGAGTGACTGCATCTGGTGTTTCGAAGAATGATTAGATTCCGAGCCGTCATCTGTGCTATTCTTAGCAATCGGTTAGAAGCATTCCGTAGATCTCGGAGAGGCAAATGTTTGCCACTCGGGGCTGTGTGCTGTCGAGGCTATCTGTATAGTGGGTAGACACGACATACAGGCGACATAATGGAGTCGCAATCGACGTTGCAGCCCGGCAGTCTGTCAATACTCTCGCCACTTGTAGTTAGGAGCAGGGCAATTGGTTCGCCGTTTTGAGAGTTCCCAGCACTACCGACGCTATGGGGACGACTCGATTCGTCCGAGCTGGGCCAGGGCCATGGCCGCACTGCTCGTTTTGGACATGTTGAGGCGATCTAAAGCCCTGCCAGAGTCCCTGCTGGGAGGTTCGTCGCGCGCAACAGGATTCTTAGGGTAAGGCTGGTATCGCCTTGCAGAAAGCAGGTTTAAGTCCCTGGCAACCGCAGTCGCATGCGGTTTTTTGCGTCTAAAGGGTGCGTTAGTTTCACCTTGGCACCTCCAAGCGAGGTGGCCAACGCGGGTTGGGTTAATTGCCATCCTGCTGTCCACCTCGCATATCGGGGTCAACTAGTAGGTAGCGGTGACCGAACAGCCGGAGTGCCAACTGTACTTTGCATACACAGATTGCTACTAGTATTGGATATCGCTCTCGATAGATGCTGTGTTGGCAGTGGGCAGTCCTCTGGCATAGTTCTGGTCCTTTGCATAGCGGAAACATCTATGCTGGTGTGGGGGCACGGATGGGAACTACTCGGTGCTCCGTACGGCTGCTTGACGTCCCGAGGAACTACTCCATAGGCGTCCTGGGGAGAAGACAGCATACGCGTTTCTGATAGGCTTTAGGGAAATGTGACAAGAGTCGCGCAATGGGTAAATTGTTCAGAGGGAAATGACCTCTGTCAAAGGCCAAGGCTAGGCGCGCACAGATCCAGCCGTTGCGTGGTTCTCTAAACACGGGAGGAATCCAGAAATTAGAATGTTGCCCTCTCGTGGTTCCGTCGAATGTTGGCAAATTTCACATCGGCTATCGAGTTGAAGAGTACATAATGGTGGAATAAGGTTGTCCTCGCTCATTCTCCAGGCTTTTTCCAACCAGGCGCAACGCGTAATTGTAGCTATTGAGAGGCTCCCTGTAGAAGAGTTCACTCGAGGCATATACGTATGGATCGGGATTCGTCGTAAATCGATGCGACGCTGCACCCCGAATTTCACTACTGGTGCAAGTAGAGCCGCTTCACGATGCAGGTTGTCATGTTTCAAAATGGTTGTAGGTCCAAGGACTTGAGATTTGACGGTACGGTAAGATTGGAACATGGGAGTGTTCAAGCGCCTGTCGAGCATGATTGGTGCACGGAGTATTTGGCCCGCATGTCGCATGTCGCATGTCGCATGGCATCTCGGAAGCCATCACGACCGCCGATAAGGCGAGGCCATGAGCTACGGCAGGGCGGTCGGCCTCGTCAGCTTCCCGGTTGACAACCGCAAAAGGCCTGAGCCATAGTAGTAGACAGCATCACAGCGACTGACCGAGGAAAGATACTGTACACGATGCACGTGAGTGTCGAAAGGGAACAGTACAAGAAGAAACAGAGGTGAGGAATTGCTCTGCCAAAGCCTTGTCTAGTTTGCTGGCGCCTAAGTATCTCTAGACCAAGCGCGCGTGTTTTGGGCCTAGGTCGTGCGGCGATAGAAACCCGATCAAGAATGATGGGATTGTTGCGATCCGCATCGTGGGATACACCAACCTCCTTTCCGCATCCCCCGAAAATAAACTCGTACCACGCAGTCCCAGTAATTTGGAACGATACCCTTCTTCGCCGTCAGATCTAACTACATTATCACTTGCCCTCACAGACTATTGCTTCTAGCAGTTGCGCTTTGCTGCCGGCTCTTGACGGGACCTGTCTCGTTGCCGAGAAGGTAACGTGACGAGGCTTGATAGGCCAGACTCAGCTACTACTTGATCCACAATTACACATAAAAGCATGCAGGTCTTTATATGTAAGGTACCTTAAGCTACAGCTGGTGGGTTTATGAGTGGAAGCAAATTCCTCGACGTACGAAGCTATGACTGTCCACGAGAAGCTTATGAATGTGGTGACTCAACCAGTGTCGCAGTGCTTCAAATTGGGAAAGTCCTTACCTTTGCCAAACACGCGGAGTTCATCGTGATCTCGATCCTATATGGAATTGGTCCTATCCTCAAAGAAGTAATAATGAGGCCGTCGACTTTTAAAGATACCTAATCTTGTGGATAGCAGGCTATACTCGTACCAGTTTACTAGTAGCCTCAACACGGCAATTGGAACGACCGACCGTTACAGTAGAGGCTCTGTCGTTATTTGTTGGAACTCGAAAGCAGTATTCCCCTGCATCAGGCGACGACTTCGTCGCAAGGCTCGGTTCAATAACGTGCTCTTAGGTGATCTCCCGTATAATTGAGATATTCTATTATAAAGTCTTGGCCGTGCACGTACCATGTCTACGTCATGGCGCTGGGAACTGTCTGTACATAGATCCTATGAATGTACGGAGTGGCCCGTGGCTTGAGTCTTTCTAAATGGCCTCAACCGTTTCGAATCTATCGAAGACCGGGGGGATATCTCGGTTGCATCAAATGCATCTACTACTGAGTAACTGTACTGCAGCGAAGAAACAAACGCCGAGTTGCTGAGCAGTGGAAACATGTTTCAAAGATGCAAAGATATCAATCGGAAAATGGGATCTGTATGTACATGTTGCATGCATGCTCAAGGGGAAATGCAGAGCCTGTCATAAGCGGCTATCGCTTGATAAGCTGCGGGTGAGCAGGATGTGAAGCTGTCCCGCCTGTTAATTTTATTTTCCAAGTTTTCTGACAGTCGGGATCCCTGCCGTATGCACGTAGTTTTGTGATAATTCTCCGCAATGCTCCCCAATTGGCAACTGTCGGGCTGCCACGAACGCAAAAATGCCAAATCGCTCTCGATTACTCTCGTACCTCGCACTTGTCCTCGCACTTGTAGTCTCAGTTTACCGAATAGAGATGCCTGAAGCTTGATGCTTGATGCTTGATCAGACTGCTTGATGTTCAGACATGACCAACGCACGGATAAAGTAACCGTTCTCTGACCTGTTAGGAGCGGCGCCATAGTTTGTTGTCTGCCGGAACCGTAAGCACCCGCTCAACGCATCCTTCGAGGTGTCTCTAGTCACGGGCAGTCTGCACGGGGTGTACAGATTAATGTTCAGATGTTTTTGACTTCGAAAACCTGCTAAAGCTCCTGGATATGGGACGATGGGCTTCGACGGGTCGCGGGGTTGTTCTATGCGCAGACTGCTTAACTCCGACACTGATTCCCATCAGGTAAAGAAGCCAGGCCCGAACATTTGGAACGGTATTGCCACAACCCATATATCGCGCGGCGCGGGCAACGCGCATATTGAAGAAGAAAATCGCGGTGTGATGGAAGAAAACCAACTAGATCGCTAGCTACCCGGCTGTACCTGGGCCCCCGGGCCCTAGCCGAACAGAGCGAATGTGAATGAATCGCTATGTATCTATCTTCATGGACTACTAAACACGTCACCATGAGTTTCGTACCTCAACTCATGGGCCATTAATTAGCAAAATATGACCTGATCGGCCCCTCTAAC